>WOVY01002004.1:0-328923 GCA_013436015.1 Rhipicephalus annulatus
GCACAACAGGTGAAGACCAGGGGCTAGAAGATGGTTTGATGACGCCGCGTTGAAGCATATCATCCACCTGCTCGCAATTACACTTCGTTCCTTAGGTGATACGCGGTAGGGGCGTTGCCGCAAAGGAGGGTGCGTTCCGGTGTAGATTGTGTGAGCGACGGGTGTTAGTTTGACTCAGTTGCCTTTTGAGGAAGGTCAAATGAATCTCGGAATTCATGCAGAAGGGCTATTAGCTGTCCCGTTGATCCGAAGGAAGCTTGCTGTCGATGAACGATTGAGATATCCGAGGAGTAGTCATCCCGCGTAAAAAGAGGAGTAACCGCGTTCAGCTGAAGTTTGCTGGCCGGGTCGTGGGACTCAATAGGCACAATAACGTTTGTCGTCAACAGGATGAACATAGCCCAGTGTTTCAAAAGCTCTTAAGGTGAGAGGGCATGAGCTAGGATTGCAAACGACAATTCCCGGAAGTATCTTGATGAGGTGGCAGAACGGCGTATGGCAGAAGACTTACCGTTGGCGGCGACTGAAAACGTCAGATGGTGAGAAGCACACGGTAGATGCCGGACAATGCATTGGCGATTGACGGGGACAAACGATGGCACTAAAAGGAGAACATCAACCAGTCGGAAGCAACGAGAAAGCTTGCCCAGGTGAGTGCGCTCATTGGTCAGTAGAATTATGGCGCATCGAAAACACAGATAATTCTACCTGCGCGCGCGAGCGCAGTCAATTACGGCGTGGGTGCCGTGACAAAAATCCCATCCTAGTATCACGTCCGTGGGCAACAAGTGGTCAACAGCTAGAAACTCGATGTGGTACAGGACGTCCTGAATGATTACTCCTCGCTGTAACAGCTTGCGCGACTGGTCGAATAGAGTTGCGAGCATCGCGGTATTCAGCAATACGTCGGAAGGCGGGGCGTTCGTTACTTTCTGTATTGAACCGGGCAAGTTTTGACTTATCACAGATACGGCGGCACCACGTGTCAAGCAAGCGCAAGAGTTCGTAGACCTTCAACAAACAGTTCCAGAACGTTTGTGGGGACGGGCGAGGACTTCTACAATGCGACGATTTCGCAGCTCGTGCCCTCCGGAGCTGCGGCAGTCAGTTTTCCGTCTCTGCGGAGTTCGGGTCGGCGACGCAGCGGGGACGGAGAACGGTAGCGGCGTGGTGAGGATGGGCGACGGGGACCGAATGGCCGGTAGTCGGCAGCAGGGTGGTGGTCTATTTCGGATGGGGACGGGTCGCGTTGCACTGATTGTCGGTCATATTGACGGGGGAATTTCTCGTTGCGCGTTGTACGGGGGCCGGGAAAGAGTCGTCAGAGTACCTTGGAGCAGCAGCCGGGCCCGTTGCGAAGCGCCGGCGACAGAAGCGCGCCACGTGACCTGGATATCCGCATGCATAACAGATCGGACGATTGTCAACTGTGCGCCAAGGGTTTCCGTGATAGCGCTGTTGTGTTGCTGGAACTGGCGTCGTTGGTACTCGTAGAGGCTGGGGAGTCGGCCGAAGTGGAGGTCGTGGTGGAGTAGCAGCAACAGCAGCGTAAGTCAATGGCGCGGTGACAGGTGTTGTCTGAGAGACGGGCGGCAGTGCCTCAGATACCTGCGCCTGTATTACCTGTCTGATGGCGGGCGCGAGACGCTCAGAAGAGGGTTCCGTTGCCGGTTGATACGACAGACACGAAAGTTGTCGGGCCACCTCCTCGCGCACATATCGTTTGATTTCCGACATGATTGTGTTGTTGTCTCCACCTAGGGTCAATGCCGCGAGAGTTCCGTCGGTAGTCGCTGGCCGCCGTGTCATGACCCGCTGCTTGCGCAATTCCTCGAAGCTCTGGCAAAGAGTGGCGAGTTCAGACACGGTACGGGGGCCCTTGGCCAGCAGCATCTGGAAGGCGTCGTCGTCTATCCCCTTCAAGATGTGCTTGATCTTGTCTGCCTCGATCATTGAAGGGTCAAGGCGCTTGCACAGGTCGAGCACATCCTCGATGTAGCTTGTGAAGCCTTCCCCCTGAAGCTGTGCGCGTCCCCGTAGGCGCTGTTCGGCACGGAGCTTGCGTACCTCGGGGCGACCGAACACATTGGTGATGCGTAGCTTAAAGGCACCCCAAGTGGCGAATTCCGACTGGTGGTTGTTAAACCAGAGACTCGCCACTTCTTTCAGGTAGAAGGGTACATATTGAAGCTTCGAAGGGTCGTCCCACTTGTTGCTTGCGCCTACCTTTTCAAATGTCGACAGCCAATCTTCAACGTCTTGCTCATCGGTACCGTCGAAAAAAGGTGGATCGCGCACGCGTAGCGAAGTGGGCACGATGACCATCGGAGGCTGGGTCGTACCTTGCTGGGTGGTTTCTTCAGCCATTTCTGTGATGGCAGGTAGTTTCCTGTTGCGGAGTTCCAGGTTGAAGTACCCAGCACCTCCACCACTCTGGAACGGGGTTTATTGGCACAAGTAGCACTTGAACGGTAGGTCTATTGACGCGGAAAGCGGGCGGCAGCAACGGACTCAGGAATCACAGCAATCGGGCCAACGCTCGCGCTTGGCTCCTCCTGCTAAAGGCGTGACCCACTGCGGCACATATTCTTCTTCCTCTCTACACAGCTCCTTTTACAGAAAAATGAGGCATAATTTTTCGTCGTCCTCAGCCAGAGGATAAAAAAATTGCGCGAAATTCTCTGCAAGTATGTAGTGGGTACCACACCTCTCCGGGGAATGAAGATGGATAGCATAGTGAATGCCTTCCTACAAAGGCGTGGTGGGTACCCTGCAAGTATGATTGTAGCAGTTACCCAAATGGTGTGTAAAAAAAAGAAAGGCTCTGAAAGGCTGCTCTTTCAGCTTTCGCTGTAACTGTGCTGTTAGTTCCACGCAGGCCTGGTGGTTTTTCGCCATCATCAGATGGTTTAAAGGTTGCAATAGTTGTACCCCCAAAAAAGCTTTTCATCACCTCATTGACCAGCTCTTAACGTTGAAACTGACAGCCCGTTTTCAAGTTTCTTTCAAAGATGAGGAAAGTCTTTCTCTAGTTTTTCAGATAAAAGGAACGTGCGTATACTTTAACAAACTTTGCTACAATTTTTATGCAGCTGAAAAAGACATATACTTAAATATATTTTGTCAAATAAGGGAACGAAACTGTAGAAAATCAGCGGGATATTTTGTAAAGCTCTTCTGGTCCACCATTGCTATGAAGGCGCTTTGGTGGATGAAACCGGATGTCATCAAGGGCCTGTGTTTGTAAACAGTGAAAGGGTCTATAGCTGTTCGAGCTGCCTTTCTACTAGGTTGTTTGTGATTGAAATTATCAACAGAAAAAATGGTGAGCTGGAAGCATAGATTGTAAAGGCAGTTAATATGCGACGCTTCAGTGATGGTGACCGTTTTCACCGGCCGTCAGTTTTTGTTATCCAGATTGAACTCATTTTTCTTTCCACGTGATGATTAGGCTCTCGGTGCTGCTCCCGCCTTCCGGTGCTTACTTAGCAGCTGTATAGCAACCTTGTTAGAGGTTTATTCTTTTCATGTTACTTTATCTTGTTCTTGTTTTTTTTGGTGCATACAAGTCTCTATCTATCTAGCAAAGCTCGGCGACATCTGACCGAATTGTCAGTACAGTTATCGATACCACCTCGTGTGGTCTCTTTATGTTTCTCTTCTGTTCTTGTTGTTAGCTTTCCTATTAAACTAATTAAATTTTGCCTGCAGCATAAAGAACTGCTTCAACGTTTAATGCTCCCACTGACTTGGTTGCTGCAATCTTCCGACATCACTCTCTATCTGGCAAGAGCTCCATTGAAGGAAATAAGCGCAAATTTAAGGCCTCATTTTTCTCTGTTAGGTACATTATTAACGAGGTGCAACTGATTCCTTTGTTCTACATGAAGTACATGCAGGCACGCTGACCTTGTTATGATTCAATATAACTTCTTGTTTTATTTGTAGCTTATCTGTGGATTGAAGGCCAAGCATGAGAGAAATAGGCTGTATTGTTTCTGAAAAATGATATCGAATAATAATTGAACAATAATAAAATAGGTACTCATATTACCACTTCTTTTCTACATAGTTACACACTGGGTGACAAAATGCAGTAGCATGAATACTTCGGCTACTTTTCGCAGTAATTTTGCCTCCTCTTCACTTTCATCCAACAGCAATTATGGCTTATCTCCTGGTTGGTTGGGGGAAATCACGGCATGTTTCTCGAAAAGCATAAATGTCGCTAGGTTCTAGCGGCGTAAAAGTGCGCTTCCAGCCATGATGTGTGCTTTGCACGCCCTCCCCCCCTTCCCGTCTCTCGGGTGAGAGAGCACGTGGTTATTCATTGGACAGGTCAATCTCACTGGTCAAATCTCGATCGATACGTAAAGCACAATGACGCAGAAAGTGGACGGCACGCTTCCTCGCGTGTCGTCTTTTCAACGTGACCAACAGGCCTTCCCTACTCTGGTGCCTCGAGCCTCAGCCCGACAAAAACAGCTGCCTGACTTCGCATTCTGTGTTCTTTTCTTTCGTACCGACATTGCGCGCAATTCTTCATGCGTATTGCTTCGCGCCGACTCTGGCATAGTTAACGCCCTGGGGGTGTGCCAGCTGTCACTTAATTGTGTCTCTGCGCAGCGTTTAGACCACTCGTCAGGAACATGTCGCCTAGCACAGTTATAGTACTTAAAGGAAGGAGAATAAAACAAATTATGGACCATCTCCTCGAAGGAAACCCAGGTGGGATGCGAAGCATCAGCCGTGCGCACGGCGTTGACCCAGTTAAAACGGGCGTCGACGCGGCTGCTGGAAGAATGGTTTGAAGCGAAACTCGGTGTAGCACTTGCTCGAGTAAACGTTTGTTCGAAACGCAATGACCCAGAAGGCGGGTTGGGTTTCGTATCAGTTTCATCGCAGATAAACGAGCCGAAAGAAAAGACAGATTTAGTCATGCGTCCGAAGCAGCCGTATAGATGCAGCTTGCTAGCCATTTGCAATGACAGGCCGCGTCTGTACGGCTGCTGCGGACGCGTGACTAAATCTTTCTAGTGTTTCCACTCAACGTGCTGTCGAGCTTTGCGGGTGGTGCAGAAGGTGAAGCGAGGGGGAAGTGCGTTACGAGCTGGCGGTGGAGCCAGCAGCTGCTGCGGGTGAAGGAGAGAGTGACGTCAACGCGCAGCTGCGACTTGACCAACTTGGCATCGCTCCAGTAACTGCGGCGAGGGGAGCGCGGTGCGGCAAGTCAGCACGGAAACATGGACGAACAGCTTTACACAGGCTAGTCAAAAAGCTGCTTCGCGTCCAAAAAAAATAAACTATTAAGTTGCCTTATGAGTTCGCTTAAGATGACTTCATGACAAATAACACCATCATTTTGAAAACAGCACGGCAACACGAGGACGAAGAAAGGATCATCGGAACGGACGCTGACCCGCAACTAAGAAATTAATTAGAAAGAACACACATTTTTAAACACGAGGATGTAAAGTGCACACGATGCCATTAAACAATATATAAAGCGTGAGAACCAAGAAAGAGACTTGAAAAGACACGGAAGTTAACCATAAGAAGACTTCAGTGTGCTATCCTGTACTTGGGAACGGGGAGCTATAGAAGAATGAAAAAGAATAACAAGACTTTACCATTTACCAGCGCAAAAACAGGAGTGAATGATGATTGGTGGGGCGCAGCGTTCGTCAGTCTGTCTGTCCATTTGTTCTTGCGTCCGCCTATCTATGTAATCCTTGGTGCATCCGTCCATTTGTTCATTCGTCTGTCTGTCCGTCCATCTCTTTTTGCGGCCATCCCTCTGTCTGTCCGTCCGTGCGTGTGTCAGTCTGTTCGTCCGTCCGTATGTCTAGTGAAAACTCCAAGCACAGCCATCTCACATCTTTTCATCATGTGTTCATCATGTACAAGTGCCCCCATCCAGCAGACATTGTAAGGGCCGCTATTTCGGGTATGTGCCACTGGTGGTTACGTACTACGAGGGATGCACAAGCCACGCCATAAGGAGCTTCGCCCCTAAAACACACACACACACGCACGCGCGCGGCGATCAGCTCTTAGTTGAAAAATCACTTCGAACGCAAGGCCTTTTTACAGCGAAAGCCGTTACGAGATCACAACTCGAGTCACGCGCGGTTGTCTGCCGCCGCCGCCACCGCTGGTGTCCGTAACCACATCGCACGAAATTAGAGAAAAAAAAAATGGCAGCATATCCTCGGAGTGAATGATGGAGAGTGGGGCGAAGCATCCGTCCGTCCATTTGTTCTTGCTTCCGTCCGTCCATGCGTCCATCTGTGTGACCGCCTGACCGTCCGTGCGTCCCTAGCACCAATGACACTGTGGGGCTCAAACCCCGGTCTGCTGGGTGCTAGCCCAGTATTCTACCACTGAGCGACGCCGGATATTTAGGGGCGAAGCTCTCTATAGCGGCACCCGATCGTTTCTCGTAGTCGTAGTAGTAGTCGTAGTGTGTAACCAGTCTTACATTTTGACCTCCAAGGTGGTGCCGGTGACAGATTTCTTCTGAGCGTTGTTGAACAATAAAAAATTCGCAGCGTGCGCGTTAACTAAAAGCAGAATTCTCCTGTCTCTCATTCCTCCTTAGCAGCCATTGGCACGTACATTGAGCACTATCTGACAAGAAAGGGTTGCTACGCTATACTCGCTGGGCATAACCTTCTTGGTTTTAGAAAGGTTTAGCAAGCGTTGGGCCGCAGTGCCATGAATACAGTGAACTAGTATATACCATGAACTCGAGGTGGTTAAAGGTGGGAAGTAGACACGAAGCGCAAACCGTAAGAAAGTGTGCGTGTGCCACCTCTCGTTTAGTCCATGGAATGTCCGCTGGATGGCGGTGCATATGCGGAATATATGATGAAAAGATGCGATATGGTGGTACTTGGAGTGTTGACTAGTTGTACGAACGGACACGCAGACAAATGCATGGACAGACACATGGATGGCTGCACCGACGGATGGACGTATGGACTGATGCAGGGGTAGATGCATGGACGAACGCAGGAAGGGACGCACAGATGGACGTGTGGACGCACGAACAGACGCACGCGCGGACGGGCGAATGGACGCGCGGACGGTCACACAGACAGACGCATGAACGGACGGAAGCAAGAACGAATGGACGGACGGATGCTTCGCCCCACTCTCCGTGGTTATGCTGCCATTTTTTTCTTCATTGCGAGCCACGGCACTGCTTGAGACTTGTTGGCAAACTTGCCTTAGGCAGGCTTGATGTTGGGAAAGCAACCGCGTTAACACGACTTATAAAGCGTTTCAAAACAGCGGACGAGCAACCAGTCGTCGCACAATGGGAATAGCGCAACGAGTGGGTCGTCCAATGCACCAACCGATTACAAAAGCTTGTTCTTCTTCAGCTAATAACTGTGGCGCATACCCACTTCAGGCATAATTCCTCATCGTCGTCAGCCACTGCCAGAACAATTGGCACGGAATTCCCTGCAAGTTCTTAGCGAATACCACGCTTCTAAGAATAATGACGAAAAATAGCATAGCGAATGCCGGCCTACTACCCCACAATATTTATTATTAATGCCGTAGTGGGCATCAAGCAAGTGTGCTTGCAGCAGCTATCCAATGAGTGCACAAAAGGCTCTGAATGATCACTCTTTTAGTTTTCGCCGTGACGGCGTTGCGCCTTCCGCGCAGGACTGGAGTTTTTTCATGGAATGCGCTGTGTGCGTTTCTTTGTGTTTCATCTTTTTTCGCAGGTAAATCTATCGTAAACATGAACCAGCTCGCCCAAGCAGCAGTTTCGGCAAAGAAGAGCTTGCGAAAGTGGACAAAAATGAAGCTGAGAATTGAGCCCCGTCGGATTACTGCACAGAAACATTGTCCACAAACAGTCACAGTTTTTCACTCGGTTCGGTTGCTTGAAGAAACCGCAGCAACGCCTTCGGAGGGCCTCGTGTCGAAGACGGTAGAGGCCAGGACGTATGCGTGTGATTATACTGCGCGAACGTCCACACTATGCGCGTAATATGAATCTCAAACTTACTTGCGAGAAATCTCTGACCTACTAGACATCATCAGCCCTATCATCATTGGAGCTTTAGAGCTCACGTAATTGTAACTAAGGTGAAATTTTAGGGCCAGTGAGTTTGTTTATTTCATCATGATTATGAAACATAGCTTAACGCTTTGGAATGGCTTGACAGCGTTTAACAATTCACTTGACGTGACACTCGGGTCGCTTCTACACGCTAATCCTGCGTGATATTACATCTGATAACGGGACCACGTGACTGCCATGACGACTGTATAAGGCCTTTTTACACAGTGGTTTCAAGTAGTGGCGTGGCTCGGTCGTAAATTACCTCAATGCCACGTGGGATACCCGAGTTCGGTTTCAGCTGTTTCTGTGTTTCTTATTGAGCGGTATTTATCCAAGACATCCGAGGTTTTGTACTGTAAGGTGCCTTTTTCGAGGACAGCGTCTGGTGGTGCCCGTAAAGCGATCGCCCTAATAAAGGCCACTTGTATGAATGATTACTTAAACTAAGGCAGAAAGCACTGGGATAAATTTAGAAACGAGCCCGACGACAGCGAGACGTCGTCGTTGCTTATTTGGCGGCGAACGACCATCTCCAGTTGGAGCCAATCTCTAGAAATGCATCAGAGCCGATTCTAACCATGTAATCAGCCCCGGAGGTCTCATGCCGCCTAGTACCCACGAGGTGATGTGCCTCCCCGAGTCGGTTAAGCATCGTATACTGCCCTTTAGCACCACCACGAAGTCCGCTCGTACCTATTTTAACTTAAGTGCACGTGTGAGGCGAGTATACACATAAAGAATCCAGTGCCAGATCCTGTACTCGATTCCTGTGCTGTTGAAAAATTCGATGGACGCCCACCGGCACTTGAAATCGAACCCGGTACCTCTCTCGTTGGAAGCAGACGCTCAGCCGCTTTGCTACAGCTGTTGTAATCATGTGGTAAGATGAACTACTATGGGACTGTAATCTAAGCCGCAGCTCGTGACCGATGTATGTTTTGGGCTCCCAGTCCTCTTTCGAGTCAATTATACAGTGAAATTTAAGCGCAGAGGGACTTCATGCCGTCCATTGTGCTGCAAAGTATTCTCGCACCACGATATGTGTCATGCGGTCAATATTAATGGCGACCGGGCCTGACTAGGATGAAACTGATGATAGTGAAGAGTTTCTCTACGTAAGCTGCCAATGCGAGTCAATCGCTCTTGATAAATTTAATCATGTTCGGACTTCATCACGATCACCAGTATTAGTTATCTTTGAGGTATCTTGTAATACACCTCAGTTACTCTTCAGGATCACTAACTCAGAGGACGAATTACAGGTCATGATTAATGAACTAGACACGGAAAACAGAAGAGTATAACTTTAAAAATCGATATGCACAAAACTAAAGTAATATGGAACAGTGTCGGCAGAAAACAGCACTTTGCGATAAAGGGAGAGACGCTGGAAATTGTAAAGGAATATGTCTACTTAATACTTTGTAACAGTGGAGCCGACCGAACCATGAGAGCGAAATAACCAGAAAACGATGGCCTGGATCACATTCGGCACGCATTTTCAAATCATGAATAGTAATCGGCCGCTAACCCTTAAGAGGAAGGTATATATAGCAGCTGCATTTTGCCGGTACTTACCTACGGAGTAGAAATATGAAAGCCTACAAAGACGGTTCAGCTTAAATTGAGGACGACGCAGCGAGAGATAGAAAGGAAAAAGACAGTTGTGAAGAATGGGTCAGGGAACAAACCGGCGTTAAGGATGTCATAGTTCAAACCTAGAAGAAGAAATGGACATGGGTCGGGCACGTATAACACGTAGACCGGGTAACCGCTGGTCATTTATGGAAATTGATTGGATTCCCAGAAAAGGCAAGCGGGCTAAGGGTAGACAGAACGTTAGGTAGGCAGATGCTATAGGAAAGTTGCTGTTATAAAGTTGCAGCAGCAAGCACAGGACCGCGTTGACTGGCGGATCATGGGAGAGGCATTTGCCCTGCAGTGGGCGTAGTCAAGCTGATGATGATGTTGTAAACAGTTACACGCATGCATTAATACGTGTCGCGCGTGCTATGGGCGCCTATGATGTGTACTGTGCGTACATTATATTGTCACAAAGACACAGGCACGCAGGTACAAAATAGGGCGTTTACTTTCGCAACCCAAGGGCCAGAAACGCGAACACCAGAGCACGCGCACACAGATCTACTTCGTTGTCCTCTTCAGATGCTGGCTACTATAGTTGCCAGCCTACCTTGCGTCAATTCCCCCCTTTCAAGAGAGACCGTCCCGGTCGATTGACTGAGATGCTAGAGGTGGCCATGAAAGAAAAAAAAATGATCACGTCAATGAAAAAAAAAACCCACGCTGTTGTGGATAATAAGGAAAAAGTTCGAAGTGGTCATAAGTCGCGGGCATGGTACGGTTTCATCCGTACTACATGGACTACTTCTGGACGTGGACGTCTTCGGTTTAAACTGGTGTCGGAGCTTTGGGGAACTACCTCGTAATTCACGTCACTGAGGCAGCGCACAACTTCGTAAGGGCCAAAGTAGCGCCGCAATAGCTTCTCCGAAAGCCCACGATGGCGAACTGGTGTCCACACCCATACATAGTCACCTGGTTGATAGTGGACGCTCCTTCGGCCTTGGTTGTAACGGCGAGCGTCGATATCTTGCTGCGCGCGAATGCGGTTCCGTGCAAGCTGGCGGGCTCCCTCGGCTTTCTCAACGAAGTCGTCAACGCTGTCATTTCCGCTGTTGTCCTGGTCTACAGGGAGCATAGCGTCTAACGGTGTTGTGACGCGACGGCCATAAACAAGCTCGAATGGTGTTAGGTCTGTGGTCTCTTGCACAGCGGTGTTATAGGCAAACGTGACGTACGGCAAAATTTCATCCCACGTTTTGTGCTCTACGTCAACATACATAGATAGCATGTCGGCCAATGTTTTGTTTAACCTCTCCGTTAAGCCGTTTGTTTGGGGATGATAAGCTGTTGTTTTCCGGTGGTTGGTGTGCGTCAGCTTGGTGACTTGTTGCAATAACTCTGCCGTAAATGCTGCTCCGCGATCGGTTATGAGAACAGCAGGTGCACCATGGCGCAAAACAATGTCGTGGACAAAGAATCTGGCGACTTCAACTGCAGTTCCCTTAGGCACAGCTTTGGTTTCTGCATAGCGAGTCAGATAGTCGGTCGCGACAATTATCCACTTATTTTCTGAGGATGACAAAGGGAAGGGACCAAGAAGATCCATTCCTACTTGCTGAAATGGTGCTCGAGGTGGATCTAAAGGTTGGAGGAAACCGGCGGGCTTTGCGGGTGGAACTTTACGCCTCTGACAGTCACGGCAGGTGCGGACATAGCGCTGAACGGACGAATACAGCTGTGGCCAGTAGTACTTCTGTCGGATGCGCGCTAATGTCCGAGCAAAGCCTAAGTGACCGGCCGAAGGATCGTCGTGGCACGCCTGCAAGACTTCCTCACGCAGTGCCATTGGAACGGCGAGGAGGAAAGTTTCCTGGCTGCTCTCAAGATTTCTCTTGTAGAGAACATTGTTCCGCAGGCAATACGTAGCCAAACCACGCGAGAGTCGGCGTGGGACGACAATGTCTTGTCCTTGAAGATGCTGGATGACAGGAAGTAGCTCAGTGTCCTCACGTTGAAGCTCAGCCATCCGCACCACATCGACGATGCCAAGAAACGGTAAATCTTGTTCAGTGTCAGATGACGTTGGGGAAATAGGAGCACGAGACAGGCAGTCAGCATCTGTATGCTTATGTCCTGATCGGTAGACCACCGTTATGTCGTACTCTTGAAGGCGGAGGCTCCAGCGGGCGAGGCGGCCTGATGGATCCCGTAGATTGGCAAGCCAACAGAGCGAATGGTGGTCACTGACCGCTCGAAATGGCCGACCGTATAGGTAGGGTCGAAACTTGCTAATGGCCCAAACGACTGCTAGGCACTCTTTTTCGGTGGTAGAGTAATTAGCCTCTGCTTTTGTGAGACTGCGGCTCGCGTAAGCGATCACACGCTCTGCGCCGTTCTGCCATTGAACTAGAATGGCTCCGATTCCCACGTTGCTGGCGTCTGTGTGGATCTCGGTGTCGGCAGTGTCGTCGAAATGTGCCAGCACTGGAGCTGTCTGCAGCCGATTGCGCAACTCTACGAAGGCTTGTTGTTGTTCTTCCGTCCATACGAAAGGTACATCTGGCCGTGTCAGTCTTGTAAGAGGTTCCGCAATTTTCGAAAATCCTTCGACAAAACGGCGGTAGTACGCACAGAGTCCAAGGAATCGCTGAACAGCCTTTTGTCTCCAGGACGAGGGAAATCGGCAACGGCAGCCAACTTGTCCGGATCTGGTCGAACACCCCGCGGGCTAACCACGTGGCCGAGAAACTTGAGTTCCTGATAGCCGAAGTAGCACTTTTCGGGCTTGATGGTAAGGTTCGCTCTCATTATTGCAGTGAGGACACTTTTTAGCCTTGAAATGTGCTCGTCAAATGTGGTTGAAAACACAACGACATCATCCAAGTATACAAGACACGTCTGCCACTTTAGTCCAGCTAGTACAGTATCCATCATGCGTTGAAACGTGGCGGGAGCGGAACAGAGACCGAAAGGCAGCACTTTAAATTCGTACAGCCCGTCAGGCGTCACGAACGCGGTTTTCTCACGGTCGCCTTCGTCAACTTCAATTTGCCAGTACCCTGACTTGAGATCTAGTGATGTGAAGGACTGGGCGTGGCGTAGACGGTCTAAGGCGTCATCAATCCGTGGCAGGGGGTAAACGTCGCGTTTCGTGACTTTGTTAAGCCGTCGATAGTCGACGCAGAAGCGTAGTGTGTTGTCTTTTTTCTTTACTAAGACAACAGGTGACGCCCACGGACTTGTCGAGGGTTGGATGACGTCATCATTCAGCATTTCTTGAACTTGACGCTTAATCACCTCTCTTTCCTTCGGGGACACACGGTATGGATGTTGGCGAAGAGGCCGCGCCGACTCCTCGGTAACAATGCGGTGTTTTGTAACGGTGGTACGCTGAACTTTCGATGCTGTGGAGAAGCAGTCCGAGAATTCCCTCACAAGGTTTAGCAGCCGCTCTTTTCGTGAATCTGGCAAGTCTGGATTAACGTGAATGCGGCTTCCCAGGTCAGCACAAGCTTTTGCATACGGTGAAGTCGTATCCATTGTGCTGATATCGGGAAAGTCGGCTATCTCACTGAGGAAAGCGACAGTAGTCCCTCTAGGAACGTGCTGAAACTCATTGCTGAAGTTGGTCAGCAGAACTCGAGAGCGTTTATTCTCTAACCGAACAAGGCATCGGGCTATGCATATGTTTCGTTTGAGCAGCAGCGGGATATTTGCCTCAGCAATACCTTCATAGTCGTTGAATTCGTCGAAAACGTCGCAGGCTACCAAGGTGAACACGCTACTCTTCGGCGGTAACGTGACGTCATCGTCAACAATTCTCAAAGCATTGACGTAACTGCCGTGAGGGTTGCGCGCTAAAGCGTGTGCCGTAGAAAACGTCACTTGCGACTGTTGCAAATCAATCACGGCTCCATTATCACGCAGAAAGTCCAGTCCGAGAATTAGGTCCCTCGAGCAACTCGTCAGTATTACAAAATCTCCGAGATACGTAAATCCGTGAATACTGACTCGCGCCGTGCACCGCCCCACCGGAGTAAGAAGATGGCCTCCTGCCGTACGTATCTGCGACCCAGCCCACTGGGTAGAAACCTTCTTCAGCCTGCAGGCAAGACCCATGCTCATAACAGAAGTGTCTGCTCCAGTGTCAATTAGCGCCATTACTTCTTCGTCGTCCACAGTTACCGCAATGTTTGATGTTACCACTCTTCGCATCCCGTTTGACTGCGTCTGTACATCTTTTTGCTGCTGTCGCTGTCGTCGTAGTGGAGGATCTTCCGTAGAGTCAGCGTCAGCGGCCTCACCTCCGGAGGTCGCTGAACTCAGTTTTCCCGACTTGCAGGACTGGGTGAACGGCGTCTTGGAGCGCCGCGTGAATAGGCTGGGCTCGGTGACCTGTAGCGAGTAGGCGACGACGAGCGAGGCTCTTGTGACCGATGTTCGATACTGCGACGACTCGAGATGAAACTCTCTATTTCCTGTGGTCGCTCGCCAGGTCGTGGACGAGGGGCATTAGGCGAAAATCCACGGAGACCCACACGACGGTATGGACATGACCGGTAGACGTGTCCGGCTTCCCCGCAGTGGAAGCAAAGGGGCCTGTGGTCGGGTGTACGCCAGATGTCACTCTTTCTCGGTCTTGCTTCGGCGATCAACGGTGAGCTGCGAGGGCGGAAGCCTTCCTCCATTTGTTGAGCGTGTCGCTCATTGGGGTAACATACGCTGGTTGAACTGTACGATGGACGACGTCGTACTGCTTCCGCGTAGCTCATCTCGACGCAGTGCCTCTGTTGTGGCGCCTCGGATGGTTGGGGAGCGTGAACAGCTTGCCGTAGCTCGGCGCGTACCATCTCCGCAATGGAGAGCTGCTCTGCAGGTGAAGCAGTCACCTGCATCTTTTGTAGCTCTTCCTTAATGAGAGCTCTGATAAGCTCTCGCAACGCGCTGATGTCATTGCCGAGAGTGACAGAAGTGACCTCACTTGGGTTTACACCACGGTTATACTGTCTGGCACGCTGTTGAAGGGCCCTCTCCATGGCAGTGGCTTCCTCATGGAACTCCGCAAGTGTCGCAGGCGGGTTTCGAATCAGGCCGGCAAAAATCTCTTCTTTAACACCACGCATTAGGTGGCGAACTTTCTTGGATTCGGACATGGCGGGCTCCGCACGCTTGAAAAGCCGATCCATGTCCTCTACGTAGGTCGTCACCCTTTCGTTAGGGCTTTGAACCCTTGCCTCTATAGCACGCTCCGCTGTCTCCTTCCTGTCCTCTCGGGAAAATGCCTTGAGGAACTGCCGTTGAAACTCATCCCATGACGTAAGCGCTGCTTCGTGGTTCTCAAACCACGTTTTCGCGGAGTCCTCCAGGAAGCAGTACACATAGCGTAGCTTACGCTCTGGGGTCCAATCGTTGATGACGGCTGTTCAGAGACGCCGAGTAAGACACGAGCATGGCTCATAGCAACAACAAGAAGCCCCTTTATTCCGAACTGCCCCCCTGCTATATACCCCACATGAAGTGGCGCGCGCATGCCGACAGCGCCATCCATTAGAGGATTAACATAGCACTCAGCGTCCGCTACATCTTCCCTCCCGGGATAGTTACATGTTCAACCTGCGCGGTGGTTTCACGGCACGGCCAGAACGCGTACGCTTAGGTTCATCACACTGAGGCGCACTTGCTTGCACAGGTAGCGTCTGCACTTCAGGTGAGGGAGGCATCTTCACAGGCGGCACAGGTGATGCGCACGAAGCACTTGAAGCACTTGGAGACAATGATTCCGACGCTGAGGTCGAGGCTGAGTCTCTTGGCGGATTTGATGACAAGGTTCCATGCGTCGGTGATGAAGCCATTGATGCTTGCTGTTGGACATTTTGGTCATCTACAAACGGCACCAGATGGCAACGGTTCCTCTGGACAACACCACTTTGAGTCTCGACCACATATGACCTTGGTCGCTGAGCTGGGCTGAGGACACGACCGCTGCAACCTAAATCCTTTATCCACACGTCCTCCCCCATACTGAGAGAAATCAGAGGAGTAGTACTGTGACGGCTATTGTAGTCCTTCGCCTGTTTCAACTTCGCTGCAGTATCCTGTGCTTGAAATTCCTCGTGATTGGGTAAGGCCGGAAGAAGTCGTTCAGGCAGAACCGGAAGACGAGTTTGTAGTCTCCTTCCCATGAGTAACTGAGCTGGAGAGACGCCCGAAACTCCAGGTGTGTCTCGGTATGCGAGTAGAGCGAGGTACGGATCCGGGCTTTTCTTCAGCAAATCTTTCACGGTACGCACCATGCGCTCTACCTCTCCGTTACTCTGAGGGTATCGAGGGCTGCTGGTCTCGTGGCAGAATCGATACGCCGTTGCAAAGTCGGCGAACTCCTTGGACGAGAATTGAGGTCCATTGTCCGTCCGCACAACGTCTGGTATCCCAAAACGGGCGAAACAACTCTTGACCGCAGCAACAACCGCTTTTGCTGATGAAGTTCCCAGTGTGACTATTTCTGGAAATCGGGAGTAGTAGTCGACAATGAGGACGTAGTCGCGTCCTTCCAGGTGGAACAAGTCGATTCCCAGGCGTTGCCATGGTCGTTCCGGTGTTGGCGTTGGTGACAGTGGCTCAGAACGCAAGGCTCGCGTCTCAGCACACTTAGCACATTGAGCCACAAGGTCCTCAATATGCTGGCTGCAATGGGGCCACCAAACGCACTCGCGGGCGCGCTCTTGACAGCGGCGGACACCTTGATGTCCTTCGTGCAGTAGTGCGAGAATGTCCTTGCGTTGGGCTGACGGGATGACAATGCGGCGATCCAGTAAGAGTAACCCATCGTACACACTCAGTCTTTCTCGCTCCTTCCAGTATGGTGCTAAATGGGTCGGAACTCTCTTCTTGGACGGCCAGCCTTTCTCACAATAAGTCATAATAGAAGAACACTCGCTATCTTGAGCTTGAAGACGACGGATCTCGTCCAGCTGATTTTCCAGTTGTAAAGGTAGCTCCTTGAGAACTTCCCCTATATAGACTTCCAAGCTGCTGACTGCTTTAGAAGTTGCTGACTGCTTTAGCAGTAATCGCAAGTAGACTGAGTTGGCTGCACAGATTTGCTGCGACGCGATGAAGCGTTCTTCGCGCGTTGCGCCGCGTCCACGTTTAAGCTGTCAAAGGCCTCGTTCTCGCTGGAAGTTTCACGGGATAGACGCTCTTTTTCGGCTTCTTCATGAACACGCGCTTGGCACAACGCTTCCTCAGCTGTAAGTTTCGTACATCGGCACAACTGATCCGATAGCTTCTCATTCCGCAATCCAACGACAAACTTGTCTCGCACAAGGCGGTCTTCGATCTCGGCGTTGTTGTACCCACAACGCTTGACAAGATTCCTGAGCGCGGTGAAAAATTCATCGACCGGCTCCCCAAGTTGTTGCACTCGGCGGTGAAATCGGCGGCTCTCGTAAATCTCATTGATAGGGTGGACAAAATGCGAAGTGAGCTTAGCCTTGACTTCCGCAAACGGGCGGTTTTCCGGAGCAGACAGTCCTAGCGACGACAAGACGCTACGTGCTTGGGAACCCATGCAATATAAAAGAGTTCGCACCTGCACCTCGTCTGTGGCTGTGTTGATACCGGCCGCGAAGGCGTAATCTTCGTACCTCGTTATCCATGTTGTCCATTCCCCAGGGCTGGTGAAGTTGAAAGGCGACGGAGGCTGAAGTCCCGGTGTACCGACGTGAATGAAGTTGAGCTGAGAAGGTCCGGCGTCTGTCTCCTCCATAACTCTGCGTTAGACGCCCACTTCTGACACCATGTTCAGAGACGCCGAGTAAGACACGAGCATGGCTCATAGCAACAACAAGAAGCCCCTTTATTCCGAACTGCCCCCCTGCTATATACCCCACATGAAGTGGCGCGCGCATGCCGACAGCGCCATCCATTAGAGGATTAACATAGCACTCAGCGTCCGCTACAACGGCGACCCGGTTGAAATGCTCGAGCCAGTCGTCGGCATCTTCAAAAGCAGCTCCGTGAAATGTCTTCGGCGTCTTGGGCTGGTTGATAACCAGGTGCGCTGGTGGTGGCGCGGTGACGTTAGGCGGTGTTTGATTCATAGCCCTCTGACGTTCAGGCAGCAAGCCGTGCTGTGGCTCGAGTCCCTGGAGACGACGGCTGGAACGTACGTGCACAGGGGTAAGCTCGGCTGAGATACTCGATGGACTTGCGTCAGGGGTGCTCTCAGGGGACCGTATCATCTACCGTGCCCAGCACTTCCACCAGAAAATGTCACAAAGACACAGGCACGCAGGTACAAAATAGGGCGTTTACTTTCGCAACCCAAGGGCCAGAAACGCGAACACCAGAGCACGCGCACACAGATCTACTTCGTTGTCCTCTTCAGATGCTGGCTACTATAGTTGCCAGCCTACCTTGCGTCAATATCATTTTTAACTATACCCAACTGCCGTACGATCGAGCCAGCAATGACGAGGAAGGTAAAGCGATTCATCCGTTCACCTCCCTCCCACATACACCTTCACCTCTCCCATAGCTTGTCGCCCACATGGGTGCCTGGCAGTTTCTCTCCACTCTCCCGGGCCACATACTTTCGCAGCCCCAATGAGCGGCTGCTAACGTCATGGTTTTTGTTCTGTGCATGCAGTATGATGGTGCATGCTTAAAACTTGCACAACTTTCCTGAAACCTGGAAGCTTGCACAAGCAAACGTTAAACTTTTGATCGCGTCACGTCAATGTCAGGCTTATTTTGTGTGCCTCACTCCTAATGCACGGCAAATTGTCGCAGCCTCACTTCAACAACACTTGCGTAGGTATGCTGCCAAGTGCTTAAGTATTCAATAAACAGCCAACGCGTGGCACGTGCCTTGACGACTTTTGCTTCGTAAGTTCCAACTTAACTTCTTTAAAAATACCATTTTTCTTCCTCTTCTTTCAGCGACGCGTTCAAGAAAATTTTGTAATATTCAAAACGCTTTCAACAAAATGCAGTGGGTAAAAAAAGAAAGGACTTCGGCGTACGAGCGTTGCATCTCGAAGCATTGCTGCAAGTAGTACACAAGTTCCATCACTCAACTGGAAATTCAATAAAAAGGAAGAACACTAGGCCACGCGCTTTGCGAAATCACCGGGAGATAAACCATGCAGGGGGTTTCTGTAGCGTACAGAAGTAATATAATGCAAGCTGTTTAAAAAATATTGTAATAATTGACGTTGAGTGAGTGCTAGCATGAGATAAAGTGCAGCTCTGCGGTTTGTGTGTTTTCTCCGTTAGTCGGCAGTTTGTCGCGCTTCTGCCCACAATCCCATTACTTCCTTATCTTTTGTCTTTTTTTTATTTGTGTTAAGACGATGCACGGGAGGTGAGCGCTGCACTCGTTGTGCCTGTTTATTCTCTTCCGTCCACCTTTAAGGTATATACTTGAATGAGACATTGTCCAGCATGCTTTACGTAGCATGTGGTGGTGCCTTGTTTCGAGATTTCTCGCTTTCCTAAACAAAATATAGAAAAGAAACAACGAATCTTAAAATTACTTGCATACACGCGCTTTATTCTAAGCAGTTACTTAGTTGGTTACTATAAATAGCGCACTCCCAGTATGAATCAACAGGCTTTTACGATATTGCCTCCAGACAATGGGAAGACCGTGAAACTACGCAGATTGTTTTAGTTTCAACCGATAGGTTTTTATTCGCATACTTTCCAATGGACATCTAAAACTCACTCACTCACTCACTCACAAACTCATCCGTTCAATCAATCAACCAACCAATCAATGTCTATTTAGTATGCCTTCATCACAGCTTGACTTCCAGTGGGCTATATATATACCAATTCCCATAATCGTTCCCATAATCCCATATATATATATATATATATATATATATATATATATATATATATATATATATATATATATATATATATATATATATATATAATTCCATATATATATAATATATATGATATAATCCCAATTCCCATAATTCCAATAATCCCATATATACCAATTCCCAAATGCGATATGCTGCATTTCACGCCAATGTAATAGAGTAATATTACTGTATGCCGACGGGTTACCCAGACAACATTGCGTCTCCCTCTTTGCATGACGGAGGGATGCCAGACGCGCTTAAACGCGCATGCGTCGATGCAACGCAGAGTGGCGCGCACCTGCAAGTATATGGCAGGACCGGCGCCTGGCGTGTCATCGCTGACGTGACGCGACGAAATGAACGCCGGAGAGCACGCGCACCGCGCAATTTTGAAATATAGTGGTGCCTTGACTGTGGCATGTAGGCATGTTCTCACATGACACGAATCTTATGTTTATCATGTTTGCACCAGTCACATACCTTTGTCATCCATTAGCGCCACGTAATACCAAATTTGGTATGCGTGAAGCTTGCGAAACCGCCGCCATTGCACCATGAGCGTGGCATGTGGTCATGTCGTTACAGGACACGCATCTCATGTTTATCATGTTTGCACCAGTATCCTACCTTCGTCATCCATTCACGTCCCATAGTACCAAATTTGTTATAAGTGAAGCTGGCGAAACGGCCACGAGCGCATCATGAGCGTGGCATTTAATCATGTTGTTACATTACATGCATGTCATGATTTTCATGTTATGGTCTGTCGCTTGTGTTCGCCATGCAATCATGTCATACAGTATTAGTTTTCAAACATGCCATATGAACGAAACCACCCCAAGAGATGCAGGACCATGAAGTGTAAATAATTACATTCATGACATACACGTCATGGTTTTCATGTTATGACCAGTTGCGTATGTTCTTCATGCAGTCATGTTATGCTATACTATGTTTGTTATCGATACCATTATCGAAACGGCCGGGAGAGCTAAAAGTCATAGGCGGCTAGATAGATAGATAGATACGCTGAAAGTCACCGAAGTTCACTAAGAAATGCTTCGCATTTAAAATAAACAGCAAAAAAACATTGAAAATACCGAGGTTAACGTATATAGTAAAGCATTTGATGATTACAGTAATGCCTCTAATAAGCTGCGTTCCTACAATATTATCTACCGATAAAGCGTCAGAAATGGAAAGACGAACACATATTGTAAATAAAGGAAAAAGCTTTCTGAGCCATGAGTAGCGAAAGCTTCTGTTTACTTGATGAGAAGTCAGAAGCTATAGTGTGGTAAAGGCAACAGCAACCTCATTCGAAAACGTCAAGTAAAACTCAAGCGGAAGACCATCTGGCTCACAGGCCGTACCACGTTTCATGGATTGCAGTGCCACCTTTACCTCATCAGGGGATAGAGGGACGTGAAGACAATCAGCATCTTGTTGAGGAACGTGGGGCAAACCTTTAAGCATAGGTGGTATTATATCACAGTGTGTCCGCATGGCCGAACATGACATCGTTTCGAAATGCGTCAAATAAAATTTTTGGATCAGTTATGCTATAGATAAAACAACTTCTCTAATGAATGTAGTAGATTTACCCATTCTTTTTGAGAGCATAGCTCGCACCGGTGAGCATTTTTATTTTTATTTTTATTTATTTATACAATACTGCAGGCCTTGGGCGGCTCAAGCAGGAGTGGTTTGTTGGTATAACAATTAAAAAACAGTTATAAACAAAATAAAAAAGAGGGGGGAAAAGAAATACAAATTGAGAGCAAGAAGAAATAAGCAATGAAGAATCGAAGAATACACCAGAGAACAGGAGAGGTGAGTGCGAATTTCAGACATATGACACATAATAAGGTAATGACCAAAAACAGCGAAACAAGGTAGCAATGATCCTACAGAGTAGATTTTTACAGAGTACATAGATTTTACAGAGTCATACAGAGTAGCAATGATCATACAGAGTAGATCATACAGAGTAGCTCAGATTTTTACACTAGATATGGAAAAACCAATCACAGGATAAATGCGCCGTTACAAATTTATTCTGAGGAGAAAATCGGACTTACCGACACATGCCCTGAAACAACTGAGTCTATCCCTACTGGAAGAAAACTACAGTAACCACGTGCACATTTACACGGATGGCTCTACTACGCCGTCTAGTTCAGGTGGAGCAGTGGTTATACCATCACAAGGGATAACTCGGTGTTTTAAGACTTCACATGTGACAAGTTCGACGACGGCAGAACTCGAGGCTCTGCGCAATGCACTGGATCACATCAATTCGGAAGAAATACCAGGTAAATGGGCTGTGTTTTCTGACTCAAAACCAGCGTTACAGTGCCTGATATCAGTTCTCCGACGCGGATGCCACGACCAGTTGACCTACCAAACCGTGAAACTTCACCACCTGTTAATACAAAAAGGCCATGACATCGTCTTTCAGTGGTTACCTGGGCATAGTGGTATAGGCGGCAATGATTCTGCAGATCATGCTGCTCGCACGTCGCATAAAGAAGCGAACAGCGTTCCAATACCGCTTTCAAGAGCGGATGCAGCGAGGCAGATTCGTCAACTGGCCCGCAGTCTCACACTGACTGAGTGGAACACACCAAGCATACGACGTACACGACTGCACGAGCTCGACCCTTCACTACAACTCCGGCCTCCACCCGGCCTACATCGACGTGAAGCTTCGCTTCTCTATCGCCTTTGGCTGGGAGTTGCTTTAACGAAAGCTTATACCACGTTAATCAGAATTACTGACAGTGCGGCATGCGATGTTTGCGGCACCGACGAAAATATGGAACACCTGCTGTGTCATTGTCCTCGATTTGCCTCAGAGAGACAAGTACTTGCCAACGCAATGCGGCGACTGGATGATCGGCCTCTTTCTGTGCAGGTGCTATTACAGCAACGTACACATGCCTCGACAGCCGACAAGGCAGTGAAAGCCCTGCTGCGTTTCCTGAGAAAGACAGGCTTGTGTGAACGCCTCTGACATGCGGTAGAGTTCTACACGCTGCAGTGAAATTACTGTCAGTCTCTCCCCCACCCCCTTTTTTCCCTCTCTTCCCTCTTTCTCGTCTTTCTTGTCCCCTTCCTTTATCCCCCAGTGTAGGGTAGCCAACCGGATGTCTTTCTGGTTAACCTCCCTGCCTTCTCCCTTTTTGTTGCCTCCTACTACAAATTTATTCTGCGAGCTGGTTAAACAACTGAAGAACAATGTTGGATAAGAAGGTATCAGATGGTAAGGCATTCCAATCACTTATGGTGCGTGGGAAAAAGGAATGCTTGAATTTGTTTGTGCGCGCAAAAATCGAGTTAAATTTACAAGGGTGAAAGTTCCTGGTGGGTCTATGGGACAGAAGGTTTAGATAAGGAGCGGGGTCGAGTGCAAGTTCACGGTTCCAAAGCTGATAAAGAAATTCATGTGTCACAAGAAATCAACAAACCCATGATTCTCCATTTATGTAGCCTATCTACTGGTTATATTTGCGCGGAGACGCAGTACGTAACCATTAATTATCTATGATAAATGAAACGACGAAGTATCTTATGAAATGAAACGACGAAGTATCTAATTATCTATGATAAATGAAACGACGATTTCGTCTAAAAGTGCCACAAAAAGGAGCCATACGCAATGGCCTAGACGAGAAAGTACACTTATTGACGTAGTCACAACGCTTTTAAATTGATAAATTTGCTAGTAAAAAGCTGACGAAGTTCCAGAAAAGATAGTCAATCCTTGACTTGGTTGTCTACTAGTTACACTCTCTCGCCGGCGTTCAGTTGCCTTGGAGTATTCAGTTGACCTCGTGGCACGTTTTACTCAAGGTTACATCTACGCCGCAACTCCGAAACTGGCGCATACGCGCATACGACGGCCCGTAACGATACGTGTATGTGTCTTACGCTTTTGGAGTGAAGAGTTTGACGACGTACGTGAACGGTAGT
Source organism: Rhipicephalus annulatus (assembly GCA_013436015.1). Classification (NCBI taxonomy): domain Eukaryota; kingdom Metazoa; phylum Arthropoda; class Arachnida; order Ixodida; family Ixodidae; genus Rhipicephalus; species Rhipicephalus annulatus. The sequence continues at coordinate 23,530 of WOVY01002004.1, forward strand.
TTCCCGTTATTCATTCCATGACCAGACAGACATATTCGTCAATACCTTGCCATACTAATTTTGGCCTACCACGAATTGAGGAGGCGATCACGAGAGCACCCACACGATGGAGACCAGATAGATAGATAGATAGATAGATAGATAGATAGATAGATAGATAGATAGATAGATAGATAGATAGATAGATAGATAGATAGATAGATAGATAGATAGATAGATAGATAGATAGATAGATAGATAGATAGATAGATAGATAGATAGATATAAACGTTCGATGCATGTCTAGGTCGCTAAGAACTGCTTCGCATTTAACACGTACAAACGTGTTCAGCTTCACAATGTTTATTTTTATCCTCTGTTCTTGCTCATATGATTAATGAGGGTGTGACTTATAAAATTGGTCCCATCAAGTTTTCCTCATTCTCGTTCATTAGCCCCACTGCGGTGGTTTAGTGGCTAAGGTACTCGGCTGCTGACCCGCAGGTCGCGGGATCAAATCCCGGCTGCGGAGGCTGCATTTTCGATCGAGGCGAAAATGCTGTAGTCCTGTGTGTCCGAATTTGGGGGCATGCTAAAAATACCCAGGTGGTCTAAATTCGCGGAGCCCTCCACCACGGCGCCACTCATATTCATATGGTGGTTTTGGGATGTTAAACCCCACATATCAATCAAATCTTGTTCGTTATCCCGAGGAGTCACTCAAACAGTTCACTTTTGTTTATCTGTTTTGCAAGGTGTGCAAGAGCCTCGACCCCTTGTTTACTTACGCAACCTTCGAAGAAGCAGGTCGCGCGACTGTTGCGTGACGTGGCGTGTGTGTTCACGGCATCGGAAGGAAAAGAGGGAGAGGGCGATGATGCGAGGAGGATGAAAAGGGTGTCTCTGGGAACGCTACGCGATGTGCTGCCAAGATACCTCGCGCCGTTCGTCCTGGCCAAGAACCTCCGCGTTGGCTTGTGTTGCGAATAGGGACCAATATACAGCGGGCCGGGAGCGAATAGGCTTCTCCAGAAAAAGAGAGAGAGAGAGATGCGAGTTGGAGGGGAGTGGTGACTAAGGTCTATTTTTGAAACACCCGCCGACACCGAGTCGGGCCTTTCGAGCCCAGTTAAGGCATACGAGACGAGGAGCCGTCGGTTGCGCAACAAGGCTTTCTTCTCGGCCGGATCGAGAGAGAAGCGTTACAAGAAACAAACACGCAAATTTTATTTGCTCTGTTCAGTGCAGTTAAGGATACCTTATGCGCGGCTCGGTATTGCCTGCATTATTCATGTATTGTGTGTACTAAATGAAATCGTACCCTCTTATTACGTCGGCATGTAGCGAAGGCGTTTGAGTTTTGTACAAATGCACTTATATCGCAGGCTTTTTGGAATTAATACTGTTTTGTAAGCAGAGGACTGAAAAAGTGCAGTTTCTATTCCAAACAAAAGATTATATCGCCTCATTTATTTTTGCTAGTATGCCTACGGTAGTTGCCAGGAAATTAGTGTCATAACAAGTACTTAAAAAGTCCCGTGCCCTTTACAGCTCCCTGTTTATAGCATATTATCCTTTAATTTAACAACCCGCCGCGGTGGTCTTGCGGCTAGGGGCCCGCAGGTCGCGGGACCGAATCCCGGCCGCGGCGGCTGCCTTTACGGTGAGGGCGTAAATGCCTGAGGCCCGTGTCCTTAGATTTAGGCGCGCGTTGAAGAACCTCAGGTTGTTGGAATTTGGTGAGACCTCCACAATGGCGTCTCTCACAATGATATGGTGGTTTCTGAATTTCAAACCCGAACAATTATTTTTCTTTATTTTAACTGTACCGCGACAAGAGGAAGCCCCCATGGTCTAGAGGTTGCAAATACTCGTTTTGTTTAAATTATGTCACAACGATAATAAACAGGACACTAGCTGCGAGCACTTCTTTTAATATCTCATTGTGTTGCGTATAAGCTATAGTTATTATCTTGGTATTACGTCCGGCATTCATTGGCGCCTCTGCTCGAGCCTCCTCCAGTTCACAAGGTTAAATTACATATGCTTACAACGACTACGTTGCGGATGCAACAATATGTACACAGTGAACGTTCAGACGCATTTTTGCTAATTGTGAGGTCTTTTAATAGTGATAAAAATCATTACTTTCCATCGCTGAATTTCTTCGAAGCAGTATAACAACAAAAAGATTAACCGCGCTTAGCTTAGCGAGTTAGACATTGCGCCGTAGGCAATATCAGTCAGGGTGGCTGCGTTTCGATTAAGGTGAAGTGCAAAAGTGCCCACGTGCTTCGAATAAGTGCGCGTTAAAAAGTTTAAGGGAGCTAGTATTTCCCCAAGTGTCGCCTAAACATATCGTGGTTCCGGCACGTAATATCGGATTATTATTTTTTAAGAAAACAAGGGACAGCCTGCTTGACAAAGTTCTCACTCCACGCACGTAGAAACACACACACACACACACACACACACACACACACACACACACACACACACACGCACGCACGCACGCACGCACGCACACACACACGCGCACGCACGCTCAAAGGGGGCAGTGACAACAGGAAAAAACTGTGTAAAATCACCGTTCAATAAAGAAATATACTGATTAATTTTAGTTATACAATGCTTTACATTCTATTGTGCCATCGGTCAGTAAATTACGCGCTCGCTCTGCCTTTTTTAATTTATGCAACCTGGGCTTGCCTGATGGAGATACAACATTTGAATATCACCCTGATTAACAAGCTCTTCGTGAAAGAGTATTATGTTCACTCATTTTTTTTTTCAGAGCATATTAAGTTTGCACGGTGTTATTTTTTTTCTTTTTTTGTAACGAGCAACGTGCGCTAAGCTTCCGCGCTTGTTCACATATACCTCGCTCTTTGTGCACAGCTGACGAAAAAAAAAAAAGGCTGGTATAGAAACGAGATGGGTGGAAACGAGGCAAGTGACGTAGCGGTATACACAAGGGGCTTACGAAAACACAGGAAGACGCTACGAAGCAGGCGAATTTATTATGCTTAGCGGAGTGATTTACTGCTGACCCGGATAGAAAGGAGGCGCTGCTCCTTGAAATGCACGCGTGGAAGGCACGCACAAAAACAGGGAAAGTGAGACGGGTGCTTTAAACTCTATATGGCGCAGGTGCGAAGCTATAGCACGTGTTCTAGGATTGAAGGAAAGAGAAAAAAAAAGGCAGTCGATGTTTCTTGAACCGAGCGATGGGCACAAGCAGCTCAATGCATGCGAGGCGAGCGAAGGAAAGTCAAAATATTTAGGATGGTGATCCTAGCGCGGATAGAAGGGTTGGAAAACCAAATAAATTTTGAAGCAGGCGGAAAAGAGGAGGGCTCTTCTGATCATCGGGGCGACGAAACAATGCACCGCTTCTTTTCTCCAAGTAAAAAAAAAATTGCGCACCGAGCCGCGCTGTAAAGGTGTTTGGCTAGCTGTACTGTGGTGTCACGTGAACCCGTGAACCAATGGGGTAACGAGACCATTTTACGGATAAGTTTCAGTGACGCCATATTCGGCTGTATTCCTGCCGCTTTCTTTTTTTATACAGCCCCTAAATCACCTCCATAAAGTACAAAGAACGAACGCATTAATCTCACCCAGCGTTTTCCGTCTTCGCGGCACATTTCGTTATGCCTGCAGTTCGTCAAAGTGATGTCAGCAGGAAATAGGTTCTCGATTAGTATGATGACATACTATGCTTTGCCACGCAGTCGCATCACTATCGCGCGCGATAAACTGATTTCGCTTCGTTTGCTGCATTTGCCACTGCGCAAGCTGGAATAGCAGCTAGTAGTTGAAAAAGCTCGAAAACCCGACTGGCTGAGTGTTTATTGCTAACATTCCTTATGGTCTCTGAAGAAATAATGGTCGAGGAGGAGCTAGTACTTGTAGGTATAGGGTAGCGACGGCGAGAAAGGAACTCCTGTATTGCCTAAGAACTCGGCGTGAGTTAGGGGGCCCTTCAACAACTAAACAAAGAGTGCTGCGGTAGATGAATATGCATGAAAATGTTTGATTTCGTTTGGTTAGGTGCATTAGACGTAATCTGACCTCAGTAATTCACATCGCGTTATGCTTACATGAGAGATCATGCTATAGTCATGCTAACATGAGACGCCACCATTTCTAAAAAGATGGCGGCGTCTTTTGTGAAAACATCTATATCACTGAAAGGTCGGGGAAGACATTCTTTGCTTTGAATTACACAGGTGAAACTTCCTGGCAAGTGCTGCTGGTGGAACCGTATAATCGTCACAGGAAACGTGCCACATGCATTCCTTGCGAACATGCCTCATTATCTTTATAATGTGGTCTTGACACTTGTGACTGTCTTCACCGAAACAAATAATAAGCGATGTCTCGCGTGTACGGTACTTATGAAGACGGGTACTTTTGTTGAATTCAGAAAACCACTTTCTGTCGCCTGATCTGTCGTCGGAGATGAATAAATCCAAGTATCCGAGTCACATATAATTTAACTGTGAAATAGAAATAACTACTACCGCGTGCTAAATGGAATGCCAGTGCTAGCCCCTGAAAGAGAAACAAAGTTGACACGTGGCCCAGTGACCTCCGCCGTGAACTCTATTTTCTCGCTCGTCACCAACAGCCCCAAAGGTGCGAAAAAAGTTGAAAAAAGTAGCGAAGAAAGGAGGAAACAAAGAAGTTCACGCGTCCCAGTGACACAACCGTGAACTGGATTCGCACTTGTTGCGGCCGAAACCTATATACAACACCGTCGGGGCAAAACCCAAGACAACAACTTTCCGAGCCAACTGTCGGAGTGAGGGTGTTGAAAAGTTGGGGGCAAGGGTGCGAAGGGAAAAGGGGCGTTATACTTTTATCTCGCTCTCTCCCAACGAGAGGAGTCGGCAGCCAAGTGAAAAACGTTGAGCTCGAGCCCCGCGCCAGCGCCACTTGCAGACGACCTCGAGTGCTTGAATCGCAACGAACGCGCGGAGCTCAAACCCTTGCTCCGTCTCCTCTTCGAAACAGGACGCCCCAGCGTCGGCCTCCGTGCCCCTAAGTGTGGAAAAGAGGCACACAGTGCCTTCTTCGTGCCTCGTTTGACTCGGAAAGGGTGTATCACCCTCGAAGGTGAGCAGTCCTTTAACATTTGACTAGCGAAGCTTGTGTTTTTTACGGGGTTTTGGTGCCATGGAAACAATCTACGGGAATCATACGAGGCGTATTCGACACCGGCTTGACATTGACTCTAAACCCGTCGGTGTGGATTTGCGCTGTCAAGCACTCAACGCAGCTGCGTTCTAAGTATGCAAGGATGGCTTTTATGGCTTTACGTGCTTACAAGCTGCGAGGCCAGGTTTCCTAACATTTTTTTTTATTAGAATCCATCCTCAAGTCTGACCTCGTTGGTTCACAATTGTGCCGCACAACTTTTTGGAATGAATAATGACAACTGAACTTATATTTAGCTGCAACTCCAACCTAATGTCTGTCAACAGTAAGGACACCAGCCGCAATTTATAATGATATTAGGACACTTTTATTGTATGATTGCTCACTAGTGGGACGCGTGTAATAGTGTTACTGCATTATAGGGATAACGTGGCAACCAAAGCCCAAGACTGGGTTGATTGGCAGATCATGGGAGAGGCCTTTGCCCTGCAGTGGGCGTAGACAAGCTTACGATGATGATGATGATTATACTCTCACGATACTGGTGAGCGGAATAATGCTGCGCTTCGGCGAGGAATGACTCACTAAAGCTTGCTTCCGAGCCGAAGCCGCGTATTATTAACCCAAATGACGTCATCAGGACGACTATTGCAACACTCTGTCTGCTACAATCACCATGATTGAGCACCTGCGTGAATTCTGTTCTCTCTTGAATTAGCAAAATTATTTTTTTCTAGCCAGCGTCATTATATTTGAGGAATTGTCAGCTTATGTTTTACTTTCCTAATGAATATAACCAAATTGTTGGCGCTTTGCTGTGAAGCCTCCAGCCAGTCTTCAACTTTGTTGTAGCGTGGCTACTAGTTGAACACTGTAAAACGAAACCCCGTCAACACGCACCACTCTGTGTGGTCGGATGTTCCTTTTCCTGTGTGTGCTTACAACGCCTCTAGTTCTTCTCTCGTCCACCTCGGTGAATCAGTGGCTATAGGATGCTCGGCTGCTGACCAAAAGGCCGTGCGTTCAATCCCGGCCACGTTGGTCGCATTTTAATGGAGGATAAATGACAGTGGCCCGTGTACTGTGCGATGTAAGTGCACTTTAAAGAATACCAGATGGCTGAAGTTTCCGGAGTTCTCCACTACGGCGTCTCTCGTACTCATATCGTGATTTTGGGACGTAAACCCCCCCATATTATCTGTTGCTTCTCTTGAGCGCTACAACAAAGTAGGCGCAGCCACGATAAGCAGCTCATTAGGTCAGCCATTATCAATGCTCTCTATGCTGTGAAAGCGCTTGAATGATTGTGTGAAATTGATTCACAATCACGTGATATCGTATCAGCGTCATATTAATGCTATATATTGTGCAATCGGGGTAAATGTTGTGTGATAATGGGACACACAGAGTCTACAATGACGCTGATTTTGTTGTTTACTTGACAAGCGGTGGCCCTTCGACCTTGTTATTCACTTTTGTTAATGTAAAAAAAAGAAAAAGATCGACGTCAACAGACATTCCTTTTTTACTTGTACCGACACTTACAAAGAGCGCTTTACAGCACTTTATAAATGAACTTATTGTAGAGCTCCCATAATCATAAAATATTCGCACCATCTTCCCAAAGAAAACGCTGATGGAATGCAAAGCAGCCGCGTTGCGCACGTGGGGCGTTACGGGTCGAACGGCGCTAACGCGGGTGCTGCGGGGAGCGCTGGAAGATTCGTTTGAAGCGATGGCTGGCGGATGTCTTGTCGTCTCTTCAGAGGGGACACGAGCGCTAGACCAGAGCTGGCGCGCGTTCCGCCTTGGCTACCATGACGTTGTGATCGAGTATTGCGAGTCGTGGAGAGGGTGAAGGAAGAGAGAGATGTGACACGTACAGATATGTTTCAACCCGTAGGTTAGGCGCGCGTCAGGGTTATTGCGCGTGAATCGGCGAGTAGGCGGTGTGGCGAGCGGCGGTCGCGGTAACGGAGCGAGCGGCCATAGCAGCAGGTGTTGCGTACGAACGGATGAGACAGCAGCTGCGGGTGCTGCGGTGAGCGCGCGGCAGGTGAGGGAAAGAATGACGTCAGAGCGCACAGCGAGGGAAGCGTGACGTCAACGCACAGCTGGGGCGTGACCTACTAGGCACCGCTCCAACACCTTCGTTCCAACACCTTCGTTCTAGGCACCGCTCCAGCACGTTCGTACCGACGCACGTACGGTGTGACATGCGTGATTCAAAGAGCTGCTTCACATAAAAAATTCTTGATGACTCCAGCTCCAGCAACAACAGTAGATAACCATGAATACTTTACCAAAGTGGTTTCATTGTAAAAAATGTGCGCAGTTTGAACAGGGTTACAAAGTCTGTTTGCGAGGTTTTTGCTTTCTTGTTTTCTGCTTTCTGTGAAAAGTATGTCATTTACTTCAAGGTTGCCACGCGGCAAGGCCCGGGACATTACGGAGTATTAACATCTGTTTCTGAAATGCTCGTCCATAAAACTGTATGAAAAAAAGAATTACAGATATTCGGTGATACAAAAATAGTTCGCGAATATTGCTGGGAATGCTGTTTACGTCTTCATTTTGCGGCCGCATGTGCATGCTTTTTTATACGTGGTGCCCCTCCAGATCAATCGATTCACTCTGAGCTATTTGGCTTGATAAATTTTCATCTACATTACACACTGTGTACCATGCAGCAATCTATAGGCTCATCCTGTTTGTGTGCGTAATACCAGACGAATGAAATGGGACAGTTAAGGAAGAAAGATACGTAATTTAATCGTGTGAGCAGTCATGTGAACCCATGCTTCTTGTCTTTATTTCGTATTATGGATAAATGTTCCTGTTTCCGACAAAAACTGATTGGTCTTCAAAAATCGCTGGCCCGAAACTTGACCAAAATATCGCTGATGTGTTTTTAATGGTTGCTATAAAACATCATGCTGAGTGTACTACTCAGTGTAGGATTGCTTGGGATTGAAAATAGGTGCGTGTTAGTTATGATGGACAGAGAACTGGAGTCCCTCAAGCAGCAAGTTAGTCATTTGGTTTCAGTTAGTTAGTTAGCAAGGGACTTGGAGCGGTGCCCGTGCTATAGGACCAAGTGGCAGTATACATTTTGACAGTGTTTGCTCGCGGCCAAATAGCTTTTAAAAGGGTGGGAATAGAGCTTGTTGGCTTGGCTTCATAGCAGGAAACAGCGCAGCTAGACGGGACAAGACAGACTGACAAGACTTGGCATAGATGAGTCCGAATAGCCGTTTTCCGGTTAAATGTTTCACTGAGTTTGGAAGTCAAGCTCAGGGAAACAATTTCTACAAGTGACCTCCAAAGAGTTTTAACTTGAAAAGCGTAAAAAACTTGAGATTGTCAGCAAGCCTTACAATACATCGTGTTGTCTTTCTTGTCTTGTGTACTGGCACTTTTTTTTTTCGCTGTGAAGTTTTAACTTGCTGTAGTTACCTTGGTGGTGCAGCGACTTACCGGCGTTGTGGAGTTAGAGAAAAAGAGAGATTATTTTGTTTACTTTGAGAGAAAACAGTACCTTGTGACTAATTAGTTAAAACAGCACAGAAAAGGCAATTAAGTGTTTCTAACTCACTCAGTGTTACTTATTTAACAATCGTTACATTCATACGCGTGAATTACCTGCGTGCTCATGAAATGACCGATGTCTTTGCTACATTCTTAAGTGTCTGCAACACCGATCAGCGTTTAGTGGAGGTCAGGCATCGGCATCTAACCTGGCGCGTTCGTACGTTAACTACGTAAGGCTGCATTCGAAACATTTTTGGCCTGCAAGCATTAGCTAACGTCGGTCATTCAGTTTGAAAAAACAAAGAATACGGGAAATCACGACTGTCGGAACATTTCTCTCACTGAAAATAGCGTAAGACAATTCTTTATGGACGCATACCGAGGACTGGCATTTATTTAATAGTGGCAAAACAGAAATAAAAAGAGCTGTACCTCATCAGCGAGAATGTTGCGCTGTATGGTAGTGCACTTGAAGTTCAGAACGTAGTACTAGTTGTCAGTGGGGGGTTTGCTTGAGCCAATATATACTAAAGGGAGAAAGGAAGAAAAAAACTGGTTATCATGCTGTAAAGATCTCACTAGAGTGGCTGACACGTGAACATTGGTTATTAGAGGACGAGGGATAAGTAAAGGACAGGAAGAGGATAGTGAGGAGGGGATTTGGGATTTATTTACATATATATGTACGCAGATAGGTGCGAATGTTATTAACATTTGCTAATAAAATACGTGAAAATACGTTTTGACACGCACGACACTTCAACACTGATATGAAACGTTGACACAACAGTAGGCGTACCCGTCTCCCGACAGGCTGTATCTTGAGATGAGCGGGAGCACCCGCAGCATCACACACGACAGCCTGCCATCTCAATGTGCATGGAATTGTGGTTGAATAGACCGTGGTATCGGCTAGATACGCAGTGCTGTTGGACGGATCCGCCTGAAGCTCTGCACCGACCCGACGGCCACCCGTGCAGCTATCGTCACAGGTGGCCTGAACATTCCTAAAGAACATTTTCGATTCTATACTGCTAATGGTGTCGAATGTTTTTCGTGTAAATTTCCCCACCACGATCGCTCAGTACAACTATATTCCTATGAGCACTCGACGCTTGCACCCCGCAGTAATGCATCTGCAAAGTTCGGCTACTGTATACTCGCGGACAACTTTTCTTGGCAGTGCAGCGAAGGCTATAGTGCCACATCGCGTATATCCTACCGCTATGAATGTAGTACTACAATTGTGCCATCATTTTCTACATGAAATATGAAAAATACTGCCTTCAAGTACATGTTCAGAAGCTCGACCTCTGTAGCTTTCCCTTCTTTTGCCAAGAAAAGTTTTCCGCGAGTTATGTAGATGGGCTTTATCTGAGGCTGCGGCTGTGTAATTCACTTTTTATGCGAACAGAAATGCGAGTCCCTACATGTGGTGCATTAAACTTGGGATAGAAAGTTGGTCAAGTTGACACGCTTGTAAGATGAAAAGAAAGAAAAAAAACTTACATAAAGCGGAAGGAACTTAGAACAGGGAACCTTAGCTGAGACATGTTAATGAACCAGCAGACGCAGTACGTAGGATACTTGCGCAGCGCAATCACCGCTACTTACAAAGAGGCATAGACACAATATATAATCATAAATAGCATCCCAACAGCAGCTCTAGAAATCTGTATTCATTGGCATAAATACAATGTACCGAACTAGTGATAAACTTTACGACGGGAAGCACAGTCTCAAGGGAACGCGAACACGTTCGTACCACCTTTTAGCGCACTGCACCAAACTAGCGCGAATGGAAGATCATAGGCTATAAGCAACGTCACGGAGGAATTCGGGGAGATGGAAACGAACGGTTACGACAGACGCCCGTGTACTCAGATTTGGGTGCACGTTAAAGAACCCCAGGTGGTCAAAATTTCCGGAGCCCTCCACTACGGCGTCTCTCATAATCAGAAGTGGTTTTGGGACGTTAAACCCCACAAATCATCATCATCATCAGACGCTGAGGGGAAGTGCGGTTAAGCCTGGTTAACGAACGTCTCTGGTCGGGATCTGTTATGCCTTTCACGTGCCTTCTTTCGTGGTCTCCCAGCGCCACTTAGAGATTATAAGCAAACGCCGGCGGGCCACTGACCGATGGGAACACGGGTGAGAAGCTGCCGTCACGGTTCTAGACCGGCTGGTACTACTGTACTGTTGTTTATTTATACACTTATCGGTGCCCGTGATCAGCGCTTTCACTGTGTGCAAGCGTTCCGGGACTTTAATAACATTATGGACACCTTGCCTAACTTTGCTCGTACAGCAACAAATCATGCGCTTGCTGCGTAGGCTGGAGACGAATGCTGTGATTGCGGAGATAACCAACCGCTGGACGTAATGTTGTTTTCCCTTCTCGTAGAATTTTGTAAGTTATTGCGGGTCGCATTGCTAGGCACACTACTTACGGGCGTTAATTGCGACGGCCCACGTGCGCCCCAAACGAAGCGTTTTGGACGGCCGTCGATGGGATAGCAAAAATAGCACCAGTGATCCTATACGTAGCAAATTGGCTTAACATAACATGTCCCGTAAAATGCTCGTGATTGTTGGCTTGGTGTGAATCACCTGGTTAATAAAACATTTTTCCCGGTATGAATCATGGAGTGGCGTTCGTTAGTCAGAACAACATTGCTAATTATCTTCGGACTAGTAAACCTTGGACTACGTTGGCACTTCCCCCTAATGTATGAGTGTCAGCGTCAGCGCTTCATATACATTTTTAAGGCAGGCAAGGGCTGACTGTATAATGTCTACGTATTTCGCCACAGATATAAAGGGAATAATTTTAGAGTTCATTTTTTTAAAATGGCGTTAATTAGTGGTGTTTACTACGCTAAATGTTCTGCAGGTAAAGCCTACTTCGTGAAGTAATCTACTTGACAATTTTGACCCCTTTGGACAAAGATATTTGTCAAGCATGTTTTCATTAGGAATGTAGCATAACTGCATACAGCACCTGCGTATTCCGTATGATAACAACAGCACGCTAACAACACAAAAATAGTAAAGCACTGTGCCCGTTTTCTACATAGTTTCTACATTGCACTTTATATTAGGAATATATATGCACCTGTTCGAAACAAGCACACTTTCTTTAAAGTTGTGATGATGGTGTTGTAGGGAGCTTACATCTTCATATTAAATGTGGTATATGCAACCTAAAGGGCTGACAAAACCAACTTTCCTGTATATCTACTGAACTTATTTGTGAGAGGTGCACCGGACAGTACGAAATACGTCATCGGAGACATAGATAATCCGCAGATATTACTGCAAAATCATTTCTCCCAGAATAGACAACTGGGTCCACACTGTCTCCATATGCAGCCGGCAAGAGGAAAGCCCCGCAAGCTTCTTCCTGAACGTTTAGATATGTACTTTAGTTCAAGATACGCCAGCAAGGCACTTTTCGAGTTTACTTTTTTTTATCTCTCTCAACTCGATCTCTTTACGTCAGCTACCACCATGGTTTCGGCATAGCAGGTGGCATTCATCCGTTTTTCTGGAAGGTAGTAGACCCCTTCACATATGCTCGAAAAACCACCGTCACAGTTTCCCCTTGCTTTTTACTCGGCAACCAGATATAGTGGAGGTATATGCCGGCTCCGAGTTGGACTTGAGTGCAGCCTCCTGCATACTTTATTAGGCGGTATATATCGGTTCCGAAGCGACAGAGAGAACGCAAGAACGAAAGCAAGCAAATGCACGGGGAGTAGCTTATAGTCTAGACTGCTTCAATATTTATGTACACAAAGCCGGCGGATGGGGCGTGTTAGGGACGCGGAAAGAAGCGGTCGGCTACGCCTCGCCTAATGCCGTGACGTAGAATGCCCTGCGTAGGAGACGCACTGTCTCTGAGGTACCCGTTGTTGTGACCGGCGCCGGAGCTGAAGAGGGAGCGGCGCTCCTTTAATCTTCAAACCAAACCGAACGACCGGCTGCCTACTGTTAGGACCGGCGCCAGGTCTGACAATGGATCGGCGTTCCTTTTGATGTTCCTTTTTAGTCGCCAAACGGGTTGGCGGCCTGTGTCCGCCATGTATTGTTCCCCCCTGGCCGGAGGGTGCGGCGTCTTGCCGCCACGACACCGTGAGCAGTTCGGGAGACCACAAGTGCAGCTTCTTCTTTGGAAGATGACGGCGGCGGCGGCGGCCGGGAATCGTCCCGCTAATTGAACGAGTCGTTCGGCGACCATTTGAAGCTTGTTTACGGCGGCCCTTTCGATGGATGCAGTCATCAACTTCAGACCCCTCGCCCAGCGACACCCCTTGACGAGGAGGAGCCACGTTCGTGCCACATGGCCGTGCAGTGACCACGCTTCAATTTTGAACGTTCACGTGGACCGTGCGTGCTCGTCACCCTCGCGGGTAATGTGTGATCCGTGGTTGGACGGTGCCCTCTGTACGCGGTCCCCGATCTAGGGATCTGGGGAGGACAGACCCTTTATAATGAGCCCCCACGGCTCATTCGGTGTGCTTTTTTTCGAGAAGAGAACCAGGCAGAACAGAGCAGAACCGAGCAGAACCATGTAGAACCAAGCACCATGGAGCGCTATGTTAGGAGTCATGTAGAGGCCTGCCACGTTTGAGGGCTCACCGTGTAGGGAGTTCGCAATGTATATATTGTAAATAAACCCTCTTCAAGTCTCTCTTCCTCCTGCCTCGACAACTTCATCCCGGACCCCCGGTGTCTGGAAACCCCGGTCGCAACAGCTGGTGGCAGCGGTGGGATTCGAACCCACGCCTCCTGAGAGCAAGCAAATGCACGGGGAGTAGCTTATAGTCTAGACTGCTTCAATATTTATGTACACAAAGCCGGCGGATGGGGCGTGTTAGGGACGCGGAAAGAAGCGGTCGGCTACGCCTCGCCTAATGCCGTGACGTAGAATGCCCTGCGTAGGAGACGCACTGTCTCTGAGGTACCCGTTGTTGTGACCGGCGCCGGAGCTGAAGAGGGAGCGGCGCTCCTTTAATCTTCAAACCAAACCGAACGACCGGCTGCCTACTGTTAGGACCGGCGCCAGGTCTGACAATGGATCGGCGTTCCTTTTGATGTTCCTTTTTAGTCGCCAAACGGGTTGGCGGCCTGTGTCCGCCATGTATTGTGCTTGCGGCGGCGGCCGGGAATCGTCCCGCTAATTGAACGAGTCGTTCGGCGACCATTTGAAGCTTGTTTACGGCGGCCCTTTCGATGGATGCAGTCATCAACTTCAGACCCCTCGCCCAGCGACACCCCTTGACGAGGAGGAGCCACGTTCGTGCCACATGGCCGTGCAGTGACCACGCTTCAATTTTGAACGTTCACGTGGACCGTGCGTGCTCGTCACCCTCGCGGGTAATGTGTGATCCGTGGTTGGACGGTGCCCTCTGTACGCGGTCCCCGATCTAGGGATCTGGGGAGGACAGACCCTTTATAATGAGCCCCCACGGCTCATTCGGTGTGCTTTTTTTCGAGAAGAGAACCAGGCAGAACAGAGCAGAACCGAGCAGAACCATGTAGAACCAAGCACCATGGAGCGCTATGTTAGGAGTCATGTAGAGGCCTGCCACGTTTGAGGGCTCACCGTGTAGGGAGTTCGCAATGTATATATTGTAAATAAACCCTCTTCAAGTCTCTCTTCCTCCTGCCTCGACAACTTCATCCCGGACCCCCGGTGTCTGGAAACCCCGGTCGCAACAGCTGGTTGGCAGAGGTGGGATACGAGTCTGCGACGGAGAGCGACATGTACCGGAGGCCAGCCGAAAGCCCTGGAACTCGGCGGGATCGAAGCAGCGTACCACCACCGCACGTAATGGGGTGAGTGCCTGGCTTTGTGCTTGAGATATATCGAGTCTTTTAGCCTAGATTCGTTAAAAGATAGATATAACCAACAACTGCCTGGCCACTGTGGTTGTTATCTCAGCACAAGGCAGCACTGGATGATTATCTGAGCAAGTACGCTAAAGCAGGAAAGCTTAGATGATTCAATAGGAACAAGTGGTAATGTTTCAAAATTTCTAAGGGTACGTTGCGGGTTAAATTTTAGGATGTTGTAAAAAGCAGGAGTGAAAAATTAACAAGAAAAAGTAGAGAGGGATGTTGGCCACGTAGTGCTACTTGGGTGCTTAAGCTTGTGGTCTCCGCTGTGAGATTTGCCAGGCTTCAATTTCTCTAGACCCAGAATTGAAACGCTGGTGGGTTTGTGTTTTGTCACAGCTGAGCCAAAGCAAAGTAGTCGCCATGGATCTTACGAGATTGACAAGAGAGGACCTGCTGAACCTGTGTTGGGATCTGGAGCTAGATTTTAATGATGATATGCCTGCTTCTAAACTCCGCGAAGTGATTCTCGAAAGCAATAGTGACAATGAGGAAATCGAGCACTTCGGGAATATGTACTTATTGGACCAGGAGGAGGAAGTACAAAGGGCGCAAAGAAAGGAAAGATGGCGCCAGGAGGAATTGGAAGCTGAGCGCAGGCATGAAGAACATATAAAAAGGATGCAGGAATTAGATGAAGAGATAGAAAGGCTTAATTGTGAATTGGTGGCATTGCAGCAGAGTGGTCAATCCATAGATGTAGCGCACGAACGGTGCGATGTAGCGGCGGTGCCATTTAAGACCGAAGCGAAGGCTACAGGTCAGACATCTGTAGATGAAGTGCACGAACGGTGCGACGTAGCGGCGGTGCCGATTAAGGCCGAAGAGAGGGCTACAGGTCAGAAATTTGCAGATGTACCGCACGAACGGTGCGTTTCAGCAGCGGTGCCGTTTAGGGCCGAAGAGAGTGCTGCGGGTCTGATATCTGTAGATATAGCGGCGGTGCCGTTTGAGGCCAAAGAGAAGGCTAGTGCCTGTAAGGGAATGGAACAGGTTTTAACCCATTCTGAGGGAAAAGAGCTCGCGGTCACAGCAGGGTGTGAGGGTTCCGTGGTGGTGGAAACGAAGTTAAGATTAACAGAGTGTTCCATCGAACCTTGCAGCCCTGTAGACCATGTTGATGAGCGTCAGAGGCGGACGAAAGGCTCCAGGTTTGGCACCAAGGAATGTGCCAAACGGAGAAAGCGTCCGAAAAACAGAAGCGCGGCAAGGCTCGCGATCAGCGCGGCGCGTTTGACGAGGACCTTCAAACGGCGTGGCGGATTTGCGAGAAAAGGCCCGTTGTCTTCTCTGACTGGCTTAAATCGCATGCGTCTGAGCGGCCGGAGAGTAAGGAACAGAAGTGCGCAATCTACGCGGCCGCGGTCTAACGATGAACTGATAGGCAATCATCAGGACTGGGCGCGCGAGATGGCGGAGGAGCATATCGGTGATGAAGAACGTCAGAGTAGGACGAAAGGCTCCCAGGTCCGCACAAAGAAGCGTGCACAGGGGAGAAAGCGTCCGAAGGGCAACAAAAAGGCAAAGCTCGAGATGAGCACAACGCGTTTGAGTAAGGGTTTCAAACGGCGTGGTAAAATCGCGAGAAAAGTGCCGTTGTCATCTCTGACGGGTCTGTATCGTATGCGTCCGAACCGCCGGAAAAGAAAAGCGCATCGTACGCGGCAGTGTTTGAAGGATAGATTGCTAGGCAATTATCCAGACAGTCCGCGCGAAAAATCAGATGAGCATGTGGGTGCTGGTGAGCATCAGAGATGGGCGAAAGGCTCCGTAGACGGCACCAAGAGACGTGCAAAACGGAGAAAGCGCCGTAAAAACAGGCAGGCAAAAATCGCGACGCGTTTGAGGAATGTATTCAAATGGCGGAGCGAAATTTCAAGAAAGTTGCCGTATCGCAAGCGTCCAAGCGGCCAGAGAACAAAGAAAAGAGAAGCGCATTGTGTGCGTAAGTGGTCGAGGGGCAAGAGACCCTTCCGTTGTTCTCGCGGTGCATTGGACGGGGTGCGGGGCAAAAGAGTCGGTGGTTTTCGAGGGGCAGGAAGCGACAGCAAGTCGGCTTCGAGGAACGTCGCGGGGTTCGGTAGCAGGGCGATTGACGCGTGTTGTAGACCCCGCTTCTCGAGAAAATCGTTCCGGGCGCGACCACCGCGAGTTCGACTCAGAGTTGTTGCGAACAGCTGTTAGCCTCTCGGAAAACGTCGACTCGGGACTGTTGAAAGGAACATTTTGTTTGTTTTGGTGATTTTGTAAATAACTCGTTTGTACTTTGTTTTCGTTAGCGCTCTATCATTTTGGTAGCCTATATGCGTTGTATAGATCTATTGGAAGGATAGTGACACGCATTAGAGCGTACAGAATTAGGCGTTTGTCATCGGCACCGGAGTTGGTTTGTATGCGTCCGAGCCGCCGGACAAAACGGAAAAAAAAAAAGCACGTTGGGTAGAAAGGCAGACCCTTTCGTCGCTCTATCGACGGCATGTTTGATGGACTGCGGGAGTGCGAGGTACTCAGCGAGAGTAAGAACGCAGGTTGTCAGCGCAGAGCTTTGCGGGGGTCGGAGGCGAAGCGAATGGGTTTTGCCATTGTTCCATTTCCCGTTCGCCTAAAAAGACCCACAGGACGCGACACCGCGCGTTAGTCCCAAAAAGGAGTAGACATCCGTGAGCTTTTGACGATGGTCATTAGTGGATTTATTTTGTTTTGAAATTTGCTTTTGACTGTTTAAGTTGTTTTGGATTTTAATGTGTTTTTTAAGAATCTCGTCTACCAAATAGTGTTTAGGTAACACATTTTTTGGTTTTGTTCATTTCTTGGGCGTTGTACGTTTAGCTAAGGTAAGCGTTGTGCGATTGCATAAACGACACGCATAGGAGCCTGCGTCATGGTAGATACGTGTAAATGAGCAGGAGCAACGTTATGAACTAATTATGACTGAGCGTAGAGACGCAAAGTTATTGCTTGCGAGATTTTTCAGGATTCATGCGAAACTTTTTTTGTTGTTCATTTAATGTTTTGTTCGCATGTGTCCGGTGTGTAAGAAAAGCTAGCTCGTGAGTTTATATGTATGCTTTGTGAAAGTGGCAACAGCAAGGGAACGGTTAGGTGGTATCTCCTCCAGGCAGGCGCACTGTGATGTGCGTTTGCGGATGTATAATAAAGAGGTTCCTAATGCAGGTGCAGCACGGCAGTTATGCTTTCGTCTTCTCAAGAGGAATTGACGACTGGCTTTGGCGGCACTAAATTTCGGGAACTAAAAGATAGCGTGAAGTAAAATGCTTCATTTTATGAGTATGATACCTGGTGGGTTACGGCGGATTACTCACGCAGGCACTCGGGTATGCCACGGTGAGCGCATCACTTGACAATTAGTTTTCTTGAAAGCAGTTTGATGGGAAGATTATTATCGGATCGGGATTAGGAGTTTTGGTGAAACCTCAGAGAAACGTCCCGATTGCTGCTTTGTGTTTGGTAATACTGCTTAAGTAAGGTTGCTTTTGGATAATTTGTCGGACTCGACGTGTCTCAGTGCGGGCAGGGTGCTCTCCCGTGCCTGTGGTGGTGTGTATGAATGCTTTTCCCAGAGGGGAGCCACAAGGAACGAGAGGGAAAGAGTCCTTGGCTGAGCGTCATCAGCAGTGGCCTGGAAGACAGCACTACACAGCGACACTTCGAGCAACCTGTGCAGCTGGTCACCCTCAGGTCGCTTCTCCCGCCGGCGGACGAGCTGTTGTGACCGGCGCCGGAGCTGAAGAGGGAGCGGCGCTCCTTTAATCTTCAAACCAAACCGAACGACCGGCTGCCTACTGTTAGGACCGGCGCCAGGTCTGACAATGGATCGGCGTTCCTTTTGATGTTCCTTTTTAGTCGCCAAACGGGTTGGCGGCCTGTGTCCGCCATGTATTGTTCCCCCCTGGCCGGAGGGTGCGGCGTCTTGCCGCCACGACACCGTGAGCAGTTCGGGAGACCACAAGTGCAGCTTCTTCTTTGGAAGATGACGGCGGCGGCGGCGGCCGGGAATCGTCCCGCTAATTGAACGAGTCGTTCGGCGACCATTTGAAGCTTGTTTACGGCGGCCCTTTCGATGGATGCAGTCATCAACTTCAGACCCCTCGCCCAGCGACACCCCTTGACGAGGAGGAGCCACGTTCGTGCCACATGGCCGTGCAGTGACCACGCTTCAATTTTGAACGTTCACGTGGACCGTGCGTGCTCGTCACCCTCGCGGGTAATGTGTGATCCGTGGTTGGACGGTGCCCTCTGTACGCGGTCCCCGATCTAGGGATCTGGGGAGGACAGACCCTTTATAATGAGCCCCCACGGCTCATTCGGTGTGCTTTTTTTCGAGAAGAGAACCAGGCAGAACAGAGCAGAACCGAGCAGAACCATGTAGAACCAAGCACCATGGAGCGCTATGTTAGGAGTCATGTAGAGGCCTGCCACGTTTGAGGGCTCACCGTGTAGGGAGTTCGCAATGTATATATTGTAAATAAACCCTCTTCAAGTCTCTCTTCCTCCTGCCTCGACAACTTCATCCCGGACCCCCGGTGTCTGGAAACCCCGGTCGCAACACCGTGTCCGAATGTCAAACTGTGTGCTCCTTCGGGAGTGCGCGCTGGATGCTAACGAAGAACATGAATTAGAGGCGTTGATTATGCGCGACCTCTCGACCTACGCAGTCGCCCAACGAGGAGGGAAATCGAACAAGAAGAGAGCCGTGTTTTTGTGAATTAGACTTTGTGTCGTGTATCGCGTTCCTTTTGTTGTAGCGCGTTGCGCTTAGGTTAAATGAGTGAACACATGGTTGCCGGGAATGAAGGAGCCGCCCGCGGCACGCTGTTCATCGTAATCGACTTTGGTGGGTGTTACCTAATTCGTGTAAAGGTTTCGTCGGAGAAACACGGCGCAGTTACTTGTAATCGCTGTAAGTAGTATCGACAGTTACCACCACACAGGCGTGTTAATAGTGTGTTTTAACCAGGGCCGCTTTAGCTAACGTCATGGGTACGACAATACTGTGCCGTTGTGGTGGTGATAGTGGTTGAGAGGAAGAAGGTGCCTAGTTTCTGCAGCCCGGTAGGGAGCACGGTGTAGCGCCGGACTGTTGTGGTCGGCTCGTAGCTTTTAGGGGCGAAGCTCCTTAAAGCGGCACCCGTTCGTCCCTCGTAGTCGTAGTCATAGTGTGTAACCAGTCTTACCTTTTGACCTGCAAGATGGTGCCGGTGGGAGATTTCTCCTGTGCGTTGTTGAACAATGAAAAACTCGCAGCGTGCGCGTTAACTAAAAGCCAAATTCTTTTGTCTCTCATTCCCAAATAGCAGCCATTGGCATGTACATTGAGCACTATCTGACAAGAAAGGGTTGCTACGTTATGCTCGCTGGGCATAACCTCCTTGGTTTTAGAAAGGTTTAGCGAGCGTTGTGCCGCAGTGCCACGAATACAGTGAACTAGTATATACCATGAACTCGAGGTGGTAAAGGTGAGAAGTAGACACGAAGCGCAAGCCGTAAGAAAGTGTGCGTGTGCCACCTCTAGTTTAGTCCTTGGAATGTCCGCTGGATTATGGTGCTTCTATATGCGGAATATACGATGAAAAGATGCGAGATGGTGGTACTTGGAGTGTTGACTAGATGGACGAACGGACACACAGACAGACGCATGGACGGACGCATGGATGGCTGAACGGACGGATGGACGCATGAACGGACGCTGGGGCGGATGCATGGACGAACGCAGGGATGGACGCACGAACAGACGCACGCACGGGCGGGCGGATGGACGCATGGACGGTCACACAGACAGACGCATGGACGGACGGAAGCAAGAACGAATGGACGGATGGATGCTTCGCCCCACTCTTCATCATTCACTCCATAGATATGCTCCCATTTTTTTCAACAGTGCTGACAGTGTAATGCTGGTCACATGGCCTCCTTCGGTAATAGCGAGACTCATTAAAAAAAAAGGGGGGGGGGCTGCACTAAGATAACAAAGACCTGGTGAACATGGGGGAACGACAGTGCCTTGTGGAGAGGGACAGAGTGCAGGCTGGTGTAAATGACGAACCAATGAACGGTGCACCATGAGGGCTGAATTTTAGGCTAAGCGGAAAGGGAAAACTAAATAGAGGTGTGCCAAGTATTGTGAGGTGGAAGCTCAGCGGCAAGGGCGCCAATACCCAGTGGAGGGCTCGGTGGAGTACGAAAATTGTATCGGTTTTTTGGGAATTCACTCTTCCAGAATGCCCAAGGCCGCTCGTACTTGCGAGGCCGAAGGGCAATAGCCAGACGATGAGAGATATCGGCTTCTCTGTTCCGAAGGCTCTCACGGATTGGAAATGGCTGGATTTTTTTAAGTCAGCAAGACCTATAAATAACAACCTTGATCTTCTCATCACGTTACTACACATATTCAAACACTCTTGCGACTAAAATTTTCAACAAAAAAAAAACTAGGTGCTGACGCCAACAGTGCGTATAACTGTACTTACTGCACGTTACACCAGTACTTCTAAAAAAAACTATATTGACATCTTAGTCGGAATCACGAAGACGGGCATGGACGGGGCATGCGCGTAACGGGAACCCAAGATAACCGCTGGTGCATAGGAGTAACAGACGGTATTCTAAGATTATGCAAGCTCGTGAGGGCGAGGCGAAGAGTTAGGTGGGCAGATGAGATTACGAAGTCAGCTGGAATAATGTGAACGCAGTGAGTTCTGGACCAGGTTAATCGGCGACACGTGGGATAATCCCTTGTCACGGAATGGGCGTTGTCAGGTCGTTGATGATGACCGCTGGAGTCGTGTTTAGTGGCGCGCTGTGTCAGCACGATGCGCTCTATATCGATTGGATGCAAGGCCGTAACTAAGGAATTGAGAGGGTTCTGACCCTTCCCGAAATTTTTTTTCATGCTTTAGCTTTTCAGGTAATACCAATACATTCACACGCCTTGATATCGACCATCAGTTGCCGAAGTTAGCCGTTCTACACATAAACACCCCCCGAGAAGAATTTCTGGGTACGACCCTTCTTGTAATACATCTTCACAGTACACCGAGCTTCTTGTGCAGTGGTAGTATCTTTTAACGCTTAACTTGCCGATAACACAAGCCTTAATTGTTGCTCGACAATCGAAACGTGGCCACAGCTAGCAGGGGAGAGGTTGCGGGATCCAATCCCGGCTGCGGCTGCTGCATTTTTGATGGAGGCGGAAATGTTGTAGAACCGTGTGCTAAGACCTGGGTGCACGTTGAAAGAACCCCAGGTGGATTAAGAGTCTTATGCTCTACCGACTGAGCTAGCCGGGCACAAGGACCACCCATTGGCACTGGAGATTTTACTAAGAGGTAAAAGCAATGCTCATAACGATGTACAGAGTAATGTACATATATTACCCGAAATGAATTTTGGAGCTCTGAATGGACTATCCTCCATGGCTGCTTGCAATACCAAGCATTGAATTCTCAGTGGATGGCAGTATCAGAAAGAGAGACATGTTCATCCAAGCTGCTCAACAACTAGCGCTTTATCAGATACACATGTGGTATCCAGGGTACATACACATTTACACAGATGGCTCAAGTACTACAACTTCTTCAACATCGGCATTTATCGTACCACAGCTCAATATTCACGAATCATTTAAATTATGTCGCATGGCGTCATCTACTACATCTGAGCTCTTCGCTATTCTGTATGCTCTGAAGTTATAAACTCGGTAGCAGACGCTAGAAAATGGGTACTTTTCAGTGACTCACAGGCCGCATTAAGATCACTCTCCAGTACAAACAGGAAAGTAATAAGTGATAGTATGACACACGAAACGCTGAAAGAGCTCACCAAAGCAAAGAAAGTGCAACATGAGATCAAATTCCAGTGTATACCTGGCCATTGCAACATTCCTGGAAACACAGCTGCCGATGAAGCAGCACGACAAGCACATCGTAAAGACGCTACTGTTTTTTTTACCAATTTCGAAAATGAATTGCGTAGTATTATAAAGAATACAACTTTCAGAATGAGCCAAACTGCTTGGTTTTACCAAAGTACAAAGAGCTGCGATTTATACCACATCGATCCATTTATTGAATTCAAAATTACGCTGGCATTAAATAGAAGTATGGAAACTCTGGAAACTATGGAAATTCACCGATTGAGGCTAGGCACCGCATACACAAAACATTTTTTGCGCAGAATCGGCAGAGCTGAAACTCCCGAATGCGAATGTGGATTTATAGATGAAGACGTATGTCACCTTCTCATAGACTGTCCACATCATGACACGCCGAGACGCCGTCTTAAGTCCGAACTGTTCGCATTGGACCGCAGACCATTTAGCATGTAAAAACGTCTGGGCCCGTGGCCAACTGGAGTTTTACAGTCACACGCTTTAAAAGCATTAACATGTTTTTTACAAGATAGCGGGATTGCTGACAAGTATTAAGAAAGAACAAACTTTCACTTGTAACACATGTACTTATTATATACAGTATCACGTGACACCCATCACATGTGTGTTGTGAAATGAATGACGTGTCGACTATTATGTACATACGAGCGAATGCATCTTTATAAGGACCAGACTTGTGCTCTGCTGTTTTGTGCTGGTGGACCGAATATTAATGAGGGACATTTCCAGAGACTTCTTTCATTGACTTTTGAACATTTACTTACCATTATGTTATGATATGTGCGTATAAGTGTGTCTTTGCATATCTGTGGCCGAGTTTTCTATTTTTCATGCACTGTTTTGTACGTTTTGCTTCAAGATACGTGTTCAAGTTTCAATCAACTGCTTAGGAGTAGCCGGCGCCATAATGGTGCGCCAACATTTCCTTATATATCATATCAATAAAAAACCCAGGTGGACGAAATTTTCGTACCCCTCCACTACGGCGTTTCTCGTAATCATATGGTGATTTTGGGACGTTAAACCCCACATATCATCATAGCAGGGGAGAAGACGCTTAGGTTGTTTTAAAATCTGTACGCTAAATCTCATTTTTATGCGTCACATCACCCTCAGACTTTACCGCGCAGCGTTGAAATGGGGCTCTCTTTTTTTTCGTTTTTTGGTATTAGCAGACCAACAAACGTAATAGGAAGTGATACAGTTCATCGTCCTACATGTCTATAGGGGGGATAAGGCAGTGCAGTAGCATGGAAGTATACACTAAGATGCACTTGTTCACCCGCCACGGTGGTCTAGTGGCTAAATCCCTCGGCTGCTGACCCGAAGGTCACGGGATTGAATCCCGGTCGCGAGGGCCACATTTCCGATGGAGACGAAATTGCTTGAAGCACGTGTGCTTAGATTTAGGTGCGCGTTAAATAACCCCAGGTGGTTGAAGCTTCAGAAGCTCTCTCTTATAATCATATGCTGGCTCTGGGACATTGAACTCCACAGTTATTACTATGACGCTTGAAGTCGTAATTTTGAACGCATATAAAGATTAAGAAATGACCGTTACCTGTTTCTGTATATACCACGCAAACACGCGCACAGGAGCACGGATATAACAGACGCAAGGAAGAAAAGCACCCTATGAGGACAAGGAGAACAAGGTCATCCCGAAACATTACTGATACTGGTGGTTTTGAGCGCCGAACCGCGATATGGTTAGAATGGAGGCCACAGTGGAGAGCTCCGGAAATTTCGACCATCCGGGTTCTTCCACGTGCCCCTTTAGCACCATAGCCTTTAGTCAAAGCGTGCGGGCCTCCAGCATTTTTGCCTCTATTGAAATGCGCCCGCCAGCAGGATTCAACCCCGCAGCCTTCAGTAGTCTGAAGAAGACAGATAGATAGATATGTGAAGTTTAACGTCCCCAAAACACCACATGATTATGAGCGACGCCGTAGTGGAGGGCTCCCATAATGTCGACCGTCTGGGGTTCTTTAACGTGCACCCAAATCTGAGCACACGGGCCTACAGCATTATCGCAGTCTGAAGAAGACAGATTATAGTTCTAGTAGTCGGAAAAAGGTTCTACTTAGAAGCGCTGGAATTTTTTTCACACACGAATATCAAACAGGGAGAGAAATTGTGGACGCCCATTGAATCGAAAAGCTAGAAGAAAACTGAATCTGCTATCCATCTATTGCTTTCTTAGACAAACAATTTTCGCTCCTTTCATTTGCCCTTTAACGACGATATTATTAGTCTTTCCTGTTGTTTGCTATATACGCAATTGGCGTAGCCTGTTGCTTTGAACGTGCTAATCCAAGGCATCATAATAACTAGTGCTTGTTATAAGCGTGAGGGATGTATTTTTTTTTTCTTGACGAGATCGTGAAGATTATGTTGGCTACTTGAGCAGACGTATTTTCAAAGACAAACCAGTCATTAGATTGCGCTCGTCTGTTCAAAACCCTTGCTTCGTCCCCGTGCTTGTCTCGTGCAAAGTGGCTGAAAGATGGATTCCAGTTTAATTCACAAATTTTGCTCTCTGATAGTTATGTTTTTCTAGCATGTTTCTCACCCCGCCGCGGTGATATAGTGGCTAAGGTACTCGGCTTCTGATCCGCAGGTCCCGGGTTCGAATCCCGGCGGCGGCGGATGCATTCCCGATGGAGGCGGAAATGTTGTAGGCCCGTGTGCTCAGATTTTGGTGCACGTTAAAGAACCCCAGGCGGTCGAAATTTCCGGAGCCCTCCACTACGGCGACTCTTATAATCATATGGTGGTTTTGGGACGTTAAACCCCACATATCAATCAAATCAATTGCACCTTTCTTATCAGCTATGGAAGTGCTGGCAGGGTCTTTGTCGAGATTTAAACTTGAGTCTCGCCTAACTTTGCGTTTGCTTTTAGCGACACTGTATAAGCATCGCCGGCCCAAGGCGGGGTAGAATTATACGCGCCCAGCAATAGCGTTGTAAACAACGACGTTACACGATTAACTCTCGCTGCTTGAAACTTCCTGGGGCTTGCCGACGAGCACTGCAGCGCAGAAACTGCTGATGGAATGGAGCCACCATGCACACTTGAGACTGGACTGAAGAAAAAGAAGAAAGGGAATGCTGGGCACGTGGCCCGGAATGCGCCCTCCGAAAGGTGACTGCGAAACGCTCCCCCTTTTCGCATCTGCCAAGACGCCGTCCAGCTTTCTGGCCTTCATCTTCTCCGCCAACTTTTTCCCGCTATTCGTTTACTGGAATTTCTAAGCCTACATGAGCAGCAGTATCCTGGAAAAATTCTGTACAAGCATTGTCTGAGGGAAAAAAAAATCGCCCGCAGCTTCCCTCGGGGGAACACTGAGGAGGATGCGGAGCATATAGTTGGTTAACGGGGTGTTAAAGTGCGACTTACTTGGGTCGATGGCTAAATTGGTTAACGTGGTTGTGAAATGGGGTGTTAAATTGTGACTTACTTGGGTCGATGGCTAAATTGGTTAACGTGGTTGTAGGAGGGGTGTTAAATGAGTGAACACGTACACACGTATGCGAAAGGACGGCGCTGGTCGAAGGGACGTCGATCATTGTGTTTGTGGATTCGTTGGAATTCATTTCACCGCGACCTTGGACGTCGACGCGCCGTACAAACCAACCGACGAGCGGCAACTGAGCGAGCGAGCGCCGACCTTGAGTATATATACAGCGCGACGGCGCATGCACTGTCAGCTGTCGAATGTTCGAGAAGTGGGAGAAGCGCAACGGCGCATGCGCGCGCGTCAGCTGCCGATGTTCTCGAAGCGCGACGGCGCATGCGTGCGCGTCAGCTGCCGATGTTCTCGAAGCGTGACGGCGCATGCGCGCTACATTATACAGCTAGCGAATGTTCGTGAAGAGGAGAAGCGCACGCGGTGTGTAGAGGAGGAAGGGTGCACAGATGGTGGAGGAGTGAAGCGCGCGTGGTGTGTAGAGGAGGAAGGGATGCACAGATGGTGGAAGAAGGAGGAGGAAGCTTGCGGACGGCGCCGCACTACAAGCCTCGAGTATTAGATGCTCCGCATCTAAAAAGACCAAATGTACAAGCCCCGTGTTTCTGAAATAAAAGAAACAGTTCCCAAATGACACCGGATTTGAACAAAGTTCGCTTCCACCTTGGCATCCCAGTTATTGGCAACTGTGACTGGCCGAAACCCCCCTTAAACGTATTCGTTTTCAGATGGTGAGAGGGGAATCAGACTGCACTGGTGTCCCACTAACGACATACCAAGCTGTTGATTGTACTGTTACTTTTCTCTGATTGGCAAGACAAATTCTTGGCAAGAGAGCACAGAGGGCTGAAATTATGTAGATCTATCTATCTATCTATCTATCTATCTATCTATCTATCTATCTATCTATCTATCTATCTATCTATCTATCTATCTATCTATCTATCTATCTATCTATCTATCTATCTATCTATCTATCTATCTATCTATCTATCTATCTATCTATCTATCTATCTATCTATCTATCTATCTATCTATCTATCTATCTATCTATCTATCTATATAATAATGCTGACTAACGTTAGCGGGGACGTCGTCTGCAGCATAAAAACGTCCAACCATATACATGACCATACGAGGACCTCTAACTTGGCCTGAACTCACCTTGCTTATATCGAGGGCAAACACGTGCCTTCCAGTTAATTATCTCATCATTCCTTTTACTCGTCTCTGTGTCTCATTCGTCTTTCAGAGCGAGCGTGAGTGTTTCTGTCACTTCCTTCCGATACCCTTATCGCGCTCCACTCGTTTTTGTGTTCTTCGTGTTCCCACTGGTGGCCCTTCCAAATCTCTCTTGGAACATCTCTCCTCTGCTGTCAACCCCATTCTCTCGTCCTTTACGTTCCCTTTACTGTTTGTTAGAGCACGAAGCCGGAATGCTTCCTTCTCGCCCTCGACGTTTATTTCGGTCCACCCGCCTGCAGCTCTCTTCTTTCCTTGCGAGAGTGGAAGCTTGATTGACAGGCCTCCCCCTCTGATATCCAAGCTCCAATAGGTTACCACCTGGCCGCGCTGTTTGGTGGCTCCATGGGGAACCTGCTTACTTCTCGCCGCGTCCGATCGGGCCAATATCGATAAGGCAGGCCGAGCGGGCCAATATAAGCTCTCCTAGGAGCCGCGGGTTACAGAGACCCTGCCATGCTCGATAGCACCCTAAGGCATTCCGAAAGTTCAGGCTGAACTCTGAAGAAAGTGCGCATGGGAAATATTTCGTCATGGTAACCACAGCATTACGTGTACGTCGTTCTCTTGCCTTTATCTTGCGAACATAATATCCCCCTTCCGGCAAGGTGTTAGCACATAACGCTAACTTGTGAAGTAAAACTTGTGAAGTAAAAACTTCGAGGTAGTTTCCGAGACGCCGCTTCTGCATCTCTGACTAGAGATGTAGTTGGCGAAGCTAAATTATTAGGTAGTGCGTCCAGTTGGGTAAAGCGGCATGAGAATTTCATGAATAAAAGAGTTATCGCGGCCTGCGTATCTAAGGCGACGTACAACTTGGATTCGCGTGAAGCAATACAGATATCCTAACACTTGACCAGTACGGTGCTTCGAATCAGCATAGATGGGCCATAGAAATTGTGAAAAGGGCCTTTTTTCGGGCTTTTCTTCAGTTTTTTACTTGCTGTTTTTTCGTTTCTGTATTTTTGTTTTTTTTATTGTGTGAAAGCTGGATGTTCAAACTTTTCAAACGCGGTGACTGTGCCCTCCGTTCCGTTCACACGGTTGTGTCTCAAACCAGTTGTAAGAATATTGCAAATCTATATTGTAGTGCAGGTGCTACGGTGTCTCCTGTATTCTGTGTTTTATGTAACAAAATAAGTGCGGTGGTTATGAAAAGATTGATGGTACAAACCACGGCTTCAACGGCTTAATTTTTATCCCAGAAACAGGAAGGAGCAGACGGGTCTATAAGGAAATAGAGCTTTATGGCAGTTGAGTCGTTCTTCAAGATGTCACTCCGTCAGAGAGGTAACTGAGGTTATTACTTGACATTTCTCCGTACCGTCATTAACTTCTTTCTTCCATCGACTTGTACGTTTAATTACGGGTACTTGGATTAATTTTCTTTTGTGTAGCTTAACTGTACTACGCCGTGAAAGGCTGCATCGCAACAGAGCTGGTGGGCACCTAGCATGTCTTGGCTTGGCGAGGCTTTTACCTTCTCACCTCTCTCGTGCCTACTCATTGCCACACTACATTGTACATGGCAATTGGGGTCCACCTCTTTCGCCTTGTCTTGTTAAACGGACCTTGAGACGGTTTTGACGATTTTTCACAAACACATTGAGTCGGTAGACCAAGTTACAATGGTAATTTAGAGACCGATTTGAGCTCTCTGCATAAACTGTGTAATTTATTTCAACCCTTTAAAGCTGCGAATCGCTCCAGATCATGACACCGCTGATCGCTGCGACTTGGCCAAACGCGTTTCCAAGTGCCCACACACCAAGTGACATGCTCTGCCCCAGTGACGTCATCGTTTACAGCTGATCTGATTGGCTGGGAAACGTGCAGCACAGGTTACCGGGACCACTTCTGCAGCGGAATTTACGCATATTTGGTCTCAAGCCAGATCGTGACATAGGCGCCGGGAAGGCGGAGCTTAGCCCATAACGCTCGAATGAAGAGTTGAGGGCAGTTGAGGGTGAAAAGTGGAGCAGAGGACGGGAGTACTTTTTAGTACTCGTAGCTCTGTTAAAAATGGTTGTTTTGATTGAACTCTGGTGTCAATGATTTGATCCAGTGGTGGTCTAATAAAAAACAGAATGTGAAAAAACAGTTTCAGGGACTATTTAACCGTACGAATAGAGTGCTCAGACCGTGATTGAATGCTTACCTATTCATGATAATGATACGAGCAAACATCAAGGGTAACAGCTCTGCTGTAAAAAAACACATAAAAAGTATAGCAGTAATGCTTAACCCAAATTGTGACACGAAATATTTTTTTTGTTATCTTTGCAGCCGGTTCCATATGCCTGTCCTCTACCCGTCAGCCTTACCGTCGGGTCCCAAATCTACATACAAGGATTGGTACCTGAGGTATCCGTACGGTAAGTCTGTAAGCAGTCATGGAAAACTACTCCGCAGCCTGCTGCCCGCTAAAAGTGCATGCTCATGTAAATAATTCCGTGCTGCACGCCCGCCGTGGAAGTCTTTACTTCGTATGCGCTACATTTCATACTCACAAGGTCACGCGGGGGGCAGAGCAGGAAAATTTCCCGAGTACCCGCTTTTGGTTCCGGCGGCAGAGTGTTTTGCCTTTGACATAACATTACCAGAACTCTAGGTTAGCAAGCATTAATCAGAAATATGCAGGCCGCGTAAAAATGATAAGCCTTCAGTCAAGTCATAAAAATGCCTTATAAGCGCCAAGTTCATTTTGACAACGACAATAGAAGAGAACATGAAGGGCAGTGCAGTGTCATCAAAACACGCTGGCACCAAATCTAGGTATAGCGTCACCGAATAAGTTTACACAGAAAGCTACACATAATGCGACAATGAGAGGTGAAATTATTTACGTACAACGGGCTTTTCCACTGACCTAAATGACATTATCAATAACTTAGAAATATTGGCACTCTCCTGGATTCCTTCTCTCATTATTTCTTTTTGCAATACATTCACACATTCAATGGCCAACTTGTTGATACTACTCGCGTCTAGAAATTCGTTTATAGCCGATAATGTCTGCTGTATGCTGCATTGGTTTGCTTTCGCAGCCAGTTCCTGTCTCTGTTCGCAACATCAGATTTATTTCACCTGTTCTCATCCCACCACTTATATGAGCAAAGTGGACATTGCCGCAATGTTAGGCAAATGCCTCCTCATTTCTCAAGTAGTTACAGAAATACCTCATCAGGTTTTGTTTCAAAAACATTACACTAAGACCGAGTAAAGCAAAAAAAACAGCAAGAGAAATAATTATATTTTTGTATTACGAAAACAACCACTTCTTTTCAAGGAGGTCTAGTTTCTCATAGAAAAAGCCATAATGAAGAATGGTGGCGCTGTTTCCATAAAATTACCCCACAACTTCCTCATGAAGTCGTAGATCTTTGCCCTTTCACCACCTCAGAAAAAAAAAAGAACGCGTAACGGTGTCTATTTCATTATTCTTTAGTCAACAAAGATAACAGTGTGGTTCCAAAGAGACCCAACACTCAGCGTATAACAATGTATAAGATCTTTTGTATCGTTAGAAGGAGCCAATTACGCTTTAGCAATATGAATATGCGTAATATATATTGGCCTCTACAAAAAGAATTCTTGTGAAGTTGTACTATTTTGCATCTCGTGAGAGTGGCTGTAAAAGCTAGTTACCCGTTAGGTATGGATGACTCTTTCTGCATGTGCAATTAGGCGAGCGTTGAGCACGATATTTGTTACTAAGATAGGCTAGCGGGAAACATCTCCCGTGTGCTTTTGCTTTCGTTTGTCTCGTCTGTGTTTTGTGTGTGTCTGTTTAGCGGCATTTTGTCTCATGTTTCATACAACATCTCTGGGTTAACTACATCAGGGCATGTCTCGTGATGTAGAACCGAGCAAGTTTTGGTATGGTGGGCGTTGCGCACGTGAGAGGAGCGCGTTTAGCACAGCGCACATGTGCAGAAGGGCAAGGTCGTTCGGCACGCAGTACTAAAACTCGTTACTATGTCAGTGTTTTTTTTTGTCGCATGTCACATCTAAACACGCCGAGGTTCGAGCAAGCGTTCTGAAATTTTCGTGTGCATCACCTCACTGCACTGTGTGTTTGCATGTTGCACGATGGGAATCGACAGTCCTGAAGAGGAGGTCCAGTCGTAAGTGGAGAACTCATCTTTCATTTCATCTTCATTTGCTTCTTGTATTGTTGAATTGATAATATAAGCAGCAACTTGAAAGATATGTGTGCTAGCTCGTGTGAAGCCTGTTGTATTTGCTAACACAGTAGCGAAATTGTCGGCTACCGTATTTACTGGCACAATAGCAAAACCGTCAGCTACCATGGATTTATCGTGGATGTTGGCTATCTAGGCACTGTAGGCTAATGTTGGCTAATGACATATAGCGTTCACTACTTTTCGATGTTTTCTAATATTTGCCAATGCTGTCTACATGTTTACTTGTGTGGACTTGCGTTGGCTGGTATTATATACTCGTTAAGTTCTGTAGAGTGGCTGGCGAGTACCGGTAGCAGCGTGAGTTTACGAACCCAATTAAAGCAAGGTAATAAAGGTAATTGAGGGTAATGCTTACGTATTTCTGCCTTGCAATAACCGCTACGT
The DNA here is from genome assembly GCA_013436015.1 of Rhipicephalus annulatus. Classification (NCBI taxonomy): domain Eukaryota; kingdom Metazoa; phylum Arthropoda; class Arachnida; order Ixodida; family Ixodidae; genus Rhipicephalus; species Rhipicephalus annulatus. The sequence continues at coordinate 55,322 of WOVY01002004.1, forward strand.
CTTCACAGAACAAGTGGAAGCTCCAATGAACGCATGCAATGACTGGTCGTTCTTCCAGGTTTTCCGTTAACCTTCAGAGAGGAACTGGGGAGGCAGATCCCGTACAGCTCCATATTAACCCGCGCTTTGAACCGGAGGGACCGGTTGTTGTCCGCAACAGCCGCGAGGGCAAATCGTGGGGTCGTGAGGAACGTGAGGGCACATCGCCTTTCGCCAAAGGACGACCCTTTGTACTCGTCATCACTGCCACCACCCCGGGCTATGAAGTGAGTTCGTTTGTTCTCTTCTTCTGTCTTCGTAACTCTGAAAAGAAAGGCATCTAAACAATGTGTACTGCCAATCATCTCGAAATTGTTAATGTGAAAAACTACTGTAAAAATGAAAACGAAGCTATAGGATATTGTCAAATGCATATAGTGAAGTGACAGAACCTAAAACACACATTTGCACGCACCATTTTCAACACAAAAGCGCACAAGGAAACATAGATTATTATGCACGAGAAGAAAACAGGTGTGCTCGTAGGAGTAACGTGAAGTGGATTTTAGAAATTAAAATAACTACTATTAACAATGAGTTCACTATCTACAATGAAATCTTGTAGAGACGCAATGTCTAATATCCCTATTTTTGTCCTGACACTGCTTCATCGTTATTAAAAAATTGTCATTGTGCTGCGGACCCCTGTAAGTACCGAAGCGATAAAATTTCTTCTAAGTGATTCTAATGACTCACCGCAGATCACGGGATACGTTATACTTTCATTTCAAGTTGCGCTTTCTGTCGTTCTCTGTTGCCTCCAGTACTGACGTTTGAGCATAGCTTCTGCCACATAGTAACGCACCCTTACGCAGCGTTGCTGTAAAATCCCTAATCCCTAATAAGATTATTTTATTAAGGTAATACTGTGCTAATATTTTTTTCAACCTAGTGTGCTTTTGTATTGTAATGTTTCTTTGATGTCACTGAGAAACTTACATGTCTGAAAGTTATGTTTTTTGTGGCATTTCAATGGTGGTTCCCGAGGCACGTTTGCAAAAATTGCCTTCGTTGCCACAGGACTTTTCATAGAACACATTATTGATTTTAAAGGTTACCGAAACGATATATGCTGGAATGTTGTGCGAAATAATATTGAAAGTGCACATAGAAAAGAAACAGGTAGCAAATTAGATGTTGCTCGGAAGACTTTGCCCTATAGTATCGAAAAATACCTTTTTGCTAGTCAAGCTGTATATCTTCCTACTACACACTGCGCGTCACATGCAATGCGAAACCGCTCATTGGCTATTCATAATCTTGATGTAGTGATAATGAAAAACACCACCGCTTCCATAACAATAACTCTAGGCAACAGAATATCGTAAGAGCATTATATGCAAAAGTCAAGTGTGCGCGTTCGACGCCTTTATCGAACGCTATCTGAGGGATTTGAAGTGGGGGTGTCTCCGAATTTCATTTTTTTCACTATTTCCCCCTTATGTGTATTACCTATAACTATATCTCTTTATCTCTTTTCCTCCCGCTCTTATCAGCTGGCGGTTAATGGGCTTCCTTTCGCGACGTTCGATTATCGACAAGGACTGGCTCTTGCCGATATCACTCACCTCTGCATACACGGGGACGTCATCCTCCGTTCTGTGCACATACCTGTTCCGGAGATGGTGAGTCACGTGACCATAATCTTTACTCGCATCCTAGTTTATACATGATACTTTCTAGCAGTGGCAGCATTGCGCAGCTGTGCCGATGTTCTTCCTAAGTCCTTTGGTATACAGTGTCAGTCATAGGCTCAGTAACGTTTTTAAAGTAAAATAAGACGTAAGCATTTCTAAGTTATCAATAAATAACGATTGTTAATTACGTAATGATCAGAATATTTACAAAAATTCCATAAGACACATTTGCCGCCATAATGTCTTGCATATTCAAACGAGCGTACACGTTTGTTAGTTTTCATACGACAATGACAACTCTTTAACATATAGGTCCTACGTACGTAATAAGCGAAGGTATATGATAAGGCGTCTACTGTTGAATAATTGATTAGCCTATATTACCGAGCCTACTGCATAGGCGATGCTGAAATTGATACCTCAGAATCGGTATTTAGGAACGGAAAGTTTTCATGGTTTCGCTTCTGATATGCCTAAGTGAGTTTTCAGTTTAAATTATTAAAAAAGGCATCTAAAACGAATTATCACCACGTCAGTGTTGTTTTATTTGCTACAGTATTGAACTATACTTCCTTGCTGCATTTTTTGCAAACGTTTTTTAAAGGAGATAAGTTGAAGTAAGCAAAACTTTTTAAATTAATTTGGCACGATATTATGTTTAGATATTACAGATTTCATCATTACACCCACTGAGTGCGCGATCAACTGATCAATGAAATAAACACGACGTTCGCCTACCAATCGCTTCACTGGAGTGATAACTTTTGTAGGTGCTGCAATACATTATCGGCGGATGCAGCTGGAATCAAGTGATCGATCAAACTTTTATTCAACTAGTCGGGTGATTAATGAGCCACACGCATGTGACAAACTGCTCTGCCAGGCTACCAATATAGCGATGCTCCAAGCGAGTGATCGGCCAACCAGTGAACTGCGCGTTAAGTGATTCGGCTGACCGTCGATCATCGAAGCAGGTCTAAAAATTATTTGGCACGCGGCAAACCACAATCGCGTAAATTGATTATACTCAATGTATTCGGGGTATGCATATAGAACAAGGAGCGAATAAATATTGCCAAGAACAAAGTAGCACAAAACGTAACCCAACTTCACTATTTTTTTCTGCTCTTCATAACGCTGGCGTTTTATTATGCATACAACAACAAAAAAACAACAAGAAGGCCAATGCACTTAGACTAATACCCGTGCCACACGGGCATAGAAAATGACATTTGGTGGCGAAGGCCTTCAGTTCCCGAATGACATTCGTTTCGCCGACGCTGCTACACGTCCAAAGCGAATGACATTTGACTTGATGATGTCGATCACAGCACCTTCCAAGTGAGCATTGAGTGAATAGCAATAAAAAAAATTAAGAAGCATTTACAAGCTTCATACACATCAGATAATCATCAAATGTAGAAATAAGCGTATTACGCTGTCCTAAGTTTTAGTTTCTTGCTTTGTTTTACAACGTTGCAGCCGACCGTAGCAACCTAAGCCAACACTAGCCAGATCCACAGCGTAAATAGACACTAAAATAGACAAGCGTTTCATTATCAATACTTTATTTTCTTCGTATAACGTTCAAAGCATTTTTTTTAAGACTTTAGTGCAAATAAAAGACGGGAAATTTCATTTTTAGCTCAATATCATTTGTTTTATATACTTTCAGGTAAATCGCACTTCGAGAGCTGTGTCGTCGAGAGTAGGCATTTCTCAGTCAACTGAGTTCTGGCGAAGGCAGTTGGTGGCGAATGGCATTCGAATGGCATTCGGATGAATGCCATTTTGTTCGCCCGTGTGGCACCGCGCGAATGGCAATAAATCTGAAGGCATTCGGGGGTAAATGCCATTTTTTCTGCCCGTGTGGCACGGGTATAACATGCTCCTTAAAGAGCCTCAGTCGGCCAATATCAGCTTGTAGACCACCACTTTGACGTGATTCGAAATCATGCCATAGTCTTGGCAGATGAAACGGCGGAATCTAATTGCCTCCTGGAATACGGGTCACCATGGATAAGTGTGGTGTAGCAAAGTTTAGGAGAAATATTGGCGGCGTATCTGCGTATTTTGCGGGCAAATGTCGTCGAAAGGCGATAGTCTTCTTTCTGGAGAAAAAGAATAACTCATTTATTTGACGTTCTGCGGGAAAAAATCGGGTAGTAGGAGCTAAGTGAGATATGAACGTCCTCTAGCAGTAACTTGAAGAGACGAAGTTTTTTTAGAACGCAAGGTTCACTGGTAGGTGGCCGCACCACGTGGTTTTATTGAAGCTTAGGAAACACCCGCTTTTTCGGTCATAGCGTCGCATTGCCTGTGCCACGTATTGAACACTGCGGTCTTTAAAATTATGTATCTGTGCTTCTAGAAATAAATTAACACACTACCTAATGACCTCATTCTGACAAAATATACGTAATACTTGTTTTTTGATTGACTATGTCAGCCCATGTGAATGCAAAACCAGATCTCTCTCTCTCTTTCTCTCTCTCTCTCACACACACACACACACACACACACACACACACACACACACACACACACACACACACACACACACACACACACACACACACACACACACACACACTCCAAAATTTCGGCGTCGAAATAATCCTGGAAAGATTCTAGTATTTATTACAACATCAATAAAGAGGCAAATATTTAGAGCACAGACAACGGCAATCTTCGACATGGTAGGTACCACAATGTGGGATGCCAATCATTGTTACCAACCCACTCAAATGTCTCAACTTCTTGAAGAAAGACCCTAGCTTAAAGTTACACCTCCACGGATGACATGGAGTGGTTTGCGAAAATCACACCAATGTTTTCGCATTTCGCACCCAGCAGAATTTCTACCTTGCAAGGCCATAAGCAGTTCACCAAGGAGGGGCGTGGTCCTAGCAGTTTTACACTGAAGAGAGAGCGAGTGGCGTGTAAAGAACTGCCATCTCAGCTCTCGTGTTTTATTTTTCGGAAAGACGGCTTTAAGCTCTCCCATAGTAGAGTACCTAGTACTCTAAATTGTTACCCACTTTTTCTAAACACATTTGTCCTCAGCCTTGAGTCAGTTTTGTGTGCTCTAGAAGCGGATTCGCATGTCCGGGGTCTTGCGCTTCCGAGCAGCAGGGACGTGAAAGTCACAGCTTTTGCTGACGACATGACCCTGTACCTTTCAGATAAAGATAATCTTTCACATAGTCTGCGTTTATTCTTTCAGTATGGTGACATTTCAGGTGCAGCGCTAAACCTCTCTAAATCGCGGAATTTGTTCATCGGCTATCCTAACTCCAGACTTAGCTCCACATGTCTTCTTGAGCCGGCTGCGTCTCTTCGCATTTTAGGAATTCTGTACAACCACTACGGCGTTTGTAACTCCGTTGGGTCAAACGCCCTCGATGAAGCATTGAGAACAAAAGATTGAGAACGCCCGGGATTTCGACTTCCCGCTTCTTAAGCGGATGTACCTTGCGCAGACTGTGTTCTGCGGTCGCATTTGGTACCTTTCTCACGTGGAACAGCCGCCTTTACGCATCGTGAGGTCATTGCAGTCGGCCTTGTGTTCTTTCTTTTGGTCTGGTGGCACTGAGTTGGTTTCTCGTGCGGCGTTAGGACAGCAGCGTTCCCAGCGAGGTTTTGCTCTCCCTTCGGTATCAATACGCTGCCGGCTATTGCCCTGCGCTTCCTGTTGCGCCTCGTACAAGGAGAGAAATCCCCCGCACGAACTCTGGCATATTATTTTCTAGGCACTCACCTTTCGTATTTAATGCCTAATGTGCACTTTAATCTTAGCCCACAATCAGTAGTACTTCCATCGTTTTATGTAACAGCTGTCGCGTTTTTTTTTTGTCATATCCAGTCACCTTGCCCTATGGTAGATGTGTTAAACAATCCTATTGTTGACACAACAGCCGCTTTGTTGCTCCCGTTAGTTCCTCCAGCACGCCGCACCCGCTTTAGTCGTGTGTCTTGAAGCACGCTGACGGCATCATTTCTACCTGGCCACCTCCGGGACTTCGTGTGGCCGCTGGGGGGGGGGGGGGGGATGGCGTTCTTCCTACCCTTGACCGCCTCCAAAGGTGGAGAATTGTCCAGTCATCAGCATATCTGAACTGCTCCCTACGGGAAATAAATCAGCATGTTTTAAGACAATGCGTCGTTGCTCGTGCTTTCTGGAGGGCTTTGCACGCAGAATTTCGTGGGCTCGGAGAAAACCGCTTTGTTTCTTCTGAACGTTGTTCTCGAGGCCGCTTCGCCTGCCTTCTCATTGTTGCTGGTGCCTACTGTCTTTGGCGTAACAGCTGTGAGGCTGTTGCAGCAGGTAGTCGCCGTTGTGTTCTCTTCCCGATTTTGGAGCGACTGTACAAAGAAATACTATCTGTTTTGTCGGAGGAACTCTTCTTTCTGGGTGAGGAGGAATTCCTTCAACACTGGTCCTGGCCTTTTGTGTTCGTCTGCGAGAGACGTGTAAGGCTTGTCTCCAGGCCTGCCTGGTATTGGTAGGTTAATCTTTGTTTAGTACTCACACAAATACCTTGCAAATACTATGTAAATATCTGACACAAATGATCTTCACATTTCATTTGTGTGTTTTCATTTTACCATGTATTGTGCATATGTAGACATATCGTTTTGTAACAATTCTTGTGTATCGGTGTATGTTGTGTTCCGTGTACATATGTAAACATATCTTTTTGTAACAACATTTGGTCTGTGTGTGGATGTTGTGTTCTGTCGCGATGTTCTGTTGGATTGTAATTGATGTTCACTGTCCATGAGAATAGAATTTTCTGAAAACAGCGTGTGAGCTGAACGCTGTTGTTCTATTTGCTATCAACTCTTATGTTGTGAACCCCTTGACAATTTAGAGTGCATGAGCTGAACGCTGTTGTCCTTTTGGCTCACGCCGTAAATTTTGTCATCAGGGCCTCATCGAGTGGCAGGCACGCGGCATGGCTTCGTGCTCTCCCATAGTAGAATACCAATTACACAAAATCGCTAACTACTTTTTCTGAACAAAATGTGAATTACTGGATGAGGGTGGCGATTTCGGCTTGTTGTTATGGTAGCATGATAATATATGGTAGCGCAGACAAGGACATGGACAAGAGAAAGAACATTCAAGACAACACAGCGCTATGTCTTGTCGATGTCTCCTCTATGTAGCGCTGCGTTGTCTTGGATGTGCTTTCTCTTGTCCCTGTCCTTGTCTTCGCTACCATATAGCATCATATCGTGAATTACGCGATTAGTTTTGAGCTTCCTTTAGCTTGTAACATTCTGTTACACAGAGATAAGTGGGTTTAAATGTTTATTTGTAAGATGTAAACAGTGTCTTTACTTAATTTTGATGTTTAGTTTGTGTTTGTACCAAGTTACATGTACAATAAAGCTTTCCCGTTAAATAGTTTCGGCAAGTAAAACCTTATAAGTTGTTGTTATTAGTGTTGCCACACGATAGATGTCAAAGGCCGAGTAGAAATGGGTGCAACAAATGAACAGTTGGACCCAGCGGCCACTACTATACACTTTCCTGTTGGACGTACCTCTGAATGCCGTATTTATGTATTAATCGCATTATAATTACAAACACACTTTTCAATTGCGTTCCACGTCGTACGCGCCGAGGCAAGCAGCACCAGCTGCGCCCACAGTACTTCGAACAAATTGCCGGCAGCAACCCTCCCCGAAACTCGGTCATGCGCAGATTGCGCGGTGATATTGGTCTTTAAACTAGAGGGGCGATTAGTTTAGCCCAGAGCTCTAAATATTACAGACAATAATATGATATATTGTATTTCTGTTTACTATATAGATCCCTTGCGAATGTCTTCGCGAATGAATCATAACCCAGCACAGAGGGGGCGAAACGGCGTTTCTATATGTGGAAAAATCGCGATGGCTGTCGCAAATTCTTCAAGAAGGGCAATGCTTAACCCTTTATATATTTCACTCAGTGTGAACTGGTTCACTTAACTTGCTTCGCGTTGCACGGCGACCTGACCTGACTTCTAGCAATAAAGCGCTCCTTTATGAATTATCACAAAACGCGTTCCTTCTTATTTCGTCGATGTACTTTCGACAGCTCTTGAAGCCGGCTTATTTTCCAACACTGCTAGCCAAATGAACCGTCTCCCCTTCCATGACTTTTCGCTTAACGCTTTTTGATGCCATATCGCTTACACTACCAGCCGTATACCTACTGGTCTTTTTCCAGTCTTTTTTCTCCGCCAGGAGTCACTCCTCCCTCTATACAAATGTTAGAACCCCTTCTCTGCCAATCTACTCTCTTTCATGTTCCTTAGTTTTTCTCTTTTCGAACTTCATATTACTCTGAGCATCTCTCGCCTCGAAACTCATTCATCCCGTATCGCCCTTTACAGCCTCATTTGTCGTCATCCCGTGAGTGCCCAACACGAGGTGTACGTCCCAGTCCTTTGATTCACGTCCAGTCCTGATTGCACCTCTGACTTGCATCACTCAGTTCCCAAATGTAAGCCCCCGAACCATTACATCTTTGCATAAACCCCGAAATGCGTCATAACTATTGCATCCCCATAACGCTGTGAGCTTCGTTATTTCAGCATTTCGCTTTGCTTCCTTGCCTTTTTCCTATACCTCCACGTACTTATCACTCTCGTTTATCGGTATTCCGAGGTACTTCTATTTGCTTGCCATTAGTATTTCTTGGCCCTGTATGAATACCGCTCCATCACTGGGATCAAGCGGTATGAATCTCAAGTACGAAAGCTTCGACTTCTCTTCCGCATATATCCGCCAGCCACTACACATAATCGAGATTATCCGGATACAATACAATATCGCCGGCATAAAATAAGGGTATAAGCAAAATGTCACCGAACGCTGTAATTTGAAAGAACGCATTTCCCATATAACATGTATGGGTCATTTATGCGGGGGATTTCACGTTAGGTTTCGAGAGGCTATAGATACACATTTTTCCCAACTATTACAATGTAAGCCGATTCTGCAATATAGAGACCTCAATCCTCAGCGACACCTCAACCTGTATTGATAGAATGAGGTGGCTCACGAAAAGAATGCCCGAGATCAGTGCCGTCTGTGTATCCTACTGAACAAAGCGTTAATAATTGGCATATGCGAAAGTACAATGTGATGTCTATTAGGCAAAGAACTTTATTCCGCGCGACACCGTGGTCATCTGACGAAAGGTCCGCGGGCCGTGAGTTTGAGATACTTGATATAACGCAATAAGGCAAAGAGAGTCCCCGTAGACAGCAAAACAATATTGGTGTATGTGTGCCTTATTAGGGGCCAGGAGGTCTACCGAAACATGGTTGAGGCCCGCGACTTGCTCAAGATGCCTCTGCTGAGAGACCCCGGCGCTCCGGCACCCGAACCGAGCTGCCGCATTCTGCAGGACATTCGCAATCGCGCCCCGTGTCCATGGTGCACCACTGTCCAGCGATACTGACAGGTTAGATTCAGATACGATCAGATATGGAAGCCCGAACAAAACGCAGCAGTATTGGTCCCTCAAAGCAAGTAGATAGCTGCGTTGCTTTCATCTAGAAAAGGAGCAAACAAAGAATCTGTATGGCATGCGTGCATGGATCTTGTTTATCTGTTAACTTTGACTCACTCACTGTGTTGTAGGATGATGATTGGATGATTGGCACCAACCCACTCTGGTTCATTGGCCAAGAGTTGGGTGGGTCATATCGTGCTAATTCTTTTTTTAGGAAAAAAGAGCACCTTAGGCTTGCACTCCGCCTTCGCCGTCGAAGCTCCCTGCGCCAGGCAAGCGCGCCGAGCCAAACAACAGGCGCGCGCTTCTGGTACAGCGGCAGAGTAGACTAGGCGGGAGATGGCTCGCGTTGCGCTGCGCGCTCCGCACACTCACTAGTTTTATTGTTTCCACCACTGACCGCAGCAAACGCTTTCTCCACCCACTCCCCAGCCTACCGCCTTCATGAAAGCCAGCAGCAAAATCAGATACATAGTAGTTGGCGTGTTATTTCCAAGGAACTTCACTGTCTGTCTGTCTGTCTGTCTGTCTGTCTGTCTGTCTGTCTGTCTGTCTGTCTGTCTGTCTGTCTGTCTGTCTGTCTGTCTGTCTGTCTGTCTGTCTAGCCGCCTACGACTTTCAGCTCTCCTGACTACAACATGACTACATGCTACGTACATGATGCGCTCACGGCCGTTTCGCTAGCTTCACATGTACCAAACTCGGTATTACGCGACGCGAATGAACGACATAGGCAAATGACACATCCAAATATGATAATCACGACATGCGTGTCATGTAACAACATGACTACATGCCACACTCATGATGCGCTCACGGCCGTTTCGCTAGCTTCACGTATGCAAAATCAGGCATTACGTGACGCCAATGGATGACGAAATATATGACTGGTGCAAATATGATAATCCTGACGCGCGTGTCGTGTAAGAACATGACAACATACCACGCTCATAGTGTGCTCGTGGCCGTTTCATTAGCTCCACGTATACTAAATTTGGTTTCACGTGACGTGGACAGATGACGAAGGTAAACGACACATCCAAACATAATTATGACACGAAAGTCATGCACGGCATCATTTACCTCCACCTCGTAACGTTGTGCCGATTTTAAAGTCACATATCACTCTTCCTCATTCGTGCTTCTCTTATCACCCATTCCCACTGTACGTGGGGTCTGCCAATTTGTTTCTTTTACCAATATAACTGCTAGATGGCGCTCATGTCTCACGCAGAGTAGAGTTTCTCAATGCCCTCGTTAGCCCCCGCTGTGCGCATCGAGGCAATTTAACGCAGAGCCTCGAGAATCCCATTCACCGATTTTCTGGCTGATAACATCAAATGAATGTTCTGTTCACCCTGTCCAGACTATCACCTTTCGACGACATTTGCAGTGAAACATGTAGATACGGGGCCAATTTTTTTTTCCTTCCTTGATTAGGGATGTACATTTTTTAAACAGCCCTCATTTTTTAACCATAATCACATACGTAATCTGATACAGTGTAAAGGTAGAAGCGTGTTCATTTTCATATTTTTTTCATTCGTTGATATTTGTTAAAATATTAATCAATTCTCCGAAGAAGATTGCCGCGATACACTGTAAGTATGCTACTGAAGAGAAAGCGGGGTCTTATAGTTTTGTGACATGGGCGCTCTTCCAGTCATCCTCTGAACCATGTCAACATTACAAAGCTATATGAGAAACCCTTGTGCTTATGCAATATGTCTACCACTCGGCGTTCCTGGCGAATCTGCAACGCTGCTATTGTGATAAGAATAATGCATGATTACAATGTTTTAAATGATTGAACGCGTTATTATTGCATCATTAAGCTTCCAGCTCAAGATAGCGTAAACTAAAGATGTTGATATTAACGCAGAAATCCTTTAGAAAGAACGCTTTCAGAATGACCGTTTTCTAACGCCTGTAAATATACATTTTACACTTGCACGAATCGTTAGACTAGCTGTCCTATTGAGATTTTTGTTTCTGCATTATCGCGCATAATTTCCCCGGATGGTTCCAATCAAGGTAATCTGCATCACACACGCACGCGCACACGCACGCGCGCACGCGCGCACGCAAACGCACACACGCACACACACACACACACACACACACACACACACACACACACACACACACACGTGTGAATGAAAATCTTGTTTTGAAATTGTTTATGTGATGCAACGCACCACAGTGGCTGCCGAGCGATCCAATTCTCCCCCTCTACATTCTGTGCACCCACTTATTTTTTTCAATGAAGTGCTTACTACAAGTCAATAAGCGAACAAGCATCCATTCAAATCAAGTAAGTGTACTCACAAGCGCACTTATTCTTTTTCACTGTGGCTGGGTTCCTCCGACTGAAACCGTTACATCCGTTATCTATCGCGGGGCGAATGCCGTTCCTCAATTAATGAGAACAGTCTGGAATGTTTCCGACTGTTCTAACCAGACAGCGTGCACGTCGCGCTGAGTGGAGTAGTGTACAATATGGAATGCACGTGGCCACAAGCAATGGTACAGTCGTCAGTACATTTAGCGCGAACGCGTCAGTGCGTTCACGCTCAGCGTGTTGACGACTGTATACCGTTGCTCGGGGTCGCGCTTAGCGCGAACGAATGAGCGCCTTCTCACTAAGGTTACTGACGACTGTAGCATTCACAAACGCACCAGTCACAAATTGTTGGCGCGATCGCGCTAAGCATGCACACGGCTGTACCATTGCTTGTCGTCACGTTTAGCGTGAACGCGCGAGCGCGTTAACACTGAGCGCGTGTTCTCAGTAGGCGCCATCGGGTCGCCGATGCACGCAACTGTGAAAAGACCACACCTCAAAGAACATTGTTAATAATAACTCGGGGTTTCACGAGACAAAACCACGATATAATTATCAGGTACGCCGCATAGGTTGGTGGCGATCTGGTGTTCTTTAGTGTGCACTGACAAGGTCGCATAGCGTTGAGCCTTCATGGAAATGTGACCACCAGGATCGAGCTGGCGACCTTCGGGTGAGCCGTCAAGTACCGCAACCACTCTATTAGCGAGAACAACTGAAATCGGGAAAAGCAGAGAAGCGAACTGGAAGACAGCCTTCTTGTTTACTTCCATTCGCTACAGGGAGGAAAGGGGAAAAGACAAACATGAAAAGAAAGAACAGCGAAATAAGCTGAGCGCACAAAAGAGACGAAACATTGTGAGCGTAAGGTACGACCGGGAAATATTTAAGTATGGTTTAAAAGTTAGGGTAACGCTGAACACTCGTTGAAAAACTTCCTCTTTGATGACCACACAGTCCGCGTCACAAGTTTAGGGATTACGAGACATAAGGAAAAAACTGAATAGCCGAGCTGCTTCCACAGGCAGCCTTGACTTTTGATTTGCGGCCCGTTCTAAAACTCATTGACTGCATGTGCAGCGCTGTCCGAGGAAACGCAGTCGCCAATTGATGTTAACCCTTCTCACACTTATTGGTGTCCAAACCTTTGACGCTCAGATCACATGCCAGCAAACCCGGGTTCGATTGCCCGTTTTTCGAAAAGGCCAGTAGTCGGTACGTGTGAACGTGTACCAGTTAGACGCCAGAATTTTATAATTTTACTCACACGCCCAGCGGCGAGCTACCGATAAGAAAGTAAACAAAAGAAAGAAGAAAAGGGAATGCGAGGACGTCATTGCCCTGTGTGCATTTTTCTCAACTTAGACGCCTCGCGCGTGTGTACAAGCTTTCGATACCGCCATAATGACATCTACTCTGTTCATTCCTAACCCATGATTGCGGCTAAAACCGATTTGTGCTTACGTAATACGCAAAAGGTGCTGACGTTCACCAAGAACAACAAAGGAAAATAATGATGAAAATGATTACGAAGAAATAAAAATAAAATAAAATAGAACAAAAATTTGAAGCACATGTAATACGTTCAAGGAGACCATACTGGGAAAACAATTTAAGGAAGAAGCACAACATACAGAAAAAAAAAGATGAACAAGAAAACAACTGCTAGTCAATTTGTTGGCATGCACACGCTTGGAGTAGTAGGAAGACTAATGAAATGTATCCGTTCATGAATGCTTTTTAGTTTTTGTTTGTTCATCTTGGCACATGTAAATCAACAGCACTTGGGTTCATTTCTGACTGTTTGTATCTCTTTTCTTTCCCTCATTTGCAGCCAAAGTGCGTACGCTGCCCTCTACCAGAACCGGCTAAGATTGGAGACGTTTTCACACTTAGAGGGCAGGTATCGCCGTGGGCCGAGAAGTGAGTATATTCATTACGTCACATGTTATCCGCAATGCATTGACAACGCTGTGGGCACTCTCCACTTTTTTCTTATAGTGTGTACATATCGTATAAGCTAGCATAGAAAACTTAGCACAAAGAGCAGGTTTTTACAGCGCTGCTGCGAATAGAACGTTTGCTAAACTTGAGAAGCAAGCGATTTTGTGGAGTAGTGGCGTCATGGTGTGACTTACTGATATCGCTGAAGAAAATTTTGTGACCTTGGGATGACGTCACACTACGACCTGACCGACGTCGCCGATTGGTTGAGCTTGGAGTGATATCGGAGGGTGTGTAAAAAAAAACTTGAGTGGAGCGCTACACCGACACACCTTCAGGGAGCATTTTCTCCTCGTCGCTCAAGTGTAGGCGTTACGTTGGCGTGGTTATGCCTGACAGGTACGGATCAACCGCTCAGTGCGAGAACGCTCGATGAGCAAGCAGCCCACAACATGGCCTTTGCATAGTAAAATAGCTGCATACGTACACACAAAGAACTTTATTATCAAAGAACTTTATAAAGAATAGCTGCAACATTTTTTTTGCGAACATGGTACGTGGTGATCGACTTTCTACTCTTTATGTTACAGTGGTGTTGAAAACCGAGAAATGACATTCTGATAGCTTGAGAGAGCAATAGATTTGAATCGTTGACTAAAAGAAGGTTACGCGCGAAGATACACAACCTCACAGGTGCTCTCAAAAATCGTGTGGCACATCACTGTACTCATGCTCTTGCACTACAACTGCTCAAAAACCGGAGTGAAATGCTCGTTTTCTATCGACCACCAGGTTGTCACATTATTCGCATCCCATCGTCTAACCTAAACCTGCTCGCGTGACAAAATCATTCCCGCGGCTTCATAAAGTGGGAGGCCCAAGGGACGGCTTTCAGCTCTCCCTTAGTAGAGCACCTAATACTCTAAATCGTTAATCACTTTTTCTAAACACACAGCTTTTTTCTTATTTTTGCGGACGCCTTTACGCTCTCCCCTACTAGAGTACCTAGTACTCTAAATCGTTATCTTCTTTTTCTAAACACACACAACATAGATGTGCCAAAGTGCAAGTGTCCTATAGACGGTTTTAAAATTGAAAGCTCTGTGCCCCCCTCCCCCCCCCCAAAACAATTCCATTCACATCCTTTACCACCTCGTAATGCCGAAACTTAAAAGGCGTTTTCATGTTCTTTCAAGGGTAAGGAAAGTCTCTTTTAGTTTTTCAAATAAACTGAACGTGTGTAGCATTCAAGGCAATTTCGTGTTGTTTTATGTAGCACAAAAGGAACATTTATTTTAATATATTTTGCCAAATGATACAAAGAAATTGTAGAAAAACTCCCAAGCATTTCCCCGATAGTTAACATGGTTAAGTGCGAATACACGGGGTGATGCTATGAGGGGTATTTATTAATTCGCACAATTATATTTATTAATCCCACTATGGTGCCTTTATGGTGTAATGGTTCCTGGGAATCGCAATTCGATCACACGGGGGAGTTTACGTTAACTCACTGGCGAATGCCAACGGATTTTAACTTTACTCCCCCTCACGACCCGCTCTCGACGGGAGGCTGAGAGAGAAGGCGGGCGCGAGAGAGAGAGGGGTGCGCGGGCAGCTGCAGCGAGCGAGGAGAGCGGAGGAGCGACACCGATATGAGCGTCGCGTCCGTGGCTTATTCGGTTGAGCGTCGCGCTGCGGCCAAGGAGGATTTTTTTTTTAATCCTCCTTGGCTGCGGCCCGCCAAGTCCTCTTTCTTTTAAAGATAGAGAGGAGACTGCGGACGCCGCCGACGGCGGTGGATGGTTTGGGGTCACTTATAAAGTGTATTCACACTTAAAATTAGCGCGCTATTTTGGAACGCTCTTCTTGCCCACCTATGCTATTCAGGCACATCGGTGGACGAAACCGGAAGTCATCAAGGGTCTGTGTCTGTAAACAGTGAAATGGTCTGTTACTGGAATGTCACGAAAGCTTTGTTTTTTTGTACATAGTGTAAATAAACTTTTTCTAAGCAGCCTGGTTGTGTGAGGAAAGCGCAATACATGTGAGGCCCACGGGATTGTTGCATGCTGTCCTATTGTAGAGTAGCAAGTACTCTTAATAGTTCGCCATTTTTTTTCTAAACAAACGTGCATTTGTTGGAATCACTCTTTTCATTTTCCCCCATGGGGCATCGGAAGTTCTAATTTTCAGTACTGTGTCACTCTGGCTGGATCTAGTAGACGCCACGGGCAACTTTTCTTAGCCATCAAAAAAAAAATGACAGCATATCCACGGAGTGATTTACGGAGAGTGGGGTGAAGCATTCGTCCGTCCATTCGTTCTTGCTTCCATCCGTCCATGCATCCATCTGTGTGACCGTCCATGCGTCCATCCGCCCGTCTGTGCGTGCGTTTGTTCGTGCGTCCGTCCTTGCGTTCGTCCATGCATCCGCCCCTGCGTCCGTCGATGCATCTGTCTGTGCGTCCGTTCGTCCATTTATTCAACACTCCAAGTACCACCATCTCGCATCTTTTCATCATATTGTGACGGGGCAAGGTCTTGGCTTACAGGACAGCGTCCACCGAGAATCGGCAGCCGAACAAGATGGCTGAGTTGCCTCTCGTGCAAGCGCCTAACGCACAGGCGTCTTCTTCATCTTCGCTAAGTGTCACGCTTGCTCCTGTCGATGATGCACCGTAACATCACTCCCCTGTGGCGGAAGCGCCGTCACGGCGCTTAGTACGGCGGCGACGAACGAGAAGGGTGATATGGTTTCAGTCTGGAAACGTGTACAACGTCTGTCTGGAGTGAGGTGGTCGAAAAGGCATTGTTTAGGGGTGCGATCTCGTAGCTCACGTCACTAAGTTGTCGTAACACTTTGTAGGGGCCATGGTAGTGTGATAGTAGCTTCTCTGATAAGCCGACTTGGCGGTTTGGTGTCCAGAGAAGTACCAGAGACCCCGGCGAGAAGTGCACGCTTTGGTGGCGACTGTCATAGCGGTCTTTTTGCTGCGCTTGCGACAAGTGCAGCCGATCACTGGCAAGCTGACGGGCTGCATGGGCTCGAGAAACGACATCGCTGGCGTACTCAGTAGACAAGGGGGCAGCCGAAGGAAGGAGCGTGTCAAATGGTAATGCTGGATGTCGGCCAAATAGCAAATAAAACGGCGAATAACTAGCTGTGTCGTGCCGTGAAGAATTGTACGCGAACGTGACAAAGGGGAGTGCTTTGTCCCAGTCACGGTGATCTGGCGAAACGTACATTGACAGCATCTGCGTCAGCGTTCGGTTCAGACGCTCGGTCAATCCATTTGTCTGTGGATGATAAGCGGTGGTAAGCTTGTGCTCAGTGGAGCAGGCGCGGAGAATGTCATCCACAACACGTGAAAGAAAGTACCTTCCTCGATCAGTAAGCAGCTGCCGCGGAGCGCCGTGATGAAGAATGACTTCATACAAGAGAAAGTCAGCGACGTCAGTGTAACAGCTTGTCGGCAGTGCTTTAGTGATGGCAAAGCGTGTGGCGTAGTCTGTGGCGACTGCAGCCCATTTATTTCCGGAGGTGGACGTAGGAAATGGGCCCAACAGGTCAAGGCCAACACGGAAGAATGGTTCCGTCGGTATGTCAATGGGCTGTAGGAGGCCAGACGGTAGCACAGAGGGGCGCTTGCGGCGTTGGCAGCTGTCGCAAGCAGTGACGTAGCGAAGCACAGAACGATACAGTCCGGGCCAGAAAAAGCGACGGCGCACACGATCGTAGGTACGAGAGACGCCTAGGTGACCGGCTGTAGGTACGTCATGTAGTTGTTCGAGAACGCTGGTACGCAGGTGATGGGGAAGCACGAGTAGTAATTCCGGGCCATCAGCGTTGAAGCTGCGACGGTACAGAATGTTGTCGTACAGTTCGAACAGGCGAACGGAAGGGTCTGTTGGAGCAGAGGTCAGACGCTCGATAATGGAGAGTAACGACGGGTCACGTCGTTGTTCGGTGGAGATATCACCCAAAGCGTGGATGGAGAGAACGCAGGGGTCTGAATCAAGGTCTGTCAAGTCGGGCGTTTCAACCGGATAACGTGACAAACAGTCTGCGTCTGTGTGGAGGCGTCCCGACTTGTAGTGGACCACGAATGAGTATTCTTGTAGACGAAGAGCCCAGCGACCAAGACGTCCAGATGGGTCCTTTAGCGATGACAGCCAGCAAAGAGCGTGATGGTCCGTAACAACGGAAAAAGTTCGGCCATACAGGTAAGGCCTGAATTTCGCCACGGCCCACACTAAAGCTAGGCATTCACGCTCAGTGATGGAGAACTTCCGTTCGGCAGGTGAAAGAAGACGACTGGCGTAAGCAATCACGCGGTCCTTCCCGTGCTGTCGTTGGCCAAGGACCGCTCCTATTCCATGGCCACTGGCATCGGTCCGAAGCTCTGTAGGTGATGCTGGGTCGAAATGGGCCAGTATTGGTGGCGTAGTCAGCAGATGGATAAGAGCCGAAAAGGCGTCCGCTTGCTCTATACCCCATGCGAAGGGAACGTCCTTTTTTTAAGAGATCAGTAAGCGGTCGAGCGATGTCGGTGAAGTTGCGGACAAATCGACGAAAATAGGAACATAGCCCTACAAAACTTCGGACGTCCTTGGTTGAGCGTGGTTCAGTAAATTGTTGTACTGCTCGCACCTTTTCGGGATCTGGTTGAACACCATCGGCACTGACAAGGTGGCCGAGTATGGTGATTTGGCGACGTCCGAAATGGCATTTTGCAGAATTGAGCTGGAGAGCAGCTCTTCGAAAAACATCCAGAACGGCTGACAGACGTGTTATATGGCTGTCAAAGGTGGGTGAAAAGACGATGACATCGTCTAAATAACATAAGCAGATGGACCACTTATATCCTCGGAGAAGGGAGTCCATCATGCGCTCGAAAGTTGCCGGCGCATTACACAGTCCAAACGGCATGACTTTGAACTGGTAGAGGCCGTCGGGCGTAACGAAAGCGGTTTTTTCACGATCCATGGGGTCGACGGAAATTTGCCAATAGCCGGATCGAAGGTCGATAGACGAAAAGTATTGGGCACCATGGAGGCAATCGAGGGCGTCATCAATCCGAGGCAAAGGGTAGACATCTTTGTGGGTCACTTTGTTTAAATGGCGATAGTCCACGCAAAAGCGCCAGCTGCCATCTTTCTTCTCAACGAGCACGACTGGGGAGGCCCAGGGGCTGGATGAGGGTTCTATTACGTCTTTAGTAATCATTTTATCCACTTCATTTTGAATTACTTGGCGTTCCTTGTGAGATACGCGATATGGACGCCGCCGTATAGGACTGGCATTACCAGTGTTGATCCGGTGAGTCACTGCAGTTGTTTGGCTGAGAGGGCGGTGGTCAAAGTCGAAAACGTCTCTATATGATGTTAGCAGACTACGGAGGCTGGCAGCTTGCACTGCAGTGAGGTCGGGAGCAATCATCTTGTTAATGTCATCTGCAGGCAGAGTGTAATTGCGGCCAAGACAGGGGGATGTAGTATCGGTGTCCAAACAAGTAACGTTGCAGCTGTCAAGTGGAGATAGGGTGGCCAAAGACATGTCTTGCGGAATAACTTGAGTCAAGAGACTCACGTTGAGTAGTGGTATAACCACTGTATTATTAGCGACGGCGACAACAGTGTGAGCAAGGGCGACGTCTCGGGCCATCAGTACGTCGACTATAGGAGTGACGAGGTAGTCACCGTCGGGCACATGACATGAGCACGACAAAGTGACATATGTAGCAGCTTGCGGAGGCAAGCGAACGTGGTTACGAGAGCGTAAACGGGGAGAATAGTCTGCTGGAAAATCGGCAAACTGCGGCAGTTCAAGCTGAAGAGCACCAGTGGCACAATCAATGAGCGCAGAATGGCGTGACAGGAAGTCCAAACCAAGTATTAGGTCATGAGGACACATTTCAATGACGGCAAACTGAACTAATGTAGGATGACCGGCAATGGACACACGGGCCGTGCACATCCCTTGAACATCAGGGGTCCTCCCATCAGCGACACGAAGTTTGTGGGAAGCGGCAGGCGTGAGCACTTTATGTAGGCGTCGGCGAAGGTTCGCGCTCATTACAGAAATGTGCGCTCCAGTATCTATAAGGGCAGAAATAGGCACACCGTCAACGGCAACGTCTAACAAATTTTGTCTCGTCGGAAGCGTCAAGAGAGGATTTGTGGAGGGAGTCGAAGATGCAGCGTCACCTCCGGGCGCTGCACCGTTTAGTTTTCCGGGTAGGCAGGAGCGGGGTTGAATGGAGATGACGGCCTGCGAGTCTGCGGTGAGCGAGACGACTGGCGACGTCCTGGAGGCGAACGCGACTGATGACCATGCGGTGACGGATATCGGCTGTTGAACCTTCTGTAGTTGTTTTGCGGAGAAGGCTGCACGGCAGACGCGAAGCGGGTGCTGTCCTGTCGGTAGTGAGGTTGAGATGAAGTCTGAGGTGGCGAGGACCAGCGGTAATTGCAGTAACGGACGACATGACCGATACGGTGGCAATGAAAACAAATTGGTCGATTGTCGACGGTTCTCCACGCCGCAGGGTCGCGAGATCGGGCCGTGAACTGCTGCTCGCGATAGGACGAGGGTGGACGCCATGAAGCTCGCTGCGGGCTGGGCAAAGCGCACACCGAGGGAATACCTATGCTGGCGAGTTCTTGGCGGACGATAGCTTGAACCATGTTAGCAGTGAGTGGGGTGGTGTCACTTGCAGTGGTGTGAGCCGGAGCAGAGGCAATGGCTTCAAGTTCACGCCGTACAATTCGGGTCACCTGATCCGATGAATCTAGAGGTGGTGGCTGTGTTCTTGCACGGTCTTCGCAAGAGGATGTTGCAGCCGTATTCGGAAGGCGGGTGAACACGCTGTTAATTCGCCGGCTCTTCGCTTGCTCAAAGCGCCGACATTCTTTTATAATGGCGTCCACTGTAGAAAAATTTTTGCAGATGAGGAGGTTGAATGCGTCATCCGCAATCCCCTTAAGAATATGCCCGACCTTGTCAGCCTCCGGCATGTCGGCATTGGCTTTGCGACACAACGACAACACATCTTCTATATAGGAGACGTAAGACTCGGTCGAGGTCTGCGCCCGAGACGCGAGCATTTTGTTCGCGGCCATTTTTCTTCCAATCGGCTTTCCGAACAGGTCTAGCATTTTCTCCCTGCACACTGCCCAACTCACAAGTTCTGTTTCATGGTTCTCATACCACGATTTGGCGGTTCCCCTAAGATAGAATAACAGGTTTGCCAGCATAAGAGTCGGGCCCCATCGGTATCGAGTACTCACACGTTCGTACTCTGCCAGCCAATCTTCCACGTCAACTTCATCTGGATCGCCGCAACCGCTGAACGTGCCAGGGTCCCGCGGGGGTTCGAGCACAAAGGTTGTGGTCGCAGAAGGAGATGTAGTTACCGCATCATCTCCGGCCGCAGGAACACCAGGAGCAGATGCAGACGCCGTACTCTCCGTCATCGTTGTGGAATGACGCTTAAAACGTCGGCCGCTGCGAAGTTCCGTTGCGAGGCGGTTGCCCAGCACCTCCACCAAATGTGACGGGGCAAGGTCTTGGCTTACAGGACAGCGTCCACCGAGAATCGGCAGCCGAACAAGATGGCTGAGTTGCCTCTCGTGCAAGCGCCTAACGCACAGGCGTCTTCTTCATCTTCGCTAAGTGTCACGCTTGCTCCTGTCGATGATGCACCGTAACAATATATTCCCCATATAGAAGCACCGCCATCCAGCGGACATTCCAAGGACTAAACGACATGTGGCACACGCACACTTTCTTACAGCTTGCGCTTCGGGTCTACTTCCCACCTTTATCCACCTCGAGTTCATAGTATATACTAGTTGACTGTATTCATGGCACTGCGGCCCAACGCTCGCTTAACCTTTCTAAAACCAAGAAGGTTACGCCCAGCGAGGATAACGTACTAACCTTTTCCTGTCAGATAGTGCTCAATGTACATGCCAATGGCTGCTAAGGGGATCGCAGCATGCGCGTTAACTAAAAGCCGAATGCTCCTGTCTCTCATTCCCCATTAGCAGCCATTGGCATGTACATTGAACACTATTTCTTATTGTTCAACAACGCACAGAAGAAATCTCTCACCGGCACCACCTTGGAGGTCAAAATGTTATACTTGTTACACACTAAAATGGCCACGAGGGATGAACGGGTGCCGTTATAAAAAGCTTCGCCTAAAAAAAAAGCTACCAGGGCGGAGCTTCTGCAGATGTATTCCTACGCAACGGTTCATGACAATGTGCTCCTGCATGAAGTAGAGCGGTTTGACAGGCGTCTCGTACCACTGCCGAAGGTGACGTCTTCGCAAAGTTAGCGTCACATACTGACAGAGTGACCGTTTAGCATTCGAGGTGCACGTAAAAGGCAGAGCTTTGTTACGCTTTAAAAGCGTTGCGTGGCTACAAAGTTGATGACTACGTATCAAGTGAAATAAATAGAAATATCTTACCGCTGTGCAATGCGTCCGGTCTCAAAGGACTACGTGTAGAAAATAAAACAGTAGTTGGTTTACATCGCCCGCAGACAATGTGTACGTAATTGTGCAACTGCATTCATGGGCGGCAAGATACGCGAAAATATGCTTTGTAGCACTCACCTTTTTATCAAAAAAAGTTTTCCACTAGAACCTCGACGAGGGGGCGCACTTCACCGCACTAGACGAGACAGTATACGTGCAGGAGAAAACTGACTTGTCGAAGAGTACGATGACCAGGATCTACTTGCGGAATACAAGGAACTGTTCAAGGCGTTCTACTTGGCGCAGCGATGTTATCCTCCGCCTCATGGCAACCTATGCAGAGCCCATGCAGTTACTGGGAGACAGCCGGAAACTAAAATGTTAGCTACATCAGCGAATCTAGCCTGAGTGAGATCTATGTCAACATATGTAAGGTCTGCCACACAGACACAGCCACGCTCAAGAATGTTATCTAGGAATGTGGGGCCAAAGCAAGAAGTGTTAATCCCGATTCTTCCTCGGTGAGGTGGGTCACTCCTTTGCACTGAAGCTCCCTAGCTTTAGCCCTGCGCAGCTGGCCAAACTCGCCGACCGACTCTGGGCCGTCAAGCAGGCCTGTGAAACACCGGAAAGCCAAGGCCCTGATGTGCCGACATAAGATACCTGAGCCAGGGCCGTTATCCTACCTGACAACCAATTCCATCCATTCGTACAGCAGATGCCATCGAAATTTCGTCATCACGCTCAGTTGGTGCGGGGGCTTCAATGTGGCATCTTCTTAACTTCTTCTCTTGACGCGTTTACTCTCTTACCAATCATTCTAGCGTTGCTAGCTTGGAAGGTTATTCATCTTTACATAACTTTATAATCAGCTTTAACGCACGAAGTGTGAAAACATTCCTCATTTGACTTCTACAATACAGGATCTCACAGAAGCGCATTCCGGTTCCTTGTGGTTCGACAAGTAAAGTGGGTACGTCAAGATGTCATCTCTAAAAGGAAGTTTATGTAGTTTCAAGTTATATAATCTCTTCTGTACGAAATATTGGCTTGCGGCTCAATACAACTCTCTCTGTCAAGGCCTATTTTCTAAGAAGGTATACGCTACCAATAAATGTAGCGTATCCACGCCATCCAGGCCCCAAACTCGCCATTTTGAAATGAGCTAGACCAAACAAACATTTATGAAAATTAGCTTCCTGAGTTACACGGCGTGTTCGTGCTTTATTTCAAAACTTCGGTGCTTCAGGAATTAATGTAGGAAACGCGTTGCCCTTTTAACCAGAGAAAAGGGTGTGTGTATGTGTGCGTGCGTTTGGAAAAAGTTAACGATTTAGAGTGCGAGGAACTCGACTAAGGGAGATCATCAAGCCGTTCCGTGAGCCTCATATTTCATGAAGTGAAATTAGACCTTGACCATGAAAGTTTCAAATGTCAACACAGTATGAAAAAAAATTAATTGCTGCGTCCGTTTCACGCCAATGAAGACTGTTGACATTTGCAGTCTAGAGTGACGCGAAATGGCACAGTGCGGGTAAACGTGCAACCACCGGAGAGTGTATATATAGCACACGCCAACGAAAAAGTTCAAAACATCGACGCAAGTTCAAGACAGGAAGAGGTCAGAGACGCTGTTGGCTATGACGCACGCGTTCCTGTAGTGCCTTACGACGGCGTAGTTGCGTGACAAGGTGCCACTTTGAAACTGCTGGAGCGTTTGTGAGGCTTTGCCAGAAAGTCGATGTTATCTTAGGCACTATGCGTCTTCGAAGCAGAAAGCTTTCGCACGATCTCTTAGCATCTTGACTTGTTCCCTGCTGTCGAATGTCAGTTCGCAATGCAAGTGTACGCCAGCCAAAAACTTGCGCAATAATACATTTCTATGCCAAATTTTATAGCTGGATGAAAGACACGATGCTCGTAGGAAGAAGACTAATATTGCCTACGCACCAGAGTCGCAGCAAGGGCGAACCCTGTCCACATAATCATATGATCAGGGGTTTTACTACTCAGAACCGCGATATGAAGGGCACCGTTTTGGAGTGCTCTGAAAATTTCGACCATTTGGTGTTTTTTAATGCGCACTGAAGCCGCCCGGCACACAGGCTTCAACCATTTCGACTGCACCAAAATGCGACCGCCGTAACCGGCACCAAAACCGTGACCTTCGAGTCAGTAGCCGACAGAACTTTAACAGATGGACCGAGAACCTTTGAGTACAATGCACTGATAAACCCAAATGAGTTTTTTTAGGCAATGACGGACACGACAGGCTTTGAATGCGCTTTCCTTTTTCGCATGCGTAGCTGAAAGATGGAAATAGAGCAGAGTGAATTAGGGAAGAAACATAAGTTGCCAATATCCTTGCATATAGTACGATGAAAAAAAAACTCGGATCTAGGGAGGTTGCATCATAAAGACAGATGTGTGTGTGGGTTCGGCTGTGCGGATCTAATCTAAAATATTGGCTGCATAGTCGGTCGTGCATGGCGAGTACAACAGTAGGCAACCATGTGTTTTGTTCTAGGTGCGCCAGTACAAGCTATGTAATTAGGAATAGCATGATGTGCTTGTTCAGCCTGCTTGACAACCTTATACTGCGTCCATACACAACATCGATTTTGTGTTGTCTTCACTTCTCTGTCGGTGATTGCATGCCTACCGTATTTGTTAGGCAACACGCTTGGTGACTTGGCAAGCATAACGTTCCGCAACTTGTACATGCGGTGTGTATTGCCATAGGGGACTCTCTCGGACTGAAGGCTGGTGTACACCAGCGACTCACTAATCGCGCGACAACTTTGTCGCAAACATACTGGTCACAGAAAGTCTCAAATGGTAGCTTTGTTCGCAAAGCCACTGCTTTGGATCAGTGGATCGTTGTTCGATAGGGAAGTCGCGGTACTGCAGTCGCAAACCTCTAAACTGATCAGATATTTTGTTTAGATGTTTGCGGACAAGACCACAGCTTATATTACGGGAGAGAATACACATGCAAGGAGACGAAAATTCCGTGGGCGGCTCTACCTCGCAGGTATGAACACCACGGTCTCGTCGAGTCGCTTCTTGGTCGCCGATCGCGAATGGTCACGTGAGTGGTTCTTGTCGCAGGTGTAAATGAGCACTAAGGTCGGCGAATTCACTGATGAATCGACTCATTTGGACGCACTCGCATCGAGTCATAAGTCCAAGTCTGAGTGAGTCCGGGTAACTAATAGTTTGGCTAGTTTCAGTCCGAGCGAGTCCGGTTGAAGAAACTCGTCTTATGTTACTGCCCGGCATACACAAACGAGAGGCTCCAACTGCGTGGTGTTTTAAATCAACTGGACAAAAGTGATTTCACTGTCGAGATAGTATTGGGGACCATGGCACTGCCCATCCAATTTCCGAAAGGCAACGAAAGCACTGTAACATTTTCTCAATGACACCGGCCTGTTTCATCGTTTGTGATGGTGAAACTTTTACGCGTCGGCCAAGTCAGTGAGCTTTTCTCTCCTTCTCTATAACTTTCCTTACGCTCTCCCCTTCCCCAGTGCAGGGTAGCCTACCGGGGCTCAGTCCTGGTTAACCTCCCTGCCTTTCTCCTTGTGTTCTCTCTTTCTCTCTCTCTCTTCATGAGTGTGAGTTCGAGTGAGTCCGGCTTCGGAAAGTTTTTGCGAGCATGAGTCCGTGTGGGTGCAAAGCGCAAAAAAGTATTTCTTGAGTGAGTCTGGGTGAGTTCCACTTAACCCCCTGACTTAGGTTTAAGACGGACTATAGAGTTTCTAAAGGTTGTGGCTTCTGCGAGTGAAAAAAACAAAAACAAAAAACGTGCCCTTCTCTTTCGCGTTCAGATTTGTTCTGAACCTGGCCACGGGCCCGGGCACGGAGGACGACCTGGCGCTGCACCTGAACCCGCGCTTCGGCGAGGGCGCCCTGATACGCAACTGCCGTCGCGGCGGCAAGTGGGGCGACGAGGAGCGAGAGGGCGACTTCCCGCTGGCGCCGGGACGCGCCTTCGAGCTGCGCGTGGACGCCCTCGAAGACGCCTTCCTCGTCACCGTGGACGGCAACACGCTGTGCGACTTCGGACACCGCATGCCGCTCAAGAGAGTCAACTACCTGGTCGCCGAGGGAGACCTGGTCGTCGACGACGTGCGCGTAGAGTCGGACGATGTAAGTGCGAGGTATACCGTCTCGAGGCGTGTGTATCCTATATGCTGTAAAGGGATTTGGATATTTAACTTGAAAGTAGACAGGAAAATGTTTTGCGTTTGCCAGTGCCCGACTGCTGGTCAGTGTTCTTTCCTCACAGAAGTTGAATGCTGTGCTTCCTACGGTACATCGTTTCACAATTGAATATTAATATTGAACTTATTTTTCTAGAGTTATTGAAAGGTGGAACGAAATACCCGATAGCATTCGTCAATTGTCGTTGTCGGATTTTGTAGACGCACTGTTATAGATAATCATTGTTTCTTTTTTCTTTGCTATGATTACTCAGTTTTGTAGTCAGTGTACTTAAGGTATGTAAATGCACCCCACTTCCTAAATAACCCTGTATAGTGATGCAGTATTTGAAAATAAATAAAATGAATAAATAAATATATACATAAAACACCTCACGTATCGAGGGAACCAGTATAATGCGAATCAGTGAGCGAGTGGCACTCCATGCGTCGTTTTTCGCTTTAGGCCAAGCGTTACGAGCTGCTCACTGCGATGGAGCAATGGTTATGACGCTCGGCTGCAGACCCAATGATCGCTAGTTCGATCCCGGCAACGGTGGTCGAATTTCGATAGAGGCGAAATTGTGGAGGCCCGTGTATACTGTGTGATGTTTGAAGAACACCAGTTGATCAAATTTTCAGTAACCCTCTACTGTGGCGTTTCTCATAATCATATCGTGGTACTGCAACGTATAACAACACATATTATTATTATTATTATTATTATTATTATTATATTATTATTATTATTATTATTATTATTATTATTATTATTATTATTATTATTATTATTATTATTATTAGTGTTGTTGTTATTGCTGTTGTTGATAGCTACGAGCTGCATCGATGTCTTTGTGTAAATCTAACAGTTACACGCATATAGCGCGCTCACCAGGTTCGCCAAGTACGCTGGCGTGTAAAGTGTATAGCTCACGGTCAGACGCAGCACCGGCCTTCTGGTCAGAGCATTTATGTCACTTTCACGCCAGGAAGTGCACGATATGGTGCGATAATAAGCACATCCTAAGTAGCTGCGGCGCCTCGTTGGCCTATATTATGCAGTTAGGCACTATGCATATTTCTTGTAGAATTAAACTATCGTGTTTTCTCGCGTTGTGTCAGCTGTGATGAACGCCGGCATTAGTAATAGTGGCTGGTTGGGCTTGGGTAAGGATGGCTATTAAATTTTATCACATCAGCTTCGTCTTTCAACTATAAGTCCACTGATTGAGTTACTTAGCCAATGCTCTTCTCAACACGATATCAAAAAAACAACTTTAAATCAATGTTCAGTTTTTCTCGGAAGGTGCAAAAGTAATATATCTAAGGTTTTGCGTACCAAAACAATGTTGTGATAACCATACAGGCCGTAGCAGAGGGTTCCGAATATTTAGACCACCTGGAGTTATTTAACGTGCGCTGTTATCGCACTTTATTCTGGCCTCCATCTTGAATTTCGCATGCATCCAAATGTGAGTGCTGCGGCCAGGATGGAAACCGCAACTTTTGAGTCAGAAGCCGAGAACCGTAACTGTTGGTCCTCCGAGAAGGAATCAGCCGGCGTAATTCGGTTTAACATCTCAAACACTATAACTTATCTTCAAATCAGCTCTGTCGTTTTCCCGAGGGAAAAATAAGTCTCTCATAGTCGGTAAATGGGAGTGTGTCCTACGTCACTAAGAGCTTTCGCGGCTTTTAAACATGCACCGGTCAACCAATTCCTTCACCACAAACAATTCTAGTCCTTGTCACTTCTGGCAACTGCATTCGCAAAAGCAATAAAATTAATGTAGCGTCGACTACGCCAACTCACCTGCATGCTGCGCGTGCAACTCAGGTGGAGAAACTGCGAGAACTGGCGGACAACTGGTCGTTGTACATGCCCCCGGAGCCACCCCAGCAAGTCCTGCAAGTGGTGAGCGACTCAAGTCAATCTCAGAGCAGTTCAGCACAGCCTACGTTATATGAATGCCTGACACAATGGAATATCCACGGAGATGTTTTGGACTGTTCAACTCACCCGCCACGAAGCCTTTAAATTTGTTAGCGTATACGAATGTGAGTTCATGAATATATATATATATATATATATATATATATATATATATATATATATATATATATATATATATATATATATATATATATATATATATATATATATATATATATATAGATGCAAACGAACTACATAAATTGATGTTAAGCCCCTTTTCTTCCTCTACCTTACTCTCCACTCAAGAAAAAAAGTTCGCTCCTGCTTTGCAGAAATCTTTCTTTGTGCGTTGATGTGGATGGATGCAGGGGTTCAATCAATTTTTGTGAACGTGTTCGTACTTTTTATGTTCCTTATGCTTGCATATATACACATATAAATATGAAAAAAGGGAAATTTAGGTGGCGAGGAATGGGTGTAAACATGGCTGTCTACGCCAGTGGTCTGAACTGAACGGGTGAACTGGACAGATTCGGACAACTAGGAAAGAACAAATTTAGGTGTTGTTCTTTCCGCAGAAGCGCGGCTGTTAAATGTATTAAACCAGAACGCCTTTCGTTGCTCTTAAAAAGTAACGGAAATGTGTCCATTATCAAGAAACTATTGACGACGTATGTTGAGGCTGGATGATGGCGGGGTTGTCTTATCATTCAATAGAACTCCGCATGATTTAGATTTTAATTTCGTACAATTAACGCTGTTTGTAGCAACTCAGGTGAACCAAATAGTCCTAGGAGCTATTTCAATACTCGTGCATGGACCACTTCTGATGACTGATGAATAAGTAATGAATGTTTATTGCAGGGTGACGTGGTGCCGGAGCTGATGTCAGAGGCCATGACTTACTACGAGCCAAAACTGCAACTCGACTCACCGGTACGTTAACTGCAACAGACCGCGTAAATATATGTTATGGATATTTTCTTTCACGGTGGCCAGCTGAACATTGGACTGATTAAAACGTTCCTTTCGTTGACAACTTCCAACTTTAAAACTTAATCACGCCAATAAGACTTACCGTTTCGGAGTATACAATTATTGTCGTGATCTGCTGAATACTAAGATATACTTACAGTGGGTAATTGCTGAAATTCAGTGACACCATTGTAGAACGGTGTTTATTAGACAGTCAAAAGTTCAAAACAGTGAAAAACATTCATTTCACTGTACATGTCAAGTCCCGGATCCAGCTCAATCGGTTGTCTTCTTTCTTTTGCATAAATAAATGAATTTAAGCGAGATGGGTGTCCACACGTAGCACCAGCTACTCCTCTTACGTGACACCCGATGTCAGGAAGTTGACAACAATCGCATAAAATACAGAAGTGCAAATTCGTACAAGCACATCACATTCTCGTTCTCTCCATTAAAACACAAATCTTCGCGAAACGGGTGAGTTCACGCGTTATAAATGCTAACAGAAACGAACTGTTCATGGAACAAATACAAGGCATTTTCAGACAAGGTATTTCATGATCGCAGTGCCCTAAATACGACAGTCGGATACGATTCTGGCATAAGTGCTACATTTAGGCTCGAAAACACAAACAGCCTGTAGCAGGGCATACCTGCTATATTGGAGGAAATATTTCTTCGAGGTCGGAGCTAAGTCTATATAAAGCAGCTTTAATGGCACGGCAAAATCGGCGCCAGGCAAAGCGCCTAAATTCAGCTGATTGTGTCATTTGTTTCTGTCATATTTAGAAAAAAATTGATTCCGCTCTATTGAGAGCATGTATGTGTGTCTTATTTAAGCAACGAACTTTCTAAGTGTGATTTACTTATAATCTACGCTTAGCGATTAACGTTGTGTTGTAGTACGCAGGCTATCTTATTTAGATTCGTTTTTTTACTCAGGCATTTCTAGATGTAGATCTACGTAAGCTAGGTGTTACCGAATATCATTGGATCAGTTTGTATGATGCTTTAATCTGCTGCCGAAAATGTTTATCGGCTGATCGGGAAAATATGTATTACCACGCTCACAGGCGAAGCCGCTGTGTCAGCGGCTGCCCGAGGTGATGGCTCCGGGTCGCGTGGTCATCGTCTCCGGCGTGGTGGAACCGAAACCTTACAGGTATGCTAAAACTTTTGCTCTTGGCTGTAACTTATCAAACCTCTGTCTCTTTTCCTCTTCGAACAAAAAAACTTCTGCTTTTAGAATACTCTTTTCTGAATATTCGAAAAACCACAAGTAAGTAATTGATCGGAAGTGCTTGAGAGAGAAGTAAGAATATCCCTAATGTTGCTTGAGCCATCCCCCTCCAAAAAAAAAATACTGCCACCGATGGTAAAGAGCCAAATTATTCATGTAATTGAAAAGAAAAGCAACGTAAAAGATATTCATGGAACGATTTACGTTTTCTGCCCCAGTTTCCCAGTAGGCTATAGACCATTTATTAAATGATACTTTGTATAAAAGTTCACTCTCAATCTTCCATTCCCAACATACGGAATATACACAAGACAAAGGCCCAACTTGTTACGTGTTCGTGAGAACAAGAGGCGCATACGGATCTTTAAATTTCGTAAAACTATTTTTGAATTCCCACTGTGGCGTGTGTCTTTGTTTTCCCGTCGCGAAGAAACCATTGAAGTCACGGCGAAACTGAAAACCGTCGCAGGTTCCACGTGAACCTGCAGACCGACGTGGGTGACACGGCGGACATGGGACTGCACCTGAACCCGCGTTTCGACACCAAGCCGCGAGGAGTGGTGCTCAACTCCCGGGATCGGGATCAGTGGCAGCAGGAGGTGCAAGTTCCCGGTAACAAGTTCCCCTTCACCGAAGGGTCGCCGTTCGAGATTCAGGTACGTGTTTCATCGCGATAGCAATTGTATGAATAGCAAAGGCGAATTTTCGCCGTCGCCGTCACCGTTGCCGTCACGTTCCGTGTAAAGTCCAGACAGATAACGTTGCCCTGTGCTATGTGCACGATGATGTGGTGTTCTACGCGCGAGCTAAAGCTTGCGAAGTTTGCGCATGTTAAAAAATTACGGTAAATAAAATTTTCTGGAGCCCTGCACTGAGGCATTTCTCATAATGATATCACATAATTGGGATGTAAAGCCATGGTTTTGTAGGCAGAGATTTTATTTATTCTTAGGTCGTAACCCGCTATAGAGTTATCTGTGGTAGACTAGAGGACATTTATACCTCCTTTTTATTGCCGCCAAAGTGAGAACGTGGTGAAAAAAAGGCAAACTTTGAAGCATTAACCCAACGCGATTTTCCAGCTTCATTGCACCACTCGTCTCGTTTACAAGCTTGGTTTTGGGACATTAGACCCCACATATCAATAAATCAATCATCAATTGTTTACAGGCTACAACTTCATGTCGCAAGGTCTTTGAGAGGCTAATACACATCACTTGCACTTGACCTATCCGCAGATTCACTGCCAAGAGGACAAGTTCCGGGTGCTGGTCAACGGCACCTTCCTTGCCGACTTTCCGCATCGCATCGACTGTTCGCGCATCGACTATGTCTGCGTCGACGGCTCGGTCATCCTCGACCGCATTGTCTTTGCCTGAGCACAACAATTGCGCGTACGCAAAACGCGACTTTAAAAAATCCATGTTAAGAAATCTTAGGGTTAGATAAACGCCTTTGAGGACTTGCCTTATAGCGTAGCATTACTTAGAAGCGTGGCAGTTTGAGCTAGCTGGTATGACATTGATATTTTCATAGCGCGAGCTCGGAACGACGACGGAAGGTACAAGAAGGAGACGGGCACTCGTCTTATTCTTGTCCCTTAGTCGTCGTCGTTCCGAGCTAGCGCTATAAAAATTGTAGCGTTACGCTACGACATGAAGTCATATCATACTTAAATGAATGAACAGCCTGGCTTCGGTAACTGGCTTTATATACTTGTCTTCGTCAAAAGTATGCGGCCTACTTTACTCGAGAATACCAGTCTTACTGCGTGACTCTTAAGAAAAGTTCTTGCTTTAAGTGCGGCATTCGCTGTGGCGTTACGCAGAATTAAAAGAATTCTAGTTCGGCTCATAGATGTTTGAGTTATCTTGAATGCAAAATACATACCCTCTCCTCCACCCCCACCGCTTACAAAAATGACTAAGACGCAGAATGTCCTGCATATTATTGAGGAAGACTGCAAAATTTGTCTTTTCATGGCACGAACAAGCGTTGTGTTTTACTAGAGATCAACAGCTTTTACGAAATGCTGAGCATAAAGCCGCCGGTTTTAAAATACAACGCACTTCGGTGCTTGCGACAAGACGGGCGCTAAGTGACCGCATAATAGAGTTCATCGAGCAGGCCTGGTTATCTCTTCACATAGAAGGGTTAGGCTGAGAACTATAACTATACAGTTTTCAACGCTCAATGTAGCACTTAGGCCCTCATGCACAGCTCGCTATATCCGCCCTGTCAAGTTGCCCGGAATCGACCTTAGTTTGCCCGCATACTTTTGTTGAGGACTGAATGTGCAGTTAACGTAATCCCACAAGAAAAAAGAAAGATAAGCTATACCATACAAACATGATGACGTGATTGTCACTAATTGTTTACATCATAACCAAACGCACTGCGTACGGTGGTGCTAACGTTTGTTAAGAGCTGGAAATCACTGAAGGGGCCCTGTAACGGCGTGTTCAGAACAAATATTCGCGCAGTACGGGCGGTAGCTAAAAAATCCCAACTTGCTAGCTTTAATAATGGTTGTGGTACACTTACAAAAAAAAGAACACAGACACCCATAAATCCACCTTAAGTGTTACCCTGTCATGAATGGTATAACTCTGCAATTTTTCAAGGTGTTCTGCACCCACGTCAATTTCGTACTGACAGTAATGTCTGCAATTTCCTGCCATGTGATTTGCGCCGTAAACAAGTGCGGAGGAACTCGGCGTAGCAACAATGCACATATTATATTATGTCTTATTCATAGATGGCATGTCATACATATTTGGTAGTTAAAAAACATAGTGTGTTGTTTTGCTACCCTCTGCCCTGTTTGCATTTGGCTAGCGGTGTGGGTAGTTGTAGTGGCGTAGCTACCTGAAGTATGGGTATAACATAGCGTTTTGCAAATGCTTTGTGTGTGCTGCATTTTTTTTGTAGCGTACATATATGTACTTACAACGCGATTTCAGTTAAACGTAACCTACAGTTCATGTTTTTCATTGTCTATTCACGAAAAGGACGTGTTTCAGGTGCAGCCGTCAGGTCGAACTTTACTAACAGTGATCGCGTTACCTTACGCGCTATTGTACACGTGAAAATAAACACGCAAGTGCCTTGTGTGTAGAGCTTAACATAACCTGCGTCGGCTTATGCGCATGTAAAGAAAAAAGTGCAATAAAATTATTTTTCGCTCGTTTCGGAGATTGTATACTCTTGTTTCTGCTTGGACAATACGAATACATTGATGACTTTGGGAGCCAGCAAATACTTACCGATCAAGACTGGTAAGCCGAATACACTAGTAGAGCTTTAAACTGAGAAACCCATAACCACCGTTTCAAATCCTGCCTCACATCCAACAAACAGTTTTTGTAAAGTTGAACTCATTCACAGCGAACACTGGTATAGGGAATTATTGGTTTTAGCCAAATGAGTACTATCTTTTGTTGGTCCAACTTTATTTCAGCATTTAATTTTTATAACGAAACTAAAAGCGTAAGAGCCACCACAAAAAGCAAAAGGAGGATTGCAAGAGATTTCCTGACCACATTTTTGAAATGCGGATGTAACAATAACAGACTGGTTATAGAAGTTGAATCAACGCTGACCATCTAGAGCAAAGAAAAAAAAGCAAGAAAATAAAAATAAAATGCGCAGCTTGATATCCGGCAAATATATCAGTAAGGATTACCTATTGTATTGTATAGACCCTTTCACTGTTTAAAAACACATGCCTCTGACGACATAAAGTTTCGTCTTTTGATGTGTCGTAATAGCATCGGTGAGTAAGGAAAACGTTAGAAAATATCTCGCCAATTTTATACACTTTTCGTCGCTTATTTGGAAAAACATATTCAAACGAATGCCCTTTTGAGCTACGTAAAACCTACAAGAGATCAACGTGACCATTACGCACGTTCTTTCTGGCTCAAAAACTAATGAGAGACTTTCCTTACCTTGAAGTACTGTAAAAACATCATTTCAGTTTCTATCTTAGGAGCTGGTAAATGAGTGACCAAAAGCTTTTTTTTTTTTTGGCACAGCTTTTGCAATCTTGTAACCGTATATAGAGAGTATGAATGCTAGCATAGACTTTGCCTAAAACTAATTAGAGGGGACTCTGGCGCTGCGGTTTTTCAGCGACCATGGGAATTATGGGTATGGCTTGGAATCGCCTAGTCTTCGTGCCTGCGGCAGGCGAATAGCACTTGTGGCTTCGTTTATTGCTGTGTTTCAGTTTTGTTTCAAGTGAAAGAGCAAATTGTGTTGAACTTCGTGGGCTGATTTGAATTGGCGAACCTAAAAGGTGAAGGTGGTGAAGTGCAACTGCCGAACATTCGCCGATTCTTGTTTCGTGACAAAGCAGCTTCAAGCCAAGCGAACCCAGAGAGAAAGTAAAGTACGAAGTAGGCGAATCCAATCCATACCCATCATTTTCTTGCTCACCGAAGCACCATACGTTGCAGCTCCCTTATAAACTAGTACGAGAGTTCCCTCTATTGTATATTCAGGAAACTCTATGAATCCAAGAACCACCGGGAGACTAGTTCCAGTATAGGGTTAATGTCCCAGCCTCCACCTTTCTTGGTCTCAATAAGGACACAAAAGAAGGCTTTGTCTCTTTTACCATACTCATTCTCTGCCACCCGAAAACAGTCATTGTAAAAGAAACGTGAAGCAATAAAACTGGAATGTGCGATAACTTATAACCGCTCACAGTTGACAAGGTACAATGCCACAAAATGAGGCGGACAAAGAGTAGACGGTTTAAAGTAGATCCCTGAAGAGGGTAGAAGTGGTAGTGAAAGAATGATAGAAAGTTTAACCAGCGCGGAATAACTGGTTATCTAACCGACACGGGGAATGGGAGGGGGGAAATCGAAAGAGGGAGAGATTAGAGAAGGAAAGATAGCACGTCACACACAACAGTCACAAAAGAAAGCACACATCCACTCTGGGGGTCGTACTCTTGTGCACAGGGGTCTAGTGCGTATGGTGCTAGTCTGCTGACCCAAAGGTCTCAAGATTGAATCCCCGCCACAGCGGCCGCATTTTCGATGGAGGCAAAAATGCTGATGCGCATGAGCTTAGATTTAGGCACATGTTAGAGAGAAGCCCACAGGGTCGAAATTTCTGCAGCCCCCCCCCCCCACTACGACGCGTCTCATAATCATATGGTAGTTTCATTACGTTAAACTCCAACAAATAATAAAGACAATCATCTTTGTTAGCATACTTCAATGCACCGATCTCTATCTATCTATCTATCTATCTATCTATCTATCTATCTATCTATCTATCTATCTATCTATCTATCTATCTATCTATCTATCTATCTATCTATCTATCTATCTATCTATCTATCTATCTATCTATCTATCTATCTATCTATCTATCTATCTATCTATCTATCTATCTATTTATCTATCTATCTATCTATTCATCTATCTATCTATCTATCTATCTATCTTTTTGTCTGTCTGTCACACCCACATAAAAAAGGGAGTCTTATATGTCAACTTATGTTGTTTATTTCTCCCTTTGTCTACAAATTTTCAATCGGAGCTTCATAAATTATTGTCATAGAGCCACCCAGCCAAAGTTTAAGCATTTGTTGAACGCCCAGCCATCTTTAAGTGGTGGCTGCATTCATACTTTGGAACATTGTCGATCAAAAAGCACATGCTATGCGCATCTGAAGCGCAACCTGAATACGTGAGCGTTAGGTGGTGCATTCCTTCACTTGAAAATACATAAATACGTTATTCTAACGACCCTAGTGTTTCTTAAGCTGTGCTGAAAATGCAACGCTATGCACAAAATAATACCGGCAGAAGACTATCGTCTTTCGACGACATTTGCAGCAAAGCGCGCAGATTCGCGGCCAATGTTATTATATAGGTGCTCATTTCGTGACACCCGTCGTTTTTTCAGCGTTATTGCTTGACAAATTGCAAAGAAATAATGTTATTGGACCATTAATAATCACGCCAGTATTACCAGACCATCTTGAATAAAGAGGGCTTCGTTCGCTCAACAAGAATGAGTATGGCGAAGCCCCTGAGTTGAGAACCGTACCGACCTTGAAATTGCCCCGTGGCGTCCATGAAAACCCGACGACATTTCTGTAGGCGGTGCAGCCGCCCACTTTCTGCGAGTCGATTATGAATGCTGAGCGAAAGGTCGTTCTCGAATGCGAGTTTAAGTGGTTCTTGTGTGGCCCATGCATCTCGTTTATGCGGTGAGGGATGTACAAAGGCTTCACAATTAATGAAAGAATTATGTTATAGAGTGAGAGAAAAAGCACTCAAGAGGCAAAATTTTAAGGCTTTTTTTTTCATTTTGCAAAACAACATTTTTCAAGGCACTCAGAAACAGCGCACTTATATCATAAGTAATGAATATAATAAACGATCGTGTCGAATTAAACACCAAACAACTAACAAGGCCGGAAAACGTGTCCAGCACGTACTTGTTTTTGAGAATTTCGCCTCTTCGTCCAGTGATAAGGGTGCTGACATGCCGGTCAGTGGGCAGTCAAGTGATGGTGCTAAAACAAACAAGCAAACAAACAAACAAACAAACAAATAAAAGAGCTCTGCGGCCGAGTATATGCGCTAAAGTATGCCAGAAGAATATTTGATATTATGTTACCTTTGAGCACCACAAAACTACAAGCAAATATGAAAGTTTGTCAGCGCCCTTGACTATATAGCTGCATTTATACGGACGGCACATTCAGATTAAGTACATCGACTCTATGCCAATAATTTATGAAGCACTGATGAAAAATCTGTAGACAAAGGGAGAAATAAACAAAATTTGACACATAAGACTCCCTTTTTTATGTGGATGGAGCCCCTCGTCCGATATTCATTACACAGTAGCAAAGTGACTCGGTCGAAAAGCGCTTCAGCAATGACGGCGCATAAATTTGAATAGACAAAATCGTGTTTTATTCATGCAAAGAATATTACGACCCATTACTTCCTGAGAAGCAAACCACCAAAGTTTTAAAACGTGGATCTACCCGCTTCACCATATCGCGATGTATTAAGGCGAACACCTTGGGTGCTTTGTTAAATACGTAAATTGGCCGTTGGAGGCGTCAGCCGGAATGATGAAAAAATCATAATCACGTCACCATATGACCTCATCAAGACGTCACTATGGCTTGAAAAACAAGTGCGTAACGTAGACATATAACAATAAACGTTGGGATTTAATGTCCCAAACCTCGATATCGTCACGATAGACGCTGTATTGGTAGGGCTTCGGAAATTACAACGACCTGGGGTTCTTTACCCCGGAGATTTTTTAGCATTTCCGCCTGCATTGAAAATACCGCTGTAGTGGTCGGGATTCGATCCGGTGACCTGCGGGTTAGCAGCCGAGTTCTTTCGCCACTTATATTACCCACCATTCTATTTTTATTTATTGAATTGTTATTTATCCTTCAACATCGTTTAAATTATCTGCTAAATTTAAAGCTACGAAATCTTAGCTAATCCTCTACATTGCGTATGTGCAATATTGCGTAAGGCTCAAACACAAAACAAACGAAGTTCTAAAAAGTGTTCGGTGAAACCCGGTACACATTCCACTGGCAGTGTCAGCTGCCCTGAATCGCTTCCCGTGGAATCATCACCAGGCTGCATTAGAGCCATCCGACTAACTTGACTGCGGCAACAAGACTTCTGACGAATGAGTGCTGCTGGGCCAACCATTGAGCCATGACGTGACTGCAGATAGAGTGTGAGGGGGAGAGACCACTGCTGGTACCGTAAGTAAAGCATAGGATACAAAGAGAGAGAAAGGAATAAAAAGAAAGAGAGACTAATGAGATAGAAAGGCAAGAAAGAAAGAGAATGGAGTATAGAAAAATTGAAAAACAGAAAGAAACCAATAAAGAAATAAATAAATAGAAATAAGCAGAGAAAAAAACAGAAGGAAAGAACACACAGATCCGGAGAAATGAAGAAGAAAAAGAGAAAGAGAAACAAGAAGGCCTCCCAGCTGTGCCTTCCTCCAGGCTTGGTATACCCCTATCGTACGAAGCTTCCTACATTTTTTTGCCGTGGATGAGAGGTAAGCATGCTCGTGGTGCTCTATTAAACTTAGTTTCAGGCTGTTCCTGAAACACCAATTATTTGTGATGTGGAGCTGCACCGGCGAAGTTTGATAGGGCGCGATTGTATAGAAGAGTACTGCGGGACAGTGATAGGAGAAGCGCGGATATGTCAGTTTTCTATATATGTTTTTAGGGAGGGGGGGAGAGGTTATATGCATCAACATGCAGAATGATATGTAAATTATACGCGCACGTCTAACACGATGGCAAAACTGAAACTCGAAGTCAAGTCAGTGACCCCTAGTAGAGATCACTGTGCGTCAAATGAACCAATTGACTACTCATATTAACATAAATCTCTGTAGTTGGAGAAGGTTTCAACGCAGGTCTTGAAGAAGCTATGCCCCTTCTATACCTAGAATAGTTGTATTTACAACTCCAGCGCCACACCTGTACACGTGGGAACGTGGCCCGACCCCCATGCAAGTCCTGTTGCTGTTCTTTTTTTAATTTTTAGCGCGTGTTTTCCTTGACTCAGACCACACTCGCACCTGAAGGCAAGATTTCAAGGAGTGCATACTTCAATATTAGACTGCACCCTCGCTTGACCATATTCTCCGCATCTTTTTCGGCGTCGTTTGTCACCAGGGAAGTTTCTATAGGCTACGGGAAACGCATCCAAGAAACAGCAAATGCATCAATATCAAAGACTATTGCCTAAACAGAGCCTCCCACAACGTTACTGAAGCTTCCACGCTGGGATGAGACTGTACTACCCTGTACAACTAACACCGCATTGTCGAACTAAATAAAGTACAGCACAGTCAGCTTAAGCGCAGAAGGAAGCACGCCGATGTCACAGCATGCACCTACAAGACAGCATCACTAATGTATTCCCTTAATTAGGAAAGCAAGCAGGGGGACGACGGCGGATGCAAGACAAATGCAGCTATAGGCCTAGGGTTAGATGCTCGAATGCTTACGTTTAATCTAGGTGCCGTGGAGAATACTCGTCCGTTCCACCCACGCGTACCAGCTCCACTACTGTATTAATATCTCGCAAGAAACTCTCTTCTCGGCAGTCTCGGGCATTGTTTTGTCCTGTTTCTGTTTTGTTTCTGTTTTGTCTGTTTTGTTTCTGTTTTGTCTTACTCAACGTGTGATTATTACTGAAATTGCTCCGAGGTTGTGTTCCTGCGCTTGTGCAGTTCCCGTACGCCGTCTGTTTCTCTTTTCTTCCCTGTACGCAATCTCATTTCCTTCACACCACGAGTATACTCCTGTGGAAGTTTTTTTGCTCGGTGTCTGTATGCTAATGCGTATACGTCTGACGTTCGTGTGGGAGAGTGTCGCAAGTGCACCTTCTTACCAGTTTGTGGGGGCACATATATAGACGGAGCCAGCTGTAGGGGTTGCGTGCTGCCGGTAGCAAGAAGAGAAAAGTCAGATGCTTCAGCTATTCTTCGCACAAGCTTGCTGAAACGCTCGCCCGAGTCACCGTCTAATTAATTTATATACGGTGATGCGGGGGTGTCTTAGCGTGACACGCGTGGGAGCGCCAAAAGAGGATGCGCGCGTGAGGTATTCGCGGTGACTATCTTTGCTGCATGTCACGGGAGTTGAGGCGCATTCTCTGAAGGGCGACTGGAAATAGCACCTCCGCCTCTTCACAATCGCTCTGATTCGCTCTCTTCTTCTTAGCAGGGTGGGTGTATGTACGCGTGATACCTATGTGTTTCTAAGACAGAGTAGCACCCTGTCGTATAGCATGAAAATAGATTCACATGTCAGCAGTGACTCTAAAGGCGTACAACCAAGCGAAAGTGTTATGCTCAAGGATGGGATATCAAGAATTTTTCTGGCTATTATTATATTAGGAGGATACCAATGCTGTGAGATACTTATGTAGTGGTGGATACAGTTTTTTATTATCCCTGTAGTACAAAAGTTAGGGCGGGAGGTGAACATTTCTTCGATAACAACAGCACGGTTTCTCGGTCACCGTAATCGTCGAAAAACATGTGTAGGCGTAACCTTACGTAGTATAGAAAGACGTGAAGGTCTCGATTGAGCGAAGATATTGAGGGTAATTTTAGCCCCTTTTTATTGGGGTCACGGAGGAGAGGACGTGATCTTGGGGTCAGTAATCGAGTACCGTATACCCACTAGATCACCCTGGCGGGTAACGTCATGCAATTTTTGTACTTTAGAAAAAAACAATGGGATGTCTTATGTATTACTATATATTATTTCGTGACCACCGCTGGCTGGCGTTGACAAAATATGCATCACGTGCGAGTGAAATACGGGTATTTTTGAGTGTATTGTCTTTTGGAAATTCAGTATACGAAACCGAGCGCATATTCAAAGCTTATATAGTTGTCTGCCGTCTTCGCAATGGAAGAAGGCCTCTTAAGGAACGCAGGCATGCAAAAGAAGGCCGAGAGGTTAACCAAACACCAACATGGTTGGCTATGCTAAGTCGGGGCAGATGGAAAGGAGAGTGGAGAGACGAGAGAGAAAGGTGAGCGAAAAAAAGAAAAGAAGGAAATTATCAATTAGTGCACCGACACGTAAGTGACGATGGTGCTGCACTAAAGTCGCAGGCATTCACAAAGACCAGTAGACCTTAAAAAATCACAGCAAATTCACGAAGTGAATGATAATGAGTGGGGCGAAGCATCCGTCCGTCCGTCCGTCCGTCTCTCTGTCCGTCCGTCCGTCTGTCTGTCTGTCTGTCTGTCTGTCTGTCTGTCTGTCTGTCTGTCTGTCTGTCTGTCTGTCTGTCTGTCTGTCTGTCTGTCTGTCTGTCTGTCTGTCTGTCCGTCTGTCTGTCCGTCTGTCCGTCTGTCTGTCTGTCTGTCTGTCTGTCTGTCTGTCTGTCTGTCTGTCTGTGTATCCATCGGTCCGTCCGTCTGTCCGTCCGTCTGTGGATATTCCCTGCTGGATACGCTCGACGGACGAACTGCCCTAAATGTACGAAAGTGCTTTAACTGCTTTGTGAACCGACGAGCGATGGGGACGGGGCTCCCACAGCATCTGCGTGAAGAATGGGTGATCGTACAATTGTCGCGTCGCATCAAACAGCGTTCATATTTCGGAGGCAAATCAGGGTAGTGGCATTTCCGATGATCAATGTCTTCCTTAGTATCGCAGATTTCGCGTGCTTCTCTGAAAATTTCTGGTTTGTAATAGGCACGAGAAAGTCAGTGCGTTTCGCGAGAGTACCAAGCTTTTCCATGCCTTTCTTTTAGCGCCGTATTCCGAAGCAACAGAAAATTTCGCCAGTCTACAGCTAAAATAACTGAGAAGTCTGCACTATATATTTATCGGGAACCTCAGTCCTTCAAAAACCTCCTTAGGAATATATATGTTTGGGTGTATGATGCCACAAGCAGCCCCCGTATTCTGCTTCAGACTTCCGCGAAGGGTAGCTGAGTGCTTCCGTCTGGCTTCTGGGTTGTGGGATGAATGGTATCACCCACACACTGCGGTATTTCTGAGCCCACAAGCAGATGCACTCGCTCCAATGCCGTGTGCACTCAAAGGTCCTGCCCATGGGTTAGAGTCAGTCGAGTTGCATTAACTAGCGTAGCTCGCAGTGAGTAAGGCGAATGCTAACTCGCGTGAGTCGGGCTTCCTCTTTTGTGAGCTGAACGCAACCTTTCCTGAACTCACTATCTGCGTGGCTGTGGTCT
Source organism: Rhipicephalus annulatus (assembly GCA_013436015.1). NCBI lineage: Eukaryota > Metazoa > Arthropoda > Arachnida > Ixodida > Ixodidae > Rhipicephalus > Rhipicephalus annulatus. Next base: position 97,416 of record WOVY01002004.1, read on the forward strand.
TCGAGCGGGATTGACTTTTTCTACATGGCAACAAGTTTTCGTCTCATTGCTGTTTACTTTTTTTTTATCTGAATACGGTAGTAATAGCAAATTAATCGTAACAACCCCTCAGTTGTTACGAAGACTTTTTGCCGAGCATGAGGTATCGGGTTCGAATAGTAGTAAATGGGAGTCCGTTCAGTTAAGGATTAAATGAAAGAAAAACGTTCACGCGTCGAAGCTTGAGTGTTCGTTATAGAAACGTGATAAGGCTAAAATATTTATAGTATTGTACTCCAGTACGTGGTATTTCATTGCTATTTTATTCCTATTGATTTTGAGTCATATAAATGTTCACTTCCTTTAATTCTTTCCTGTTTATTTCCCAATTACTGCCCTTTTATTGAAAACTATAATTATTTTGCATATTTCTGGGGATTCAGTGTCTGTTGGCGTCATGGAGTTGTCTCACATAGCTTCCTGCGAAAGTTTCCTTCGATCTACTCTTCTGCGTGAGTCCGATCATTCTAAATTGTAATGCGTTGGCAGTCAGACAGGCCGTCTCTAAAGCAAGCGTTGTTTACGGCCGGCTGTTAGTGAATCGCACTGTGAACGTCTTTCAAAAAGTGAAGATTAAGCTGTGACGACAAGCTGTCGTACCCGCATCCACCATGACATTGGCTCCCTGTTTCTGCCCGATCTTCCAGGGTCCATGCCGATGATGTACAGGCTGACGTCATCGCAACAAGAGCGCGCGTACGCATACATGTTTACGGAGATGCGGCGATGAAAAATGGGCGTGTCATGTCCGAACGTCGCCACGAGAAATGAATGGGAAGTATGGTGTCGTCCTAAACTCGGGGACAGCTTCCGTGGTAAAAGACGAAGTCCAAGGTCATGACGGAGCAAGGGAGTGACGGACGGGGCGTGCCCATGCTCTCACAGAGAGCGCTGGTGGCCGCACTGGCGAAGTATGCATATGGAGCGCAAGATGCAGATAAATAGAAAAAAAAAACGACTAGGCATGGCAGTTGCAATCATAGCCACGAGAACGTGAGATGGGGAGTACTCTTCAGTCTAACTTTCGTACATGGACAAGATACTGAAAGAAAAAAAAATAATAAGAGATGAGAACAGAATCTTCTTCTCTCGTCTACAGTGGCTACAGATCCAAGGTCGCTGCCGCGAAGATAAATTTAGATATACAATGCCTAAGGCTAGATAAAGAGTCTAAGTAGAGCAACGTAATACCATACTCAGAGAAGGCGGACTTTCATAGCAAGGTTGAACGAATGCAAATGGACCATAGTGGCTGCAAAGCAGGCGAACTTGGCCCACGCTTCCTTATTGCTTTCCGACTATGGAATGCGAATACAGCCCTTCCCGGTCTGCATCGCCTGCTTGTCTTGAGAGCCGTACTTAGAAGAAAATAGCTCACTGGGAGCGAAAACAACTCGCGTTGGATATAGCGGAAACAGATCGATTTGGAAGAAGAAATAACAAAGTATCTACTCTTTAAAATGTAAGACGAAGAAATAAAACTGCGTGGTTTGAGTATGGCGTTCTGCGAGACACCACTTTCGTTGCTGACGTTCGGATTCCCTCAGCGCCAGGAAATAAAGCGTTACATGGACTCCTCTAAGTCTTGTACCGTGGAAGAAAAAAGCGGAGAACGAGACATAAAATGCGAGGAGTAAGCATCATAGGAGGTCGAACGCGAGTATACGCTCGCGTGGTATGAGGCCATTGTAACGGCTGAAAACGTAAATTAAAACAAAAAAACTTTCTCAAACGAAAAAAAGCTTTTCATGCAGAGAAAGGCTCTACGCAACGAATGACTTGGATTCAAACAAAGAGGAAACTACTGGAACTCTGGCGCAAACGTCGCATCAGTGTTTCCCGCAACGGAGTTCTAGGGAAGTAAGAAAATGAGGACACAGGGTTTAGGGGAGACGATAGACAAGCGAGAAATGCGGGAAGCGACGCGGAAAACGTAAATTTGCCTGTCTGCATAACGTTGACGGCGGCAAAGAAGTGCTTTGAGGGACGAGTACTCATTCGGGAAGGCACTTAGGAATTAGGGATGTCGGCGTTACACTGGCTGCTGTCATTGTTGTTGTTGTTGCTGCTGCCGTTATTTCCAGCGAGCAGCTTTTGCTGGCAGCGTGCCCTCCTGTATGCGGGCGTTCGTATGTGTACATACGCACATCATTTCTGTTTACTTTATGCGTCGCCTTGAGTGGGATGTTTGCGAAGGACATGCGTATAGGCGCGTGACATAGTGCATTTTGATAATTGAGAGAAAGTCCGAAGGCCCTCGGCTGTTCACCAACGCCGCTAAAGTTCTGTGTCTGACGGCGTATGCGCGCTATGAATACTTCGGATGTGCCCTGGAACAAAAGGCAATTTGTGATAGTGTACTTTTAAAGGCGTGAACTTAATAATAGTATTCAGGGTTTAACGCTTCCAAAAACGCGCTGTAATTATGATGAACGTGGATAGAGAAAATTCTCAAGGTCCGAGTTATGGTGCACGTTAAAGAACCCCAGGTGGTCGACATTTCCGGAGCCCTCCACTACCACGCCCCTCATAATCTCATTGTGGTTTTGGGACGTTTAAACCCATCAATTATTACTAGTAGTTCAAGGCTCCGTAATTTTCCACCATCTGGTGTCTTTTATCGTGCAGTATATATAGTACAGAGGCCTTTAGAATTTCGCCTACAACGAAATGCGATCACCGCACCCGGGATCAAGCCCGAGACCTCCGGGTAAGCAGCCGAGGTACCGTAACCGCTATACCACCGTGGAGGACCTACAAGTGTGAACTTGAGTAGCGATCAAGGTAAATACAGCATCTTGCGGGGCTAGTTAGTTCACCTTAAATATAGTGACACACGGGTTTATCTTTTTTCTCACTGCGACCGGGTTTCACTGTGTAACCCAGTTGCATGTGCGATCGATTGGTGATGCCGCCCCCTTGATCTATGGCACCTTCTCGAATGAGTCAGTCAGTCAGCAAACTCTATTAGGGTCTTAAAGAACTACACTGTCGTAGTTGAGGGCCGCATTCACATTGGGGCCGGAATAGGCTCATCCGCCAATTCACGGGCCCTCTGCACATCCCTTAGTTGTTGCTGGTGATAGCCGCTTTCAAGGGCTTCATTTTAGTCCTCTTGTTTATTGAAGAGGCATTTCGAGACGCTGAACACTGCCAGAGAATGTGCGTTAACGAACAATACTCTTCATGGCACTCAGGAGAGTGTGGATCGATGTCCAGAGCAAAACGACCAAACCTTCGTTCCCGTGAGAAAAAACCCGTTTGTAACATTATCAGTGTGGATACGTGTGTCTACGTGGCTTTTGGGGCTAGAGCAGGAATTTCCTGTACCCGAGCTGATAGTGCTTAACTATTTTGTGAAAAGATAGTAATGCGTCGGAGTTACGTTACCAAGCTGGACGGTCTAGCGTATCGGGACCATCACGGAATGTCAGACCTCATGATTGGTCATGAACTGGTTCATTCGGGTTGGATTTGCTGGGATGTACATTGATTCTCGTGTGCGCTGGGAACCACGAGATAGTTAGTGTTCAGTACATATAGTCAATCACATTCTCGAGTGTTTTCGATAACGCTACCAGATTCAGTGCGCGGAGCGAATAGTGAAGCAGATCATAAAACCTACGCAAGTAGTACTGACTATCTTGGATTGTTGCGACGAGAATATTGAGAATTTCTATGCGAACGTTGTATTGGCAAAGCACAGGTTCCCTCGGCCACAGCCATCACGGGCCGAGGTAGCTTCAATGTGAAAGTAGGACGACAGCCGGAAGCACAAACAAGCAGTCGGTGACTGTAGCATCGAGTCTGGGAACAGCGCAGTAAAAGTGTTGAGAAAAGGCGGCAAAATATATCGGATCCGTATACTAAATGCCTTCTCCAATCCGAAAAAAATAAAACAGGAAACGAACCTGCATATGTCCTCAACAAATACTGACCTTAAGGTGACCAAGACATATTTGCGTTTTGCATCTGTCGATCGGCCGTTAATTTTGGCAGTAGCTGTAGTGTTATGGGTATATTTGTTCGGGCAGAACACTAGTGTGGTGTCCTATGACGTCACTGGGGTAAAAGTACACAAAGCGGCTGTTGAATAAACGTGGTACTTCATTTAGGTGCTGACATCAGAGTGGCGTCTGTCTTTCAACCGCATTGCACCACTCTGCTTAGAGCGGATACAACTTGGTGTCAGAAGTGGGGTGAGCCTCCCATTCCTAGCTGCTACTACGGCACTCTCCCTGCGTTCAACTGGCACAATGACAACCCCGCCAGCGGCAGGCATCTCGCCAGTGACGCCATTGAACTTCGACCGGACTTCCAATTAAATTACCAGAATAGATCATGTCATCCTATGATTACCGCTATGCTTCGGGACCCAACGATAGAACGGAGCAAGCCCAGGTGCGAAAGCTTTTGTACACCATGCGCAGGCAGGCCAGGAAGATTTTTTAGACTTTTGACCCAACTGAAGAGGGCTCTTGAGGCTACGTCATAATTAAGAAAACGTTTGACAACCACTTTGTGATCACGAAGAATACAGTCTACAAAAGCTCAAAATCCCGTCGCCGGAAGCAAGAACCTAGAGAAAGTGCGGACAACACCCTGCACGAGCTTGCTGATCAATGTGAATTTGCTTAATCCCGAGAAAGAATGATTCATGACATATTCGTTGTTGGTCTCGAAGACGCTCAACGGTCAAAAGCACTCCAGACGGATTCTACCTTTATGCTAGTGACTGCTCTTGCGAAGGCCGGACTCAAAGAAACACTTCACCGACAGCAACTGGAACTCCAGGCTGTCAGCAACAAGGCGACTAAAGGTGAACTGGCATGGTCCAATGAACATCAAGGAAATTTCTGAGCATCTGGGAGGACGGGACAATAGGACAGCAATGGCAGTGTCTCCACATCGATCGCAGGGGTAGCAGTGACGGCAAGGATACCAATTCTGGGGACGTCCGAGCCACGCGAGAGCCCAGCGCACAGCACGTTCAGCGCGGTTTGAGCACTGCGAAATCAAGAGACATTCCACGCGTGTATGCCACAACAAAACCGAAAATCAGGTGGGCGTGCCTGTCCAAGAAGGCGATGTAAAGAACTCTTTTGTTGAGACACTTAAATGATCAAATGGCCAATACCTTGAAGTGCCTATTAACGGGGTGCGCGTATGTGCTAAAATTGATTCAGGAGAGGACGTTACTGCAGTTACGCCCAATTTCTTTGGCTTACCGTCTTTTATAGACAAGTCGCAGGCTTTTCTGCAAAGTGCTGCAAACCGGCGCCTCGAAGTTAGTGGTTGTTTTTCAGCAGATATTGTGCGCAAAGGCGAAACAACAGGACAAACATTGCATACGTTGCAGAGTCAATGCACTGTGTTCTGTTAGGGCTTCCAGCTATGGAAGCTCTTGGTGTCATAAAAACTCTTAATCTAGCTGGAGACAAACAGCAAGTGTTCATGTATCCACAGCTCTATTCCATGGTTTGGGCACGTTGTCTGGGGAATACACCATTCGCATGAAACAAGGACCGGTTCCCTTCGCAATTTTAGCACCACGCTGGGTACCCGTCCCGTTAAAAAACTATATCAAAGTAGCGTTCGTCAAAATAGTCAAAAGTCACGTCATTTGCTAGGTAGACGGTCCAATTAAATGGTGTGCAGGAATGGTTCCCATGGTCAAACCATCGGGGGAAGCTCGAATTTGCGTCGATCTAAACCAGCAGAACAAGAACTCTCTGCACGAACGGTTTGTCTTGCCTACAGTACTGGCCACATCGTGGTAAAGTGAGCGAACCTTCGCACATGACCCGTCCTATCACTTTCCCGCGACTCGAAACACTGCAAGGCAATCGGAGAAACACAACGTTCCGCGCTCATTTCAACTCTGGCGGGTTCTTTGGATAACGGGTGACCTGTTCACTTTGTGTTATGTGACACTATATGGTCGAGAAACAAGACCACCACAGCTATACGACTAGACTTGAAACTCGCATACAGTTCTACTGCGCTGTCGCATTTCGTACATGGTTTGTTTCTCTGTTTGCTTTGGGTTGCAATACTTCATTTAAAAAACAAGGAAGGATGCAGTGTTATCGTTATTTCTGTTCAGGCCAAGCACTAGTCGCTGCCCTATGACGTAAGTGGTGCAAAATTTTAAAAAGCGACAGTTGAATGAACGCGGGGCTTCTTTCAGGTAGTGACATAGGAGTGGCGTCTGTCTTTCAATCGCATTGTATCACTCAGCTTAAAGCGGACACGACAGTAACGAATATGAGGAAGATAAACTCATCTACACTGCCACATTGCCACTCATATACACTGCCACATAGAACTGCCACATTTTTTATACATGTGAGAATCGTGTGGGTAACAGTCCCTCTAGACAGTCACATTGACTCTGTTTAGTAAAGCTGTGGGACGCACGAGTGTTCAAAAGGGAGTCGATCCACCACTCTCCTAAAGAACGTCAACGTGATTCTTTAGAGAGTATTGTATACGTGAATTTCACATGCATAAAGTAGAGTCGAAAGACGCCTTTTTTTCTTGCCTATATTGAAGAATCAGAACACTCAGGATGCGCTGAAAGAAAAAGCAAGCGTAAGCCAAAGAGATAGGGAAATAAGAAATTGAATGAGGAATTAAACAATGAATAGTCATGTGAAACCTTGAGCAAGTTGGTGATGAACAGTGAAGCACAGGGCAACACCCAGATGAGGACGATGAGAAGGACGCTTTTCTGTGCTTCTTGCGATCGTCCTCGTCTCAGTGCTACACTGCATTTCATCATCAAACAATGATAGCCGATAATATAGTTGACATCCTTGAAATATGCTTTGGAAAGCGAAATAAAGACTCCCGGCTACCATCAGTGTCACGGAATGTATATTTATTGCGCAGAAATACAGCATCCAGGGTTGCTTTGACTCTTCGTAACTTGATTGCAATACCATTGACCTATAGCTTTGTTTCGCACACAACGAAGGCTGAAAAAAGGGTAACATCAGGGCATATACCTTCGGGGAAACGTTGCAAATCATACTGCAGCTCTGAAAGAAGACGTAACGTACTACGTCCCATTAAGTTTTTTATAGGTAGTGCATGAAACTCTGTGCTACATCGCATATAGCAGGAGCTGTTTCCGCGATCATGGTTCTGTCTGTCGTAAACACCTGCTGTCGTAGCAGTAAATTTCGTCAAACTTGGCGGAGTGGCTTAACTTTACGCATGTTCATTTTCTTGTGCTTCATTTTACGGCTAGACATGGAAGCTTTGGGCGAAGAAAAAAATGAGTGTGTTAAATTATTTATCTTTATTTTAAGAACAAAGAATTTTGTAAAACTTGGCGGAGTGGCTTAACTTTACGCATGTTCATTTTTTCAGCTTCATTTTACAGCTAGACATGGAAGCTTTGGGAGAAGAAAAAATCGAGTGTGTTAAAATATTTATATTTCTTTTAAGAACAAATATTTAGGAGCTCCACACGTGCTACTATTGCTACTTCATTGGACTTCAACCAGACAAAAAAAAAACACCTGCAATGCTGTTGATAACCTTGTGATGCCCCTAACCTGACTTCAATTCACCTAAAATAGGTAGTTCTTATTAGTATTGTGTCCGACAAAAAACATTTAGCCTTTGAAGTTTACACTACTTCAAAAGCACATGCTACTTCTAAGCGTAATTTATTCTGCTTTCCTATTACCCGTTCTCCAAGTCACACGTTTTTATTTCTCATAGCTTTCTTCAAACGACCATGTTTCTGACGTCTCCCAATCAGACGTCTTACGGGGTGGAGGTGCCGGAATGGCAGAAGGGTATCCCAGTTTTTTGTGGTCGGGTTGAACGTGAACGGCTATCACGTCAGCAAGGGTACAATAAAATCTTTTGGTGAGACCACCAGTCTGAGGAAGGTAGCTTCCAGCGGTCCAGTGAGCAATTCCAGATGTGCGGAGTACTTCATTTAACATTTGTGACAATATATTACGTTAGCCGCCGTTCAACACTTTTCTCTAAAGCGTGTCCTTAAGGACGACAGAACAATTTTGAGTAAAATACACAGAGAAATTTGCTTTATGCACGCAGTATCCATGACTTGATGGTTTATGAATCCAGCGAACAATCTCATGCGGTTGTTTAGGCCTAAGGTTTGTTGCATGGATGTGGCGCAGACGATTTAAGTGAAGACCTGGGCAACACCACATCGAATATGTATCTGTAGAATTTCGAATTGGAGTGCCACACAACGGGCGTGAGACATTATGTGGAGCCTAGTATACTTTGCGGCTAAAGTAAGCCCGCGCAAAGCAACCCTGTTTTGCTGGGTCTAATCACCAGGGAAGTCTGACCCACATGAATGTATTGTAAAGAAGAGGAAGTACTCCGGCGCAGAGGCAGCAGCATCAAGAGTGCAGCAGCGGCTCGAGCTCGTGAATTGCGGCTGGTGCATCGCCTTCAAAGCCTTCCAAGCATCAACCTTTCTGTACAATAAATCTCCTTTAAATTGGTGGAGCCGTGCTGGGTACCGTGCCCTATACCTTCCCGCTACCATCCTAGAACTCCGTTCTTGACGGCTACCTTCTGCTATGCCGGACGCCGATCAGCAGACGCTTCCATCTCCTCCGGCCACCTGTCCAGGCAGTGTTCCTCAGCGGGAGCCTCCAATCTTCAGTGGAACAGATGACAACGACGTTGAAGATTGGCTCTCGACTTTCGAACGGGTGAGCGCTTTAAACAGATGGACGGACGCGGACAAGTTGACACGCGTGTCGTTCTACCTCGCGGGTGTAGCCAGCCTTTGGCTTAGAAACCACGAGGCAGACATCCGAACGGGGCCGCAATTTAAAGCGTCGATTGTAGAAGTTTTTGATCGACCCGCCGTCCGGAAACTTCGTGCCGAGCAGCGTTTACGCACATGCGCACAAGAAACGGGTGAAACCTTCACTAGTTACATGGAAGACGTCATCAATTTGTGAAGACGCGTGAACGCCGCAATGACGGAAGCAGAAAAATGTAAGCACATCCTCAAAGGGATTGACGACGACGCTTTTCAAATCCTTTTGGCGAAAAGCCCGACCACTGTTAAAGACTTAATTAGCCTCTACCAAAGCTACGATGAATTGCGGAAGCAGCGAGCTCTGACAAGACGTCCTCCAGCGCACGATTTGGCATCACTGTATAGTGTGATCAATGGTCATGGCCAAGCGTCACTAAGAGCCGAAATAAAAGCATTTGTCCGCGAAGAAGTCGCACGACAGCTTTCTTTGGTGCCCTTCACACCAGAACCTACCACAACTTTACCGTCGTCTCTTCGAAACGTCATTCAAGGAGAGGTCGCCGAGGCCTTACTAGCTGCTCGCGAGCATAATCTTGTGGCTGCTCCTCTCACCTACGCCGCGGCTGCAGCCATGCCAACTCGTAAGGCGCCTGCGCCTCCGTTCCAGCCTCGCGCGAGCTACCCGCCACCTCCAGTTCACCGCACCAGCACTAGCACCGCCAACCCGTGGCGCACCCTCGACAATCGCCCGATATGTTACGCTTGTCCATACCCCAGACACGTCGCAAGGTGTTACCGCCGCCGGACGCATATCACCGATGAAAACCGCCGTGAGCCTTTCTTCCCGCTTGACTCCAACGCGCAATACGGTTCCTCCACTCCATTGCCAGCCCACTACCAGGACGACCACCGCCCTCAGTCGGGACGTCTTCGCTCGCCCTCTCCACGCCACCACTCGCCTTCTCCTATGCGTCGACGGCCCGCGTCTAACGAGGAGGAAAACTAGACGACGCAGTTCCCGAAGCAAGAACTGCGCAAGTTTCGGTTTTCCCAAGTTCTCATTTGTCACCTACCAATGGTATTGATGTGTTCGTCAAAAATATCCCTACTGTCGCTCTTGTAGATACCGGTTGCAGCTGTTTCTGTTATCGATGCTGGATTTTGCCGCTCAATTCGTAAGCTTTTATGATGCCTTTCTCCGGATTATCGCTTCGCACAGCCAGTGCTCAACATGTTCAACCAACCACAATATGTACAGCCCGCGTGACAATTCAGGACGTTCTGTATACGATAGAGTTCATGGTTCTTTCATCGTGCTCCCATACTATTATCTTGGGATGGGACTTTTTGTCCCGTCATAACGCCGTAATCGACTGTGCTAGGGCTGAGGTAGAATTTCGCTCACTGGATGACCGAGCGTCCGTCGACACCCAGTCTGCTGCTAAACTTGTCGTTAACGGTGACACCTACATCCCTCCATTCTCTTTTGCATCCGTACCAGTGTCATGCAGCGCCATATCCGACGGCATGGTCTTCTTCACACCATCTCCAATATTCGTCGCCCGAAGAGCCCTTCCCCTGCCTTTTGCTGCTCTCGACCTTGTAGAAGACTCAACCACAATGCCAATTTATAATCATGAGTCGTCATCTTTATCCCTACTTTGTCACGAGTGCCTTGGCCACGTCGAGACAATCAGTCCTACCAGAATAATATCGGTCCCCGATGAGGTGCCTTCTACTTCCGTCTGTGAACTGGCTGTCGTCCCAGCGGCTGACTCAACGTCGGCAAACATATTTCAACTATTCATCGCTGAAGATTTGACATCTTCGCAGCGTTCACAACTCCTCACCATCCTTGAGTGCTACCGCCATTCTTCGACGTTCTACAAACATCTCTCGGCCGTGCCTTAGCAGTAGAACACCACGTAGACACTGGGGTCCCAACTCACCGCTGCGACAATGACCATATCGCGTGTCCGCTACAGAACGCCGCGTCATTGCTTACCAAGTAGACGACATGCTTCGCAGAGGCGTCATTCGACCTTCACAGAGCCCATGGGCGTCTCCGGTGGTCCTCGTCAAAAAGAAAGACGGTTCTATTCGTTTATGTGTGGATTTACGGCGATTGAACAAGATCACGCTGAAGGACGTCTATCCACTACCCACGCATTGACGATGCTTTGGATAGTTTACAGGGTGCCGAGTTCTTTTCCTCGTTAGACTTGCGGTCAGGCTACTGGCAGGTGCCGATGGCGGAGGCCGATCACCCCAAAAGCGCTTTTGTCACGCCAGACTGTTTATATGAATTCACCGTCATGTCCTTCGGATTTTGCAATGCACCTGCAACGTTATAAAGCATGATGGACAACATCCTGCGTGAAATAAAATGGAAGATATGCTTGTGGTACCTCGATGATATTGTGGTCCTTGCCTCAAACTTTGACACCCACTTACGTCGCCTTCAGGACGTCCTTACTTGCTTGACTAACGCCGGTTTGCAGTTAAATCTTAAAAAATGTCCATTTGCCATGCGTCAGCTGAACATTTTGGGCCACGTTGTTTCCAAGGAAGGTATCCTCCTGGATCCCGAGAAATTGCAAGCTGTTACGGCGTTTCCTAAACCCGCCACCATCAAAGAGCTTCGAAGTTTCATCGGCTTGTGTTCGTACTTCCGGCGATTCGTCCTAAACTTCGCGTCTATTATATCACCTCTCACGCAACTCCTCAGCAACTGTAAAGACCTCTTATCGTGGTTCCCTGCCTGCGACGATTCTTTCACCACCTTGCGGTGGCTTCTCACGACGCCACCCATTTCGATCCTGAAGCTCCAACTGAAATCCGCACGGGCGCCAGTGGTGTAGGTCTGTGTGCTGTGCTCGCACAGCGTAAACCGGAGCATCAGGAATACGTCGTGGCATACGCCAGTCGCACGCTTACCAAGGCTGAGAGCAACTACAGCGTCACAGAAAAGGAGTGCTTGGCCATTGTGTGGGCCCTTGGAAAGTTTCGCCCATATCTATATGGTCGTTTTCTTGACGTCGTGACCGACCACCACACGCTGTGCTGGCTTTCGACGTTAAAAGAACCATCTGGCCGCCTCACTCGCTGGGCGTTGAAAATTCAAGATTATGACATACGCATGGTTTATCGGTCAGGACGGAAGCATGCTGACGCCGATGCTCTTTCCCATCCCCCCCTGTCCCAGAATGCCACAGTTGACTCCGCTTGCGATTCCGCTGTCCGGAAACTTCGTGCCGAGCAGCGTTTACGCACATGCGCACAAGAAACGGGTGAAACCTTCACTAGTTACATGGAAGACGTCATCAATTTGTGAAGACGCGTGAACGCCGCAATGACGGAAGCAGAAAAATGTAAGCACATCCTCAAAGGGATTGACGACGACGCTTTTCAAATCCTTTTGGCGAAAAGCCCGACCACTGTTAAAGACTTAATTAGCCTCTACCAAAGCTACGATGAATTGCGGAAGCAGCGAGCTCTGACAAGACGTCCTCCAGCGCACGATTTGGCATCACTGTATAGTGTGATCAATGGTCATGGCCAAGCGTCACTAAGAGCCGAAATAAAAGCATTTGTCCGCGAAGAAGTCGCACGACAGCTTTCTTTGGTGCCCTTCACACCAGAACCTACCACAACTTTACCGTCGTCTCTTCGAAACGTCATTCAAGGAGAGGTCGCCGAGGCCTTACTAGCTGCTCGCGAGCATAATCTTGTGGCTGCTCCTCTCACCTACGCCGCGGCTGCAGCCATGCCAACTCGTAAGGCGCCTGCGCCTCCGTTCCAGCCTCGCGCGAGCTATCCGCCACCTCCAGTTCACCGGACCAGCACTAGCACCGCCAACCCGTGGCGCACCCTCGACAATCGCCCGATATGTTACGCTTGTCCATACCCCAGACACGTCGCAAGGTGTTACCGCCGCCGGACGCATATCACCGATGAAAACCGCCGTGAGCCTTTCTTCCCGCTTGACTCCAACGCGCAATACGGTTCCTCCACTCCATTGCCAGCCCACTACCAGGACGACCACCGCCCTCAGTCGGGACGTCTTCGCTCGCCCTCTCCACGCCACCGCTCGCCTTCTCCTATGCGTCGACGGCCCGCGTCTAACGAGGAGGAAAACTAGACGACGCAGTTCCCGAAGCAAGAACTGCGCAAGTTTCGGTTTTCCCAAGTTCTCATTTGTCACCTACCAATGGTATTGATGTGTTCGTCAAAAATATCCCTACTGTCGCTCTTGTAGATACCGGTGCAGCTGTTTCTGTTATCGATGCTGGATTTTGCCGCTCAATTCGTAAGCTTTTATGATGCCTTTCTCCGGATTATCGCTTCGCACAGCCAGTGCTCAACATGTTCAACCAACCACAATATGTACAGCCCGCGTGACAATTCAGGACGTTCTGTATACGATAGAGTTCATGGTTCTTTCATCGTGCTCCCATACTATTATCTTGGGATGGGACTTTTTGTCCCGTCATAACGCCGTAATCGACTGTGCTAGGGCTGAGGTAGAATTTCGCTCACTGGATGACCGAGCGTCCGTCGACACCCAGTCTGCCGCTAAACTTGTCGTTAACGGTGACACCTACATCCCTCCATTCTCTTTTGCATCCGTACCAGTGTCATGCAGCGCCATATCCGACGGCATGGTCTTCTTCACACCATCTCCAATATTCGTCGCCCGAAGAGCCCTTCCCCTGCCTTTTGCTGCTCTCGACCTTGTAGAAGACTCAACCACAATGCCAATTTATAATCATGAGTCGTCATCTTTATCCCTACTTTGTCACGAGTGCCTTGGCCACGTCGAGACAATCAGTCCTACCAGAATAATATCGGTCCCCGATGAGGTGCCTTCTACTTCCGTCTGTGAACTGGCTGTCGTCCCAGCGGCTGACTCAACGTCGGCAAACATATTTCAACTATTCATCGCTGAAGATTTGACATCTTCGCAGCGTTCACAACTCCTCACCATCCTTGAGTGCTACCGCCATTCTTTCGACGTTCTACAAACATCTCTCGGCCGTGCCTTAGCAGTAGAACACCACGTAGACACTGGGTCCCAACTCACCGCTGCGACAAGGACCATATCGCGTGTCCGCTACAGAACGCCGCGTCATTGCTTACCAAGTAGACGACATGCTTCGCAGAGGCGTCATTCGACCTTCACAGAGCCCATGGGCGTCTCCGGTGGTCCTCGTCAAAAAGAAAGACGGTTCTATTCGTTTATGTGTGGATTTACGGCGATTGAACAAGATCACGCTGAAGGACGTCTATCCACTACCACGCATTGACGATGCTTTGGATAGTTTACAGGGTGCCGAGTTCTTTTCCTCGTTAGACTTGCGGTCAGGCTACTGGCAGGTGCCGATGGCGGAGGCCGATCACCCCAAAAGCGCTTTTGTCACGCCAGACTGTTTATATGAATTCACCGTCATGTCCTTCGGATTTTGCAATGCACCTGCAACGTTAGAAAGCATGATGGACAACATCCTGCGTGAAATAAAATGGAAGATATGCTTGTGGTACCCTCGATGATATTGTGGTCCTTGCCTCAAACTTTGACACCCACTTACGTCGCCTTCAGGACGTCCTTACTTGCTTGACTAACGCCGGTTTGCAGTTAAATCTTAAAAAAAATGTCCATTTGCCATGCGTCAGCTGAACATTTTGGGCCACGTTGTTTCCAAGGAAGGTATCCTCCTGGATCCCGAGAAATTGCAAGCTGTTACGGCGTTTCCTAAACCCGCCACCATCAAAGAGCTTAGAAGTTTCATCGGCTTGTGTTCGTACTTCCGGCGATTCGTCCTAAACTTCGCGTCTATTATATCACCTCTCACGCAACTCCTCAGCAACTGTAAAGACCTCTTATCGTGGTTCCCTGCCTGCGACGATTCTTTCACCACCTTGCGGTGGCTTCTCACGACGCCACCCATTTCGATCCTGAAGCTCCAACTGAAATCCGCACGGGCGCCAGTGGTGTAGGTCTGTGTGCTGTGCTCGCACAGCGTAAACCGGAGCATCAGGAATACGTCGTGGCATACGCCAGTCGCACGCTTACCAAGGCTGAGAGCAACTACAGCGTCACAGAAAAGGAGTGCTTGGCCATTGTGTGGGCCCTTGGAAAGTTTCGCCCATATCTATATGGTCGTTTTCTTGACGTCGTGACCGACCACCACACGCTGTGCTGGCTTTCGACGTTAAAAGAACCATCTGGCCGCCTCACTCGCTGGGCGTTGAAAATTCAAGATTATGACATACGCATGGTTTATCGGTCAGGACGGAAGCATGCTGACGCCGATGCTCTTTCCCATCCCCCCCTGTCCCAGAATGCCACAGTTGACTCCGCTTGCGATTCCACATTGTCATCTCTTGACTTTGACACCATTGCTATCGAACAACGCAATGACTCGTGGACTGCGTCTCTTCTCAATCATCTCTCCGACACTTCTGAACTCCCAGAGATGCAAACGCTCCGGCGCCAAGTTCCACACTTCTCGTTACGTGACACGCTTCTCTATCGACCCAACTACGCACCAGAGGGACGCAAGTGGCTGCTTGTCGTTCCACGAACCCTGATGTCACAGATTTGTTCCTCTTTCCACGCTGACCCACAATGTCGCCACGCAGGAGTCTTCAAGACCTATGAAAGGCTTTGACATCGTTACTACTGGCGTGGTATGTATACATTCGTCCGCAACTTCGTCCGCAACTTTGTCCGCAACTTCGTCCGCTCTTGTGCCGAATGTCAGCGCCGAAAATCTCCACCACACGCCTCCGCCGGTGAACTGCAGCCTTTACCATGCCCTTCCCGATCCTTCAAACGGGTCGCTATAGACATTTATGGGCCCCTTCCATTGACTCCGACTGGCAACAGGTGGATAATAGTTGCTATCGACCACCTAACGCGCTATGCTGAAACCGCTGCTCTTCAAACGGCTACAGCACAGGAGGTTGCCACTTTCCTACTGCGTCATTTTGTGTTGCGTCATGGAGGCCCTCAAGAACTCCTCAGTGACCGTGGCCGCGCCTTCTTGTCCGAGGTCATTGAAAAATTGCTCGCTGAGTGTGCTATTGTACATCGCACATGTACCGCTTACCACCCTCCAACCAATGGGGCTACCGAGCGCTTTAATCGTACTCTCGGTGACATGCTATGTATGTTACGGCCTGATCACTCTAACTGGGACTTAGTTCTCCCAATTATTACATGCGCCTACAATACGGCAACGCAAGCGACAACAGGCTTCTCCCCTTTTTACCTTCTATACGGCCGTCACCCCTACCACACCATTGACACCATTCTGCCCTATCGACCAGACGCGTCCAAGTGCCTACCTAACTTGGACGCCGCCAGACACGCAGAAGAATGTCGCCAGTTAGCTCGTCGCTTTACCTGCGATGACGAAAACCGGCAAAAAGCAATTCATGATGCCCAGACCTCAACTCCCGTTTTTTCCTGGGTGTTTTTGTGTGGCTGTCAGTGCCGCATCGCACACCTGGGCTCTCTTCCAAACTTCTGCCAAGGTACGATGGGCCATACCGTATTATCGAACAAACTTCGCCAATAAATTACCTCATTGAGCCCCTTACGCCACCGTCAGACTTGCGACGTCGCAACTGTGAGATTGTACACGTCCTGAGGCTCAAGCAGTACCACGGTTCAACGCCGCCTGCGCAGGACTAAGTCGCCAGGATGGCTACTTTTTTCCCGCGGGGCCATTGTAAAGAACAGGAAGTACTCCGGCGCAGAGGCAGCAGCATCGAGAGTGCAGCAGCGGCTCGAGCTCGTGAATTGCGGCTGGTGCATCGCCTTCCAAGCCTTCCAAGCATCAACCTTTCTGCTCAATAAATCTCCTTTATAGTATAAGAGTTCTTGTTTGGTTGATTGGTACAAGAAAAGTGCGCAGCTTGTTCCAATGGTGCAAGGCTGGGACCATCAGCGGAGGTAGCGTTCGACCTAGCTAAATTTAGCTAGTAACGCTGCATAGTCATAATGCCGGCGGGCTACGGCCCCAAATAACAATATCAAAATGAGACACGTCGTGGTCGAGGGATCTGGAAATTTCGAACATCTCGAGTTCTTTGACGTGCAATGACGTCGCGCAATACAAGGGTACCTACCGTTTCGCTTCCATTGAAATGCGACCACTGCAGTTGGAATTGAAGCCGTAACCTTCGTGTGTTAAGTCTTTGCAGGTAGCACTAAGTATGGCTACGTTTAGATAGATATCTTCCATGACTACCTGTTACGTGCATTATAGCGGGAACATGTCACGAGACCATGGAGTATATGCATGACCTTGCGTGATTTTTGTCACGTGTGTGTAAAGGTTTTTGGTCACGTGGCCAAATGTTACGCAAATATTAGTCACGTGACTCGTCAGTCGATGAAGAGTGAAGCTACGCGATTTTTGACATGCGGGGGACAAAAATAAACGTAACTTCACGTGATGTTAGTCCGCTTGATGTTAGCCCCGTGAGTGTTATTACGAGTTTTGAGTCACGTGATGTTGCGTAACATTACGAGCTGATTGTTACATGGCGTTACGTGATTTCAGTCACGTGACTAGACGTAACGTGAAGTTACGTGAGCTTTAGCCATGTGACGTACTCGCATACGATCATCGTGCTCACCAAATCAGCGCACGAGCTCCGGTAGCGAAAGCAGAAGTTGAAGACGACAAAGCTCGCGCGTACTGGTTCATGATGACAATAATTCCATAGTTCATATTCAATAAAACATTATTTTTTGCTTCTTCATTGTAAAATATACCAGCAAGTTACTTCAAAATTATCCATTTCTTAATATTAAAATTATGCATAAAGTCTTTTAAACAGCAAGGCCCAATGCACCACTCATTCCATGGCCGATCCCTCATGGTGGGTTCCGACAACACCCTCAAGGGTGTAGGTTCCGCCGGCATAAAAGGGGCAATCAATCAATCAATCAATCAATCAATCAATAACAAAGAAATTTTGTTCACAATGCCTGTCACAACGAAAAGCCATAAGTACTCCACTCTTAAAATTTTTATTGAATGTACTGCAATATCCTGACACGCGCTGGTGTCTGCCATGTCGGGACGTCCAGCCTTTGCCCATTCAGCGCTTCAAGGGCGTAATAGTAAGTCCAGATTTGGTTGTCAAGCTCGGAGCTGTGCAGGTCATCGGCCCACTTCGCCGAGAGGAGCATCGAGATTATTGCCTTTTAGCATTCGCCACGCGTTCCGGGAGTATGTGTTTTCAGTGTAGCAGGTTCTATACCAAATACGTTGCAGATCTCAGGGCATAATTTATGATAAGCTAGCGTGTGCGACCGAGAGCTTTGTGCGAAAGCGCTTTAAAGAAGCCTGACTGTCCACCAGTACCCGGCAGTGGGCCTGGGTCATCGTTGGGTAAGAGGAGCAAAAACAAAAAAACGACGAAGCTCTGTAGCACGCGCTGCGGCTGGATCGCGCTCCCTGGAACGGGCCGCGGGTGTCCGGGTTCGTTCAGGCTCCGACCAGGCGGCTTCGACGGCAGGCTCGGGTTTAGTCTCGAGCGGCGGACCATCCGCCAGCTGCGCAAGGCACCCACCAGGACCAGGGTACGCCTGAGCTTCACTGCCTCGACCGTCTGGGCTGGGGCATCGCCGCCGAGCTCTGACCTCCGGTGCTGCCTCGTCGGTAGCCATCCGTTATTCTTCGACGAAAAGGAAGCGCTGTGCTAAACTAGGAAGGTAAGAGCGCCTAACGCGCAAGTCTGATGTCTATCAGTAGCGTCAGTACAGGATTCAGCGCGTGTGGGCGTCAAATAACCGCAATGCTATCTTCAATATACCCAATGCTTTTAACCACGGCTCATTGTGGTTCACCGCGAGCTCGCAGCAAGTTTCCCTAGATTAGGGAAAGTTAGGGATACGAGTTTTGGTGCGAACGTTGCTTTAGAGTTCTCACAAGTTAACTAGAAAGGGCTCTGGTGTGGCGGCTGCATTTCCGATGGAGACGGAAATGTTGTAGGCTCGTGTGCTCAGATTTGGGTGCACGTTAAAGAACCCCAGGCGGTCGAAATTTTCGGAGCCCTCCACTATGGCATCTCTCATAATCAAATAAGGGTTTTGGGACGTTAAACCGCACAAATCAATCAAGGGCTCTGGCGCTGCGATCGCTCAGCCACCATGGAATTGGTGGGTAGTACACAAATTTGCTTAGTATTCCTACTTGCGAACTTCGAACGCATTCGTGGCGTTGTTTGTTGTTGTGCTGTGGTTTTCTATTGAATGAAAGAACGAACCGTTGTGAACTTAGTGAGCCGATTCGACTTGTTGAGTCTAAGAAGTTGAAGGTGGTGAAGTACAACTGCTGAAAGTCTGCCGTTTGTCGCCTCATGACCAAGCGCCTCTAAGCCACTCGAAGCCGAACGGAACCGAAAGAACGAAGATTAGACAAATTTGTGTACTACCTATCATTCCCATGATGGCTGATGTGGCGTACTTTGCAGTTCCCATAGACAGCAGCGCCAGAGTTTCCTCTAGTGTATTTATAGGAAACGCAATGAACATTGCATTGATGAGTAACTCAGAGGACCAATTGCAACTGATGATTACTGAATTAGACAAGGAAAGCCGAAAAGTAGGTCTGAAAACGTTCAATGATCACGGAGGAGAACATCGCTTTGCGAGAAGGAAATAGGCACTAGAAGTGTTAAGGACATCTTAGTATAAATGAAAAAGTGTGCATAATTTGGGAATGCAGCACGTAGGCAAGATAACCACTGCCCATTAAGAGTAAAATAGTGTATTCCCAGACAAGGTGAACGCACGAGTGAGAGACAGTACGATAGTTGGGTGGATGCAATCAAAAAGATTGCGGGTGTAACGTGGCAGCATAATGCAAAGGGATCTCCCATTGTGAAACATGGGAGATGCCTTTGCCCTGCAATGGGTGCCATCAGGCTGACGATAACTATATCGACGTTGCCTCTTTCAGACATGCGACTAGCAACCTAGCACTCGTAGCGTGACCATGTGCTACCTAAAAGAAAAAAAAAACAAGAAAAAGACTCAAGGCTAGACTATTTTCCGTGAGGCATCTGGGTGCCGCCATCTTGAACTGTTAAGCCATTGTTTTCTTGTTTCTGTGTAACGAAACGCGATCTAATAGGGCCATCAAACCTTGCATGAACCAGCCCAATCGTTTTCATGTGTATGCGTCTAGTGTAACACTGTTTACTTCTTAAATTCGGGAAACACAAAGGTCCACTTCTAAATATGGCGGCATCGAAACCCATGCGTGAAATAGTCTATACCCGTCGCCACAGATAATTCGTATTTGCTCGCGTTCTCGTTGCCCCCAGAGAAATAGGCTGACGTCCAGTTCCCGTCCGTTTGATTGGTACAGAGTTTTCTACTTAGTCGCCCTGACTATTATGTCGACACGGGAGTATATACACACGACAGGGACTCGACAGGGTCAAGACAAGCAGCGAACATAAGCAGGAAAATACAGACCACTATAGCTTGATAATAACAACGTAATATCAAGGGTTTTGAACCCCGAAACCACAATATGATTGAAAGCAACCGTAGTGGAGGTCCCCGGAGATTCAGTTCCGATATCACTAAGTACACAATCCTCAACCATCTTGCCTCCACTGAAATGCACCCGCCGCGGTCGGATTCGAACCCGAAACCTCCGGATCAGCAGCCGAGTACCGTAACCGCTACACCACCGCGGTAGACCACGCTACTGAACGTTATGTTGCAAGTTAGCGATGAGTATGTGTTGCGAACTTGAGGGCCAATTTTTTACTTGTGAAATATGTATATTTGTACCTATTTATTTATGTGAAAGTTCGTTTCAGACTTTTCTTTGAGGCATCATGGGAGCAAAACAAAAAGTGAGCTTCCGTAGCACTTTCATCATACACAATGCATGAATATCATTCATGTACCAGATCGCATAAGGAACAGCACAGTACAAAGTGATATGAGTACCACGCTGCGAATAATAAAAATTTAACTTCTCTTTCAAGGTCCTAGCTGTCGTCCTCCGTGAGCGCGTTCGTGAAGCGGCTCCAGCATGGCGGATCAAGGAGGAATTGCGACGCAGTCGGCCCCAAAGCCACCGGGTAAGACGACGGAGTCGGCCCCAGAGCCACCGGGCTCCGAGAGCGGGACTCGAACCCCGGCGGGCATGACTGCCGGCGACAAGACCAGCCATCCAGCTTTCTCGACGGATAAGAAAACCCCAGAGTACTCAACATCCGCCAAAGCAGCTTCAACGGACGACAAAGCACCTCCGATGGGTGACAAAGCACCTCCGACGGGTGACGAAGCACCTCCAACGGGTGATAAAACACCTACGACGGGCGTTAAAACACCTCCGACGGGCGTTAAAACACCTCCGACGGGTGACAAAGCACCTCGAGCGGCCGGTAAATCTGCTCCAGCTGCCGATAAAGCAGCCCCAGCAACCGATAAAGCCTCTACAGATGGTGACAAGCCACCTGCCGACAATCTACCTACAGATGGCGATCATGCAGCTCCCTTGGCCGATCAGCCATCCCCGACAGCTGATCAGCCACCTCCGGCGGGAGACAGAAGGGCCAGTGCAGATAGTGAGTGATGTTTTATTTATCTCGTGAATTGTGTGTAGCACGAAGCCCGTAAATTGTATGAAATTCTCGCGAAAACTAGGGATTGTCATACAACTTGTTTGAAGCGCGAAGATATTGTAAACAAACATAAAAAGCTTTGTCAGAGCAAATTCAAAACCGCGATCATCGTGGTTTGTAAGATGGCGGTAGAAGATGAATCTAATGAACATGATTATGATTTTACAGAACTCCAGATATATTTAGGCCATACATCTTCTTTTTTAATAATATCTATCTATCTATCTATCTATCTATCTATCTATCTATCTATCTATCTATCTATCTATCTATTTATCTATCTATCTATCTATCTATCTATCTATCTATCTATCTATCTATCTATCTATCTATCTATCTATCTATCTATCTATCTATCTATCTATCTATCTATCTATCTATCTATCTATCTATCTATCTATCTATCTATCTATCTATCTATCTATCTATCTATCTGATATTCACTCTCCTCAGGCATAAAAGTTTACCTCGTTACTCTCGAGCTCTCGAGGACCCTTTTGGTTATGATTATTGGCGTTCCCGCTGTGTATATAAACAGTCCACATGCTATCAATTTCATTTTAGTTTAACATAACCTCGTATAGACTTGCTCCATGTTTGTAAACAGGGGTAAATGCCATCGATATACTAAGGGCCCTTTTAGCGACGTCGAGTCGTGTTGGCTTCATCAAGCGTTCGCTCCATGAACATGAAGCCGTGCCAATCCAAGCTCGCTGCCACCCTCTATGTTGACGTCACAACTGCCGCAGCAGCTGCAAAAGCTGCCTCCGAGCATCACGCGTAGGGGTGCCTCTCGCTTGTTTACAAGCGACGGCTGCAACAAAGGAAGTTGCGGCGGCTGTAATGGGTCAATATGGTTGATTAGGCGAGTTGGTGATACATGACTGTGTTTAAATGAGAGCGCTTTGCTTCAGTTGGTAGTAAGCGCTTGTCCCTGTCTTTCCGTCCGCGTCTAAACAGTGCGCTCTCATTTCAAAAGACTGTAATGGGGTTACTCTGAAATGAACATATGAGTAATGTTGCCGTGTAACCCTAGCTCTGGGAACCTCATAGAAACGTCAGGTGCATTCAATTTGCGAATGCGACTCATTTGCTAAATGTCGTTGCAGTTGCGACAGTCTAGGTGGCAAGTGTGCGTATTAATATGTCAATTGATACTACAACGACCGACCCAGTTTTGTTTAAGAGGCTCCTGGATACCTTAGGCAAATGCGCGGACTAAACATGCATAGCTTGAACTGTTACGGCGAATTATCGCATATAACAAATGTACCGGGGACGCTGTTCATGCAAGCGACAATGGCAATCTCAGCGATGCTTTCAGCCGGAATGCGCCTACGATAATGATTCAACTACATGATGTGCTGATAATGCGGTTTCGTATACCTGTCAGATCCGCGGCTTCCTTCCTACACTCTATTCGAGACCGCTAAATGTGGACAGCCTGTAAACAGACGGCAAGTTTCCCGGAGGCTGATTTTCTGTGAATTCCGAGAGATATAAAATTTTTGTGATGCGCACCGCAACCAGAACAGCCCTGCCCGACGCATTTGTGTCAGGTGTGTAAGGAAAAGCAAAGTTGAAGTCATTCCTTTCTTCGCTTCCGCCTAAATGAAACGCAGAAAGAAATGCATGCTCCGTGACCAAGTTACACCTTTAATTCACGTGAGAATAACGAAGTCCTTTCAATGTGTGTAAGACTTCTGCAGTTATATCAACGATGGAAACCGTGAAGACTTTCACCGCATGTGACAATGCTATTTACAATGATAATGGGCTTTGAAGTAAACCTGCTATGCCTCCACACAAGGCTTATTCCAAACAATGCGGTCCAGCACATTCCAATTTCAATCGCCTCACAGAGCTAATCCTTTTCGCTGAGTCAGCCGCTTCAGAGCATAACCGGTGAACTGGCGGAGAAGTTCTCGATCAAGTTTTACAGCTGCGGCTAATTTGTTGCGATGGCCTTCGTGAACAGAAAACTAAAGAAAAAAGAAGCGTCATTCCACCTTTCTTGAGTGTTCCCGCTCAAATCACTATGACACCTCGTCGGTTCACCATTGTTTTCTTCTTTGCACAACGACAAATAGTGCACCCACCATCGAGAACAGAGAAACTGTGATATGTGCGGCAGCTTTTGCCTGCCAAGTAAAACTGAAAGCCCGACGACAGCGCCAGCGTATTTTGGTGACGTATGTCTGGTGGGATTCGTGTATTCGAGGGCAGTAACCCAGTTTATACTTTTTTTTCTTTCTTAATACCTCGTATGCGAGAGGAATCGCGCAGTTGCAAGACAGTCTTGTCCCGATTTCTTCCTTGGTTTGCGTCTAGTCTGTGTGAAGCCTTTTTTTTATGGCATGTGAATAACGGTTCCTAAAAAATAAACTACACCGTCGACACAACTCCGCTCACGCTTTAATCTTGTGTTTAAGGCATTCAATACTGATAGCATTCAACCAATGCACATGCCAGCAAAATTCATACATGATGGAAATGAACGAGAGCCACGTGCAACATAGGCATCATACTAGTGTACCCACATCTGAACCACAATAGAAATACAATTATGAGCAGTATTGTGTTAAGAGCTCGTTTCGCAGAAAATTCGATGTCGTCGGTGGCTGCAGGTGGTGGAATGTTAAACGAATACGTGCGGTGACGTATCATGCCTGTTGTTGTGGCCGGCTTTAAACCCCACAGCCGCTATTATAATCACATGCCCTGGCGGCCGACGACAATGTATACGCTTGTACCACAAAACATTACTGTGATATTACATGTTTTATTGGGAACCTGTGGCACCTCGCTTCGTGGTCTGATGCGTTTAGTCGCTCGGCCGCCACGCGTACATCCCCCTGTATAATAACTGCCAGCTAATAGCATAAACAACTTATCGTTGATAGTACACCTTCTTTAGGGGCACTTCAGCAGATTCTTATCTCGAAGTTCGATCATACAAGACTACTTGGAAGGAGCCGAAATGCACTGGCTCGAGGGGTGCTGGGGGCATTTCACACGAGAAAGAATGCGGTTCTTGTGTCAGCGTGCCATCTCTTTTGCTCAACAATTACGAATATTAACTGTAGGATCTAGATGTTTCTTAGATGGCTTTCTTATCTAGTGCACGTAAAGTTTTATTTGTGCTTTTTTTCCACATGCCCGCAGTGGAGCGAATGGTGCCCATGTTAGGTTTTTCTTTCCCGTCAATCTTTTACATCAAGATCTATTCCATTTTGCTGTATCTCAGATAGTGTAGTTGTGATGTGCGTTTGATGACATGTCTGGTATTTCTTGCACACACAGTCGGTGAAATAACCCTGCGCTTCTCCTCAAAGATTATTTATCTAGTAAATGCTTCAGAAAAACTAACTTAATTGGGAGTGACGTTGTTTCTGTGTCATCTTCGCACGTCTTTCAACGAATCAAGCATGAAACAAAAAAAAGTAAAGGCTAACATCCATTCTGTTCAAAAATTTCCCCACACAGGTCTGCTGTCTGGCTCCCAGACTCCAACAATGGAGTCCATGCATGCGCTGAGTAAAATCCGTCAACTCGACGGCATTCAGTACAGCGTTCCGGTGAGTTTCGACAACGCCCATGTACTTATACTTAGCTCTTTCATCCCTGGAACTTTTATTTTTTTTGTCAGACATTTTAGTACGCCGTTGGGGTCTCGAAAGACCACAAACGAAAAGTTTAGTCTGTAATAAAAGTAATTATGTATTTACAGCCATGAAATGAAATTAGGTCATCACGGCCCTATAATAATTAAATCACAAAAAGTGCAAATGTATTCCTGCTATGCCCTAGAGTGCTAAAATTTGATCAAACGTAGTATTCGAAATTGTTAGGGTTTATTGTACCAAGACCACGATATGATTGTGAGAGACTCCGTGTAGTGGAGGGCTCCGGAAACTTCTATCACCTGGGGTTCCTCAACCTGCACCTAAATCAAAGCGCACGAGAATCAAGCATTTTCGCCTCTATATAAAACGCAGTTGCCGCGGCCGGGAATCTTCTCCACGACCTGCCAGTCAGGTTGCAGGGTTGAATCTCCGCCACCAGACGCCTGGGGCGGGTAAACGCTCCTGCGCTTATACCGATTTCAAGTCGATCACGGGTTAAACGTGTTTACACATGAATCCAGTCATAACTTACTAATAGTAAAACTATAAAGTCATGAGCTGTATAGGATATTTGTTGTAACCAGGAATATAACTATCATTTCTCAACAAATAGATAATGACTGTGTGAAAACCCTCGATATGAAAATGCGTTAGTCTAGGCTTCAAGTTGAGTACAAAAGATGGGGCTCTTCGCGGTTTCTATGTGGGCTTTGAAAATACGTTTACCGAATAATGAGAAGGCGAAATTCAAAGAGAACAAAGATCGTATGACATGAAAAACGTGCGCTCACATTTACTAAAATAATAAGATTTCTGGTGGAGGAATTACATGGAAATTGGGGTTATGAAATGTCTTTTCGTGCTAACGGAAGATTTATAAGTTACAGGTGATTTCACTGCGGCTTTCAGATTTTCGATTGTGTTTAAGGTTCTCCGGGAGGCAATGTGTAGATTAGGGTGAGGCAACACTAAGTTATTTTAATCCACTGCCAATTTTTTTGCCACGGCATACGGAGCGATAAATCACCATTTCCAAAAGGTGCCCCCCTTCCCCCCCCATAGAAAAAAAATTGCCCGCAGCTTCCCTCGGGAGAACACTGAGGAGGATGCGGAAGCATGTAATTGGTTAACGGGTGTTAAATTGCGACTTACTTGGGTCGATGGCTAAATTGGTTAACGTGGTTGTGACATGGGGTGTTAAATGAGTGAACACGTACGGCACGTATGCGAAAGGGCGGTGTTTTATTTATTGCGACGAACTTTGAGGACGATGGCTTAGGGACGTCGATCATTCTGTTTGTGGATTCGTTGGCATTCATTTCACGGCGACTTCGGACGTCGACGCGCCGTACAAACCAACGGACGAGCGGCAACTGAGCGAGCGAGCGCCGACCTTGAGTATATATACAGCGCGACGGCGCATGCGCTGTCAGCTGTCGAATGTTCTCGAAGGAGAAGCGCGCGCGGCACAGATGGTGGGCGACGGCGCGACGGCGCATGCGCGCGCGTCAGCTGTCGAATGTTCGAGAAGCGGTGCGGACGGCGCGGACGGCGCACTACAAGGCGCGAGTATAAGATGCTTCCGCATCTAAAAAAATTCTCCCTACGCCCCTGGCCAGTACACGTGCGTGCATTGGGGAAACGGCCAACTGGTAATGAGATAGCGGAAAAAAGTTTTAGGGCCTTCATATTTCCAGGTGCGCTTATTGCTGTACTTGTGATCTCCTCTGGCTTTACACACCACAATTATTATGACTGCGCGTGGCAGGCCAAGCCGCTATGTCGAGAAAATTCGAGATTTTTTCAGGCTGTTTGGTTAAGATTGCGTGGAGGTTCCGACTAAACAAGTTAATCCCCTTCAAGCGCGAGTTATGCTGCACTGTCTATCGATGACTCAAAATTGAGTACCTTTATCCAAAGGCACTCGGTATTACATTCCAAAAAAGATTACGAGGTGTGCCGTTTTGAAACAGTCATAATTAGTTATAATTAGCATGCAACTAAATACTTCGTTTTTATGCTGTCAGTGATGTTTTATTTTGTCATAAAAAGAACGAAATTGTAGGTTCTAAATGCGCGCGCCATTACCCTTTTTGGTACATTCATTTAGAGAGAAAAAAATTACTTTTGACGTTGCTTCTGAGACGCTGCACGTCGAGCACCGTAGTGACTTTCACAAAGTAATAGGCTACGGTCATGTGTAGCCCACAATTATATCCTGTATTAATTGACCTCTACAGAACATTTAATTTGCGTAATGAGCCACGTATCTAACCCTCGTTTAGCCAGTGGACACAACTAGCATAAGGAAGTTGCGTGCACAGACGCAGTCACCACCGCAGAAGGGGTTAATTCTAGAGGTAATCAGACCTCAAGCGCTAACGCTGGATAGTTGAATAAAAGATTTATAAACACTAACGCATTTCAGAGATGAACAGATTACCATCGGCCGACGTTGGTGGTTACCGCTATCAGTGTACAGAGGGTATCGCATGCACTCCCACTTTTCATTTCCCGGGCGCAAGTTGACTCGATAGATTCTAGTCCTTAATAATAATTATCCCGGTTTTATGTCCACCGCAACAAAATAATCACCGCAACAAAATAAGCAGATTGATTGATGATTGATTGGTTGATTAATTGATTAATTGATTGATTCATGGGGGAGGTTCAGCCTCCCAAAACCACAATATTGTTACGTGATTTCGTCTGACTGAAAGAGGGCATAGTGGGGCATACCCAAGTAAGGTGCCTCAGACTGAGAGGAAAGAAGTGGACGTTGTCGGTGAGCTGCGTTGTGGCTGCGGACTGACAACTTTTAATTTCCACGTAACATTTTGGTAGAGGTGCTGGGTACTCTTCTGACAACGAAGCTACGCAGTGGACGCCTCCTTAAGTCTGCTACCATGGCTCCGGGTGAGGATACGGCTTCGCCACCTACCTCAGCAACGACAGCAACCCGGTACGTCGCCCTAACGCAACCCTGTGATCCCGGTACCTTTACTGGAGAGGACAACGCGAATGTGGACAAGTGGCTTAGCATGTACGAGCGCATCAGCAAGCAATATGGCTGGGACCCAACCGTTATGCTTGCAAATGTCATTTTCTATCTTGATAAGACCCCTCTCATCTGGTTTGAGACCCACGAGCACGAAATCACAAGCTGGGAAATGTTTAAACAACAGCTCCGCGACCTTTTTGGCAACCCCGTTTGGTCAACAGCTTGATGGCCGAAAGCAATTGGCTGTACGTACACAGACGTCCACTGAGCCCTACTTGACTTATTTTCAAGACGTCTTAGCGTTGTGTCAAAGGGCCGATCCCAACATGACTGAGGCCGACAAGATTTCACACGTTTTAAAAGGAATCACCAACGATGCGTTCAGCCTGCTTGTATTTACCAACGTAACGACCATCGACGCCGTGATCAAAGAGTGCCGCCGTCTCGAGCAGGCGGAGAGTCGACGCATTTTGCAGCAGTTTCAGCGCCTACCCAACACCGCCGCAACGTCGTCTTGCGAAGCCACTCCTTGTCATCCCGAAGACGTGACGCGCATCGTCCGACATGAACTCGAGGCCGCTTACCCGGCTGCCAACAAACCGACGTTGCCCGACGCCTCAACGCCAGCTGTCGCCTTGATCCAGGCTGTTGTCCGCCAGGAATTCGCTAACCTTGGTATCCTGTCAACTGCATCCACACTGGATAATACCGGTCCCTCGATAGCTTCTGTGGACATGAGACGTCGCCGTCCGTACTCTATTCGAACCAGGAACCCGTCTGAATGGCGAACAGCTGATGATAAGCCAATCTGCTTCCGCTGTGGTAGCGCAGGACACATCGCTCGTTACTGCCGCAGCCAATGGCCATCTATGTCTTCTGGCTCGTACCCCGCTTACTGTAACTCATTCCGTCCACCAAACCACCGTTATCCGACCCGCACTGAGTCTACAGCATTTACGACCCCTGAGGACTACGGCCACCCTGCCCCGTCGTCGCCACCGCCTCAAAGCCGCCCTTCTCGTTCAAACACGCGTCGCCGCTCTCCCTCGCCATCGTTCAACCGCCGCATGTTCCCGGAAAACTAGGCTGCGCAGCTTCTGGAGGTGAAGCTGCCCTGTCGACCTTACCCAAAAATTCTCTGTTGCCCTTACGTTTGAACCGGAACACCCTAGAAGTATATGTTGATGGCACACCTGTTGAAGCTTTGATAGATACGGGCGCTCACGTCTGTATTATGAGTTCGCGTTTTCGTCGTTGCATGAAGAAGGTCCTCACGCCCCCCTTGACCAGTGTCGTCCAAGTTGCAGATGGTGAAAAAGTCCCTGTCGTCGGTATGTGCACAGCTGCACTTACCGTAGCCGGTCATCAAGTGGTCGTCCTTTTTACCGTGCTTGCAACATGTCCCCACGACCTCATACTAGGCCTCGATTTTCTTGCCGCCAATTCTGCTCTGATTGATTGCTCCGCTGGTGTGCTCCGCCTTGAACTGCCACAAATCAGTGCCGCCCCGTACCAACCTACATGCCGATTACAATGCAGCGATTTTGTTCGCCTGCCCTCCAAAACTGTGACGTACGTCGATTTTCTGTGCTCACCAGCTGTGCCCGACGGTGACTATTACGCTACGCCTCTCGCCGACGTACTCCTTGCGCACAATGTTGCAGTGCCCTATACGGTGCTCAGCATCACAGATAACAAAACTTGTCTACCTCTTGTCAATTTCGGCTACATGAATCATGTGCTTCCACAAGGCATTTCTGTGGCCCACCTGTGTCCGTTGCTCGATTCACAAATGGAAGTGCTTGCCTTAGACACACTTGTTTCACCGCAGCGCACATCACTCGCAACACATTCGGGCAGGCGTCAAATTGTAGACATGATCGCCACTGATCTTCCGCCTCCGCAAGTTGAAGCCCTACAACATCTTCTCGAGGCCTACCAGGATATTTTCGATTTTGGTGACCGACCGCTTGGGCAGACGTCCTTTGTCCAGCATCGCATACACACACGTGATGCCAACCCTGTTCACCGCCGTCCTTACAGAGTGTCTGCTTTTGAGCGGAGCATAATTCAGAAGGAGGTGAACAAGATGCTAGCGAAGGACATTATTGAACCATCCTCCAGTCCCTGGGCATCCCCGGTGGTATTAGTTAAAAAGAAGGACGGATCGTGGCGATTTTGTGTGGACTACCGCCACCTTAACAACATCACCAAGAAAGACGCATACCCTCTGCCCCGCATTGATGACGCCCTTGATTGCCTCTATGGTGCCGCCTACTTTTCTTCCATCGATCTTCGTTCTGGTTATTGGAAGATTGCCGTGGACCCCATGGACCGAGAGAAGACGGCTTTTGTAACACCCGATGGCCTCTACCAATTCAAAGTCATGCCTTTCGGCTTATGTAATGCCCCCGCCACCTTTGAACGAATGATGGGACTCCCAGCTCCATGGATTCAAGTGGTCTACGTGTCTTTCTTATCTGGATGACGTGATTGTGTTTGCTTCCACTTTTGAAGCGCACCTTGAGAGACTGTCGAAAATTCTTGATGTATTTCGTCTCGCCGGCCTTCAGCTGAATTCATCCAAGTGCCGGTTTGGTCGCCGTCGCATTACAATACTTGGACATATTGTTGACGCTTCCGGCGTACAGCCTGACCCAGAAAAAGTTCGAGCTGTGAAGGACGTTCCTGGGCCGAAAACCGCCAAAGATGTCCGCAGATTTGTGGGGCTCTGCTCCTATTTTCGGTGGTTCATCAAGAACTTCGCGGAAATTGCTCGGCCCCTAACAGATTTACTCAAACCAGATGAGACGTTTACCTGGGGTCCCTCGCAAGCAGTATCATTTTCCGACCTGACCACTTTGCTCACTTCTTCTCCTGTGCTGGCTCACTTCTACCCTACGGCACCGACCGAAGTACGCAGCGATGCCAGCGGTTACGGAATAGGCGCTGTGTTGGCTCAGCGACAACGTGGGCAGCATCGCGTGATAGCTTATGCCAGCAGGCTGCTGTCCACCTCGGAGCGTAATTATTCCATCACAGAGCGCGAATGCCTAGCGCTGGTGTGGGCAGTCGCGAAATTTCGCCCTTAATTATATGGCCGACCATTTATAGTTCTTACCGACCACCACGCTCTCTGCTGGCTCGCCTCCCTCAAAGATCCCACAGGTCGTCTCGTCCGCAGGGCATTCCGCCTCCAGTAGTATTCTTACACCGTAGTGTACAAATCAGGAAAACTGCACAAAGATGTGGATTGTCCGTCACGTTACCCTGTGGCCGACTGCGATCCTACGAGCACTGATTCTGCCGGCTACGTCCTTTCCATCTTCCAGCTGCTTCATCTCGGGGACGAGCAGCGTCGCGATCCGGATATCAGCCGCCTAATACAACAGCTCGAATCTTCACCGCAAGACGCTTCTGTTCGCATGTTTACCTTAAAGGACCGCACCTTATATCGGCGTAATTTATCGCCCAACGGTCATGACCTACTTCCGGTCATACCAAAGCACCTGCGTTCCACAGTCCTACGCGAGCTCCATGACGCGCCAACCGCGGGTCACCTTGGTGTATCTCGCACATATGACCGTGTGCGCCGCCGCTTCTACTGGCCTGGCCTTTCACGCTCTGTACGTCCCTATGTCAACGCTTGTGAAATTTGCCAGCGTCGCAAAAAGCCGTTCTGACTACCTTCCGGATATCTTCAGCCCATCGACATCCCATCGGAGCCATTCTTCCGTGTTGGTTTGGACCTTCTCGGTCCTTTCCCAACATCCGCCTCCGGAAACAAGTGGGTCGCGGTGGCTACGGATTACGCGACCCGTTATGCAGTTACGCGAGCCATGCCAACAAGCTGCGCTACAGACGTCGCTGATTTTCTACTACGCGACCTCATTTTAGTGCATGGAGCCCCTCGTCAAGTGCTGACAGACCGAGGCCGTACGTTCCTTTCGAAAGTGGTTGACGATATCCTGCGTTTCTGCTCTACCCAACATAAGCTCACGACATCGTACCACCCCCAGACAAACGGGCTTACAGAACGTTTAAAACCGCACCCTGACAGACATGCTATCGAAATACGTCTCGGCCGACCATAGTAATTGGGACCTTGCACTACCCTACGTGACGTTCGCATACAATTCCTCCCGGCAGGACACTGCTGGGTACTCGCCATTTTACCTTCTGTTTGGACGCGAACTAACATTGCCATTGGATACTTTCCTGCCAGCCGCTGCGCAGTCTACTTGAATATGCACGCGACGCTATTACCCGAGCGGACCACGCTCGTCAGCTTGCCCGCAGCAGATTAATGGCGTCCCAAGACTCGCAGAAGCATCGTTACGACGAGCGCCATCGCGACGAACACTTTCCAACAGGCTCCCTCGTTCTTCTTTGGTCCCCTACGCTACATGCAGGCCTTTCAGAAAAAC
The DNA here is from genome assembly GCA_013436015.1 of Rhipicephalus annulatus. Lineage (NCBI taxonomy): Eukaryota > Metazoa > Arthropoda > Arachnida > Ixodida > Ixodidae > Rhipicephalus > Rhipicephalus annulatus. Next base: position 129,948 of record WOVY01002004.1, read on the forward strand.
TTCTCTCTCGTTTCACGGGCCCATACGCGTGCTTAGACGAGTGACCGACACTACATATGAAATTGTCCCTGATAATCCATCAACCTCTTCCGCTCTGCTGTCAAGGGACATCGTCCACGTATCAAGGCTCAAGCGTTACCACACTGCTCCTGCTGTGGCCCCGTAAACTCGCCGGGTCGGTGCTTTTTGCCACCGGGGGTCGTGTTACGTGATTTCGTCTGACTGAAAGAGGGCATGGTGGGGAATACCCAAGTAAGGTGCCTCAGACTGAGAGGAAATAAGTGGACGTTGTCGGTGAGCTGCGTTGTGGCTGCGGACTGACAACTGTTATTTTCCACGTAACAATATGAGGGACGCCATCCTGAAGGGTTCCGGGAATTTCGACCACGTGACATTCTTTAACGTACACCTAAAGCTAAGCACACGGACCAGGAAATATCTTCCGAGTTGACCGTAAATGAACCGTTTAGTCTTTAACAGCACGACTGCGTCTGTCTTCGCTGTCGCGATCAGCTGACAATATTCTCATAGTTCACGGCATGTATTGCTCTTGTAAAAGGGTATTTTCAACAATGCATTTTTCATTCGAAAACACTTGAACACTGGGATTCGATATCCAAAGACGATCGCACGTCTGGTCGTTTGTTATTCACAAACGCATCTTTCGCCAGATACGCTTGATTGATCGAATATCTGCTAACGATGATGGGCATGTTATTCAGCAGGGTCAGATGCGTACGACGGTTCTGGTTATGTTGTTGTACAATACTCAGTAAAAAAAACGAAGCGCTTTCACTTTTGTCGAAGATCAGCCAGTGAAGCCGTGACTTTGGAGGATCTGCTACAGTTGATATCGCTAGAGTCATTTCATACATTATCATTGTAGGCTAAATCGAGGGAATCAGCACACATAACGATCCTTGCATTTCTCATGCGCAAGACGCATTCTATTTCATCAACGGTGGGGTCGAAGGGCAATCCTATAGTACGTAAGAAATCGCGATGTTTCGAAAGTAAGAAAATTGTATCACGTTGACATCTTTTGCAGTTGAACTTGTCTTTGGGGCAAGAATGGTCGCGCCATTCTGCCCCGACAGTGAAGTCATACCAGGTGTTTGCAAGAGATGTGTCCCTAATTCTCAATCGATATTTCTTTGGTGTATTTACAAATGCGATATATATTCGGCGCCTTAGAATATTTTTGTATAGTGGCTAAAGATACTTTAATGGCTTAAGAGATTATTAGGAACAGTATTCAAGGAAGCTGAGTTAATCATTCAATTAGTGAAGTTAGGTGGTAACGTAAAGAGGGAAAATGGAGCTGCTTCATGTAAAGAACTTATTGCAACCTTGAGATTACCAGATAGCGTCCTCTCATAATAGTCGCGAAATGAGTAAAACGCAAAAACACACATTTATTATTTGAATATTCATTTTTATTTCACTCCTAAATTAAACATCAATGTATAAACCTTCCCTTGGGTACAATGTATGTGCTACATAAGCATTGCCGTGTTGCCATCACTCAAAACAATAAAACAAAAAAATGCTTCAGATGTTTCCTTATTCCCCAACCTGGGGACCTGGGGGGAGGGGGGCAAAAGGAGACGCTGCGTGGGGCTAAACGAGATGGTGTGAAAAAAAAATCATTCCTCCTGTTTATGCCGTAGAAATACTTCGAATTTACTCTTCGGGCCATTACACTGTCTTAAAGAGCCCAGTCCTTTGATTCTACGCATAGAATCTATATAGAACACGGCGTAGTGATGCTCCGAAACTTCTTGCAGATCAAGTATAACCAGACTTTCTTTGCGCTAATGTTGTCGTTTTTTTTTTAGGCTCGCACCTCAGATCAAGTATAACCAGACTTTCTTTGCGCTTATGTTGTCGTTTTTTTAAGGCTTGCACCTCATTGGAGTATTCGAAAATTTGAATCTCGTATATGGGGTCTCAATGAGACTTCAATATTTCGAAACCCTATTGGGTTTTTCGGGTAAAGTGCATCAATTATCCTACTTGATGTAAGGACCCAATTTCATTTTTTAAGAGAAAAGAAACTTAACTTTCTTAATACCTCTTTCATATGACGTCTTTAACAAGCCAAAGATGTCTGCATGCACAGAAAAAAGCAATTGTGAAGGCATCGAACGAAGATCGCATTCCCCTGAGTTTTGAAAATATTTGACACATCTCTGGAAACACCCGGTAAATTTTAATGTTTACTATTCCGCCATGTTTATATTTTCAGCACAAAATAAGCTGGATTAGACGAGGTAATCGATTCGCCAGAACTTTTTGCCGTATGACTTTTTATCCACTGGCGTGATTTGCTGTAACTTAGCTAGATACTGAATCAAAGTAAAAAGCACCTAAGATAGAGAAGCCTTCTAAATTGAGCCCGCAATGTCGTCACAATGTGGAGTCCCACGCAAGTGGACGTAAACTGTAGGCCGTGTGTTGTTTTAGCACATTAGGCATTGTAATTTGATATATCCTAATAATATCTGGGATTTAACGTTCCAAAGCCATGACATGATTATGAGAGACACCGTAAGGTAAGAAGGGCTTCGGGAGTTTCGAACATCTGGTATTCTTGAACGTCAGAGTCGCCGTCGGGTAGAACTCGAGCCAAATGTAACCAAAGCGGCCACCTAATGGAAAATTATCGCCGAGATGGTAGTCGAATAGAACAGGAGTGGTATTACGATGAGAGCCTTTACTATTGAAGAATAAATACGATCATTTTGAATACGTGAAACCTGATATAAAGAGGTATCGAGTAAATAGTCGTGGCACCAACTGGAAATTTTCGTCGCCAGACGGGTCGAAGAGTGGTTTGGCAAAAAGCAGCCACCCAACGGCGACCCTGTTTAACATGCGCTCACATCACACAGTAGACGGGCCACTACCACTTCGTCTCCTCTGAAATGTGACCACCGTGACCGAGATCGAAACCGTCACCTTCGGGTGAGCAGCCGAGCGTCTTAACCACTGATCCACCTTGGCGTACACTTGACGCAATCTTGGATAGAGATACGCACTACGACTGTAGCGTATAACGGGCTACTTGTCCCTCATTTAGTTATCGAGAACGAAAAAAAATGCGAATTACAGCACTGATAGTTCACGGGAGTGAAATTAAGCTCTAATATTCAATACTACAGGTGACGCCCGACCATTTCCTTATACCGGGAGGCATGGTCGCCGGCAGTGAGGTTTACATCTTCGGACTGTTGTCGCCGCAGTGTACGAGGTAAGTGTGGGGACACTTGAACTCGAAGAAATCGGTACGGCTAAAACCTGTTTGTAATATGTTGCTTTCAAGTGGGCTGATCTCCAGTACAGCCCAGCTGCTTGTCCGTGCATACATCTCAAGCGGCTTAATCCCACTCACAGTAAAGCGCTCACTATAGCGCCATAACAAAGAGTGCAAGGCTGGATCCATCAGCGGGGCTAGTGTTAGACCTACCTCATTATATAACCATGTAATGCCAAGATTTTGCTAAATAATAATCAAAATAATAATAATAATAATAATAATATGAATAATAATAATAGTAATAATATTATTATTAAAATAATAATACCTATTATTATTATTATTATTATTATTATTATTATTATTATTATTATTATTATTATTATTATTATTATTATTATTATTATTATTATTATTATTATTATTATTTTGGGGTTGAACGTCCCAAAACCATCATATGATTATGAGAGACGCATTAGTGGAGGGCTCCGGAAATTTCGACCACCTGGGGTTTGTTAGGGCGCACCCTTATCTGAGCACACGGGCCCACGGTATTTTCGCCTTCATCGAAACTGCAGCCGCCGCTGCCAGGACTCGGTACCGTGACCTGCGGGTCACCATCCGAGCACCTTAGCCACTAGACCACCACGGCGGAGCAGTGCTAAAACTTCTAGCAGTGCTTAAACTCGGGTTAAAATGAACCCACGAGGTCTGAAGTAGCTTATTTGACAGAAATTGCAATGAAGTAATCATATTAGTCAAGCTAATATCGCTAAAACATTACGCAATCGCAGGACTGACTTTAGCGATGTGCGAGAGAGGGAGCCGCCGCCTCGCCCGTTTCCTGCGTCGCCCCCGTGTGAGCGTTGTGCGGCGTCGCTACGCGACCACATTTAAGGCCTGACCACACGTACGCGCAGCAGCGTGCTAGCGCGCGGTAACCACACTCTCACTCTCTGGAGAGAGAGGGCACACCGCTACGCGAAGCTGTGCACTTTTTGTCCATAGGGAGAGGGTGCGACGCTACGTCACTAAGTCAGGCGCGCTAACGCGCTCCAACGCGTACGTGAGGTCAGGCCTTTAAAGATGAACAACCTGATGGAATTCAGTAAAGGCGCAACAAAAATTGGCGTGCATATATCTCGCCATGAGTATGTGATGCTGTCTAGAAAGATTCTACTCGGGCCGGAAAAAGACTACCGACATTCTTACCTCAAACATTGGTTTTATTGACGTTTTGGTAAGAGGAGTCTGCTGGAATTCTATACATACGAACACAAATCCCTGAGTGTTCGTGCGACGATTTTCTTTGGGTTTCAGAAATGAGGAGCTGCCAAACATTTTGGCTAGGGTGTGTTGGGGGGAGGTGCACAAAGAAGCGCTTTTGCAGATGTATTTGTGATATATAGCGCTGCATCCACAACAGTTGTTGATCTCGCCAGCCAATCGTATATATACACATTCGCTGTCCGGTGGGTTTCATGTCGTGGCACCAGCTGAAGTTTGGTAGCGCAGCTGTTTATTCTGAATGGACAATTGGGTTAGTTTGCGAGTGATTAATCGAGCTACCTTGCGCGGTAGGAAACAAGGACACAAGTAGACGGTGACAAGCACAGCTGTTCAAGCTTGTCAGAACTCCCTGCTTGTGGGGACAAAAAGAAATCATCACACTGCACAGAAACAACGAGAAAACGTGACTCGGTAAAAGGTAACACGCAACCAAAGGGCTTTGTTACCCCTTATCCAATCCCGCTAATGCGTTCTTTCTGCGTAGTATCATGTACCAACTGGCCCTTTTGCACCCTTTTGCCAAGGCACCTTTTTTTTCAATATTACTTATAACCAGCCTCTACCTTACAAGGCACCTAGCGCTGTCTAGCAGACGCGTTGGAGGAAGGAAACTGGAATGAAAGGAGGAAAGCTATGAACAGGAGGAGAAAACATAAGTGAGACATAATTGAATATTTTCACGGGCGGTTTGAACCAGTGTACTTGTGCTCTGAAGGTGAGCGCCATAATCATTTAGCTATTCAGGCACGCTGGCTAAGCAGGCATTTATGGGTACCATATGGCAGCATTGGTTAGTCTGGAATGGTATATAGGAAAGGGAAGGGGTGGAAAAGGAACTCGAAAGTGCGAGCAGGAAAAGGATGATGGGAGAGGGTGAAGAACATCATAGTCATTCCTATTATAGTACAGAAAGAGGTGGGTAAGAGCATTGAGGGGGAGTAGGTGGCAAATGAGAGAGGGCACACCACCAGTTTCCTCTGTTTTCTCAGTCTTTTTGTCCCGCTAGCATGCAGCTGCTCAACTTTTACAACTTCTTTTCAAAAGCGTGTGGATGAGTACGTTTTCAAATACTTCTGCTCCTCCTGTTTCCCCTCTCGTTCGCAGCGTGGACGTCAAGTTTCGCGAGGGGCGCACTCTGGAGCAGGTGTCCATGAACGTCCACGTGGACACGGAGGCGACGCCGTACGTTGTGCTGCAGACGCACCTGGACAATAAGACCAACGACGTGGTGAAGCAGGACTTCCAGGGAATCACGCCCGGCGGTCCCCTCTCTATCCGCGTGAAGACCTACCCGGACGAGAGCGCAAAGGTGACGTGATGCAGCGAGACGTTTCTCCTCATCGGTAGTTGGTTGCAAGCTAAGGATGGATGTGAGCTCTGCCCACGGTCATTGCTTCCCCACCCCAGAAGGATATGCGTAGATACCCTAGGCAACTAAACTTGCTACTGCTTTACACTATCGTAATACATCAGACAATAACAATGACGTCTAACATACAATTATTCCAGGAAAAGTACAGTGGATGTTATTACAAGTGATAGTAATTTAAATGTGAAGACAGAAAAGTGGATAAAGAGATAACTTACCACTGCCAGGATCCTAACCTGCAGCCATCGAGTGTCGCGTCTGATGCTCTATCCTCTGAGCTACTGCCGTTCACTTTTTAAAGTATATTTGTGCATTTTCGTTGCCTGTTGTTCGGTGTGATGTATACTAGGTGGTGTCGTTACCAAATGGCATCAGACCGATTATTCCTCGCACGCCACCTCCATTCATCATGTCTGCCAGAAGGAGACCCTCGCTATGAATGAAGGAAAGTGTAATTTACACTTTTCTACTTATGTTCTCCTTGTTCAAGTTAGTTCATCTTTAAGAGCGCACATAGTTCGCTCTCTGAGCAAACTCTTTTGAATACAACTTGAAGTCAATTTCAAGACATTGAATGCTACTTAAGTTCTTTTACGTACATTTTCTGTGAAGAACTGACACACACACGGAGCTGGCGGATGACAGGAGTTGTTTCTATGGAGACAGAGATTCAGCAAGACCCTTATACTGCTCACTGAAGGCGTAGACGCAATTTTTCGGGTCGATAGCAAGTCTACAGCTCGCGCCATTCGTGTACTTGCTGCTTACACGGAACAACGTTCAACTGATGAACACTGCCTGTCTATACGTCACTCCTTCGTTTTCTTTTTTTTTCTTTTTGCCTGCTAATACAAAAGACAGGCAGGTACGTTGGCGTCAATCGTTTCCCGCCTCCGAGACCTCCTGAGCTTGTTAACATGGCAGGGCAACGTCAAGTTGTTCGTCACTGTTCTGCATATTCAACAGCTTTGTGCGAGATACTTGAAACATAGATAAATATAAACTTTGGCTAGCGATAACATCATGTCGGATTTTACGTCCAAAAACCATGACAGCAGAAGCTCTAGTCGAAGGCTTCCAAAATGTGGACCTCCTGGGTTTCTTCAACGTGCACTTACATTGCACAATACATTGGCGGAAACCATTTCACCTCCGCTGAAATGCGACGGCCTTTGCCGGGTACTGCAGTTGAGCATCCTGACCACTGATGTACCAGCTGTGTGGCGGACAACTTTGTCAAGCAGCCGTTTCATCGTGTGAGGTTTCTGCGGTAATTGGTCACGTTGATGGCTGCTCTAGATCAGCAGATTTTGTTTAGATATCGATGACCATATTTACAAAATCAACAAAAATAATTGTTTGTTTTGCTTCCCAAAACCACGGTACGAAAGAGAGATGCTGTAGGGGACCGCCCGGTGTCTCTCTATCATATTTTATACCACCCGGTGTTCTTTAACGTTCCCCTACGTATAACCACAAATGCGTCTATAATACTTTGCCACAACCGAAACATGGCTGTCGTGGCTGGAATTCCATCCCGCAAGCTACGGGCTAGGGGTCAAGTACTGTAACCACTATAACACCGTGGTAGGAACAAATAACTATACTCTGGTATTGTAGGTTGGTGAAATTTAAAACCTATCGTTATGCTCCCCGTATCATTAGCGAGGTCTGGTGGCGAGCGCTAATGAACAGTTACGAACCAACACATTTGCGAATTCATCCTCCGCAAGTGCTCGCTCAGTGGTGAACGTCGTCGAACGAACAGATGAAGGCATCAGAATGCTGTAGGGTTTTGTATAGGCAATATAAAGTTAGGACAATCTAAAACCAAGCCGAAATGGGATTGCATGCAGCAGCACATTTTTCAGGCTTCAGGTATTCGCGCTTTTCCCCAAGGCATCACGCGAAGGATCGTTCTGGACAGGAGAAATTACGTTCTCCTGCTTTCTCTGTAAAGCCCCCTCTACCTCGAGCTCCCGTTCGCTTCGTTCAGAAATACCTCGCAATCAGGGCACTCTCGAAATCCCTTGCTTAATGACACGGAATGGATTGCACTTTGTCAGGCACCATTTGTTAGGCAATATGGTGTCTGAGGGTCCCCCCCCCCTCAATCCTGCCCGTCTCGCAAACTTGCAGTTCTTGGCAACCATAGTTCTCAAGTATTCCTTCTTTGTCGTCTGCTTTCTTTCGATGCAGACGTATGGTGTACGTCTGGTAGAAGGGAGTCCGCCATTGCTACAAGTATATAAATCTACGTGGTGTTGCACGTCGGTGGGTTCTCATTTCCTTTTGAAGCGTGAGTGTAGTCTATCTGGTCGATGAAGGTTAAAACGAAACAGATAGCATACAGTGTTGCAAAAAAATAAAAAAATAAAATGGGAACGGCTACAGAGATTGCGGGACAGGCTTGGCTGGGACGCAATCAATTCGCGGAAATGTACGGACACGGTGGTCCGAGACTATTGATAACTCACCAGAAGAGAAACCATTAGGACCGCCTGCCACGAGGCTTGTTTCCCAGGAGATTGGTGGCTTCAAGTTTTTATTTATATGGTCTGTATGGGTGGGGAGGAGGCAGAATGATGTAGAGGAGGAGGGCGGCAAGGATTGATTGTAAGCTGTATACCGTACGAGTGTTCAGTTTGTACTGGTGCCGGGCCGACTCGTCTGCGAGTCTTATCATACGCGCTAACTAATTGTTAAACTTTTAAAAAGCCAGCGTTATAGCAGAAGGAAAAAAAATAAACCTGATGAAGCAAGAGGTACGCAGAAGAAAAAAAACACTTTAATGATGGCTTAATATCTCCCTTTTAATGTTTGCTTTTTAACGTTAATTTGTACAAGATTAGAGCGCACAAAAAAGCCATGCTTAATACACAACGAAGAAACGTTTTCATAAGTTGAAACGACTACAAGCAGACAAACTTCTCAATGCGCAATTAGGTTCTCTCCCCGCCACCATTTTTTATTTTCCGAATCCGTTCATCAAATCTGTCATTTCGTGCAGCATGTCGTTCAGCTTCCCGTAAAAAACGATGCTTAACGAACGAGATTTAATATAAACACGAAAGGTCGTTATTAATTTGAAACCCGTACCCTGCTGACATTACACATTACTGTTGACCTTATGGTGGGCAAGGGTTATTAAAGTTTGAATTTTGAAGTTTTCAGAACAACACTTACACAACGTGAACAAAGGAGGATGGCAGCATTAAAACGGCTTATTTACAGCTTGGCTACTTGTGTAAAACAAAGCAAGCCAAGCTTTGCCATGTTACTGCATGTGTAAAAAACATGCAGCAACAAGGCAAGGATGCCTAATTCATAAGTTTGCACGAATTGAGAACTGAAAATCAACAGAAATATATTCAGCAAAAAACAATACAGAAAACAAACTCCGTAAATGTGACAATATAGAACGGCATTGAACAGTACTTTTTTTTTCAATACACGCATAAGATTTCATTACATTTACAATAACTCTTGGCGTAATGTGTTTTTAGGTAAAAATGATATGGTTTTGATTGATATGTGGGGTTTAACGTTGAAAAACCACCATATGATTATGAGAGACGCCGTAGTGGAGGGCTCCGGAAATTTCTAGATGAAAATACAGCCGCCGCAGCCGGGATTCGATCCCGCGACCGGCGGGTCAGCAGCCGAGTACCTTAGCCGCTAGACCACCGCAGTGGGGGATAGCATATGGTTTCATCACATGTGTATATTTATTTCTTGACCCTATGAAAATATGAAGATAATATTCGAATGATCTGACTAACGAAAGAAAAAGAAGGAAAGCTCGTAACTGCTATAATTGAAACAAAAATTTTAAATAAATATCACGCCATCTTCTTAAAGGGGCTCTGATGGCATGCAAAGGAGCATCGTTGCGCAAAAGTGGCGTCGCAGATTGGACGGCTCCAACCCGTGTGCTGCAGCAAGCACTGAAAGATTCGCGAGCAGTGGTCGCGGTAGCACAGGTGGCACAAGCCTAGTTTTCTAGGATTTTCGCTTCACAATTGTTTACCGAGTGGAGTCACGTTCTGTGAAAATTCTTCCGCAATGCCAATTCTGCTGTGAGCGTGGCACACGCAGCTTATGCACCATTTTTTTCAAATTCTTGGTTGGTGAAGGTAAACAGTGATTGCCCAGCTCTGTTTGCGATAACCACAGTTACTAGACTAACTTTGATTACATCTGTCAAGTAGCTATATTTAACCGTAGTTGACCGTAACCGTAGTTAGCTTTACCGCGAATGAGGCTGTCTATGCCACAGTATAGTTCCTTACGTTACACTAGGCCAAGCATGCTTAGATAATCAACCACTCTGACTTACCGAACTGCAGGTAACCTTGAACGGGCACACGCTGAATTTTCCGCCAAGCGACACCTTCAAAGTGGAAAAAATTCAGTACTTCTCCATATTCGGCGACTTCTTCACTGGATCAGTCAGCATCTTCAAAAAGGAGTGGGTAAGCCAATCCTTTTCTCTGTCTTGAAGCATAATCTATTGGAGTAATTTCAATGTATTTGACTGTGAACCGCAAAAACTTTGCCAGATGTGCACGCGGGGCGGACCGGCGGAGAACTAAAGCCCCTTGATCAAGGGACCTTACGTAGAACTGCATCACTGCGCCGCCTACCGGGACGTACACCATGATGTTGAGGCTGTCGGCCGCGGCTTCAAAAACCAGATAGAGCAGCGGCACGTTGTCGAAACGCGCTGTTGCTAATCACGGAGGCCGCACATGGCAGCCTCGACAGCACGTCGCGACGCAGTAGGTGGCTCAGCAATGTAGTTTTCCGCCCCTCTGCCACGCGATGCACATCCCGCAAACTTTTGCGGCCGACAGTACGTTCTTTTATGGACTAAGGATGGGTTTAAGTGCCACCATACTGGGGCTGTTAATTTTACCGCTTTGTATCGTTTATAAGAGAACGAAGAGTGGTGCTACGGCACACGCAAACTTATGAAAACTGTTGCACTGGTTCGTTCGACATTTCATGTAGATCGTAACGTAGACGTAAAACGCTTATGATATGAGCGGAAATGGCAACCTTGGTATATGGCTTCAACGCAAAGCTATGAACCGTCTGCTGATCCACTATCGTGATACGAACACGACCACGGGTGACCACGACCGGTTGGCCGCAAGACGTCTATTCAGCGAAAGGCGTGCAGACCCCAGCACCCCTGTCCCATTTTGTCTCCTATCTATGCATTTATAGCGTTACGGAGGCGGTCGGCTTGTTTCAGCCCTGCTTGAGTCGTGTTCGTCGGCAGTGATTGCCCGCATGCGCGAAATCTTTCTTACGTAAGATTATCTATAGAGAGACACATTTATCGCTTGCGGGATTACTAAGCGTGAATTGTTGACGACAGAAGGTGCAGTGCAGCTAGAGCTGTGGCAGTTGTTGTCAGTTGAATACTTTTTTAGTATTCTGGACAACCAATTTCCTTTATCAGAGCCTCAAGGCTAAAATCCAATAACAACCGATTGGAATGGTATGTGAACAAGGGCCATCAACTCGCAGAGTTAGAGAACGCAGCCGCTGCCGTGGGTGAAGTGACCTTCGTATTGCGTACTGTCTGTGGTAGAGTTGCCAGGCGATACAAAGCTAAGAACAATATTCAAAAAAAGAAAACCTGAAAGCAGGTACATTTTCTCTAAGAAGCCTAAAAAGGCAAATTTATGAATTTGTATTTTACAAAATATTTTAATTATAATTGAAATGTCACTGAACTATGAAGGAAGTTGAAAAAAAAACACTTTATTTATTTGTGCATCGAAAATATGCGCAACTATGACGGAAGCACAGTTCGTGACCTGAAGACAATATTTGGTTTTTTACATTGTCTCCAATGTAGTTTCTGTTTGGTTGAAGGCGCATTTGCCACTGCATAAATAACGTTAGTTGTTGGTTGCCCCAACGTATATATGCTTGACTTGAACGTTCAACTGACTTTAGCATTTGCACGCATTCATTCGCATATTGAGCATACGACGCGCCGGACTACGTTATCAATTTCGGTCCTATGAAGAGTACAATAGCGGTGGCAACGTAGACGGCAAATATGCGCTTGGGCTGTCGAACAGGTGTCCGGACCTGCCAAAGGCCCCCCGAGAAGCAGATTAGTAAGGTTTCAGTCACAATCCTTGGAACGGAGGTGGTCCCATCTGATGCAGATGGGGTCTGAAGAAGGGTCCCAAGTTCGGCCTTGCAGTGCTGTATAAAGAACATTGGCTCGTCGCGTCCACATTTAAGGTCGCTGATGATGAGCAGAAGGAAGAGAAAAAGTGATGTTTATTTGAAGGTACTGATCCTGGGTGCAGCTGTCACACAGAGAGAGAGAGAGAGAAGGGGGGAATTGCACTTGAACACAGAGAAGAGCTGCAGGCTGTCCAAATGATTCCAAGCTCACCCTCGTCACTTCTAAAAAGGAAGGTGGCTTCGTGCTACTATGACAGAAGGTATATGAGAGAGCTTTATTAGCTATATAAGAACTTTCGGCCTACCGAGTTCAAACCCACAAATGTGGTGGTAACTCCTTTGAAAGATTTGAAGCTTGATTGGTGAATGTGTGCTGTCGATCGCAAGGAGGTCTCTGCACTCATGATACTTTTCATTTCTAAAAGCCTTAAAGTGGAGTTCTTCTTGTTGTGATATTGTCACGAAAACAGTTGATTGGCAAGCAACTTGGGGCCAATATCACAACGACACCTGAATAGTTATAGCTCGATAAAGATTCTTACAAGATCAGTGGCTTGTACATGGCCGAAATTATTAAAACAGCTACAAAGGGTTAACTCTGGTTTCGCAGTAGACATTGAGGAAATTCTCTACTTTTTTCCCCACGACAAGATATTGGCGGTACAGAACTGCTTTGAACGTTTGGAGTTTGTGGTCTTCCAAAAAAAATACACTTGCAGGATCTCAGCAGATAGATTTCCGGAATTACTGAAATTGTATTGTTTTCTACTCATGCTTACTCTGAGCACAAGTTTCGTGCCCAAAAGCACATCATATGTACAGGTTTGAGTTCGGCGCTTTTTATTCAAGATCTTTTTAATCTGAAATTTTGACTTTTTCCTCTCAGTTATAATAATCGTGGTGATAACAGAGAAGTGGTAGCCATCTGAAACAAATTTAGTGTTTAAGATCAGCAGTTTCAAACCCAATTTTACTGATGAACTACCCAAAAGCTCCTTTTCTTTACATTTTTAGGCGTGAAATTGTGTAATGAAGGGGCCACTCGTGTTAGGCACACTTTTCTAGGTATAAAAACGCCATTTCACTCCGTGATTCCTGTTGCTTAGATTGTTAACCGAGCAGTCGCCTCCTCGTGTCTGCAATCCTCCATTCTTAAGTCCTCTCCACACATGATGCACTTTAATTTTACCAGTGAATCCGACAGGTTTTTCACTCTGCTGAATTCCTAACGCTCCTCTTAAAGTTGACGCGGAATCGTTGTGGAAGATCCTGAGAGTCAATACACAGAAACGAGAGTTCGCAGAAAGCAAGAGGTACGAATGTGAAACTTGAGAAATTCAGTGACACGGCCTGCAGAGAGTGCGAAAGAATTTAAATGTGAATTCTCACTTTCTTGGGACATGCCAATTAACCAGGCTTGGCCGACCAACGACAAAAACAAAAACGTAAGAAAGAATGAAGGCTGCGCAGCCACTCAAATATTTATGTATCCACTTTTGTCGCGTAAACAGAAGTTGCCTGCGAGATTTCATTCGGGTGCGGTAACTAAATGCCGGGCAGACAAGACTAATAATTTAATAAACGCCTTCGTGAGCAAAGTAATTCTTCAAGTTCACACAATGAAATGCATTTGCCTTGACATTGCCGGTCATGTAAAACAAAAGAAAACAAACGCACCCTTCTTTTTAGGCAGGCCAAGATTTTCGACTGCGAGGAAGATGAAAAGGCTCGTAAAGTTATCGAAGCCTTGCGTGAAATTAAGTAAGACCCTGACAAGAGTGTTACTAAATCATCTTGACGCTTGTACAAAAAGAACTGTCTTAATTGTCCAAATATTTGCTTAGCATGTAAGTCTATGCACGATTGTTGCACATGCGATTTGCTGCACTCAGAAAAAGCTACCACTCCAGTAAATGATTCCTTAGTCGGAGCTAGTGCTGTCTGATTTTTTGCCCAATCTTGTTTTAAGGCACCGTTTGTCTTTTTACTTCGTCGTACCAACTAGCCCCCCACCGCTCGATCGTCGCATCCATATGCGTACTGTCCGAATGCACCAAGGGGATGACTGCGCTAGAAACGTATAAACCACACACACACACAGGTGCGTACTTGCGATTAATCTTAGACAAGTTCCATTTAAAAGTACGCTTCGCAGAAACCGTCACTGCACATGCGCTTTCGAGTAAGGTGTCATCACCAAAATCTTAGCAATCGTAAGATGTCACCTTAACACCGCTCATCAATAAATATCATCTCTGTGTTATGCAAATAGACTGAATCACTGACACATTAACATCCCTTTGTATAATGTAGTATGCTTCGCCGATTTCACCTGTTCTATTATTGTGGTAGTGGCTCAATATCTTAATGCCACTCAGAATCGGTTCACACATTTGCACTCCGAGCAGTGGATGGATAGGTGCCCGCTCGTACTGTTTTTAACTGAGAACTCATGTTCACGCCTTCGCACGTTAACACATCTTCCGGTGTGTTCCACACTCCTCTTGTCACATGGCAAGAGAAGTTCATATACCACGCCAACATTGCACTGCGTATATGAATTCGAATGCCTTTCCCTCATCCTTGTACCCTGTTTTGGCAGTCGTCTATGCGCGCAAACAGCCATGTTTTCTTCTTAGACACCGAATACACGACTCCAACACCATCTCACTTTCCAACCTTCTTTAGGTATGACGTTTTGGTCGCATAGGATACAACTACAAATCTCCTATGCACCTTCCTTTGAGAAGGAGCGTTTGAGTTTTCGACCTTGATTTTCTTCACTTCCTCCGCTACTGCAGTTAGCACATATTGCAAGAAACCAGCCTCTTTCAACCTAACCATGAGTGCTGCAAAGCTTTGCTGCGCGGAGAGCATTCAAGACTACTTGAATGCAGACATGACACACTTGGACGCTATGACCCACTTCACTATTATAGGGCGAAGCTCCACGATGTATGCAGTAGCAGTAATGCGTCGTAGTAATAGGTAGGCACCTCAACGGCCGAACTAGAGGAGCGACACGCGCTCACTCATTTGAATTGAGGAGGAAATCCGCGCATGTTATGGTAAATAAAAAGATAATTGTTTCTGATGAAATAACCTACAGAGACGAGTATCGGTGATTTAGTCTCCAATAAATGTTGCCTTGAATTTGATCCTCACTAAATAAAACTAGTATCAGAAGGACGCACTTTGAGCACTATCTGCCCAGAAAGGGTTCCATGTTAAACTCGCTGGGCGTAACCACCTTGTTTTCCGCAAGGTTTAGTGAGGGTTGGGGCGCAGTCCCATGAACTAGCAACGGTGAAAGGTGGGAACTAGACACGAAGCGCAGGCCGCAAGGAAGTGCGTGCGTGCGGCTCCGCTAGTCCGGCCGTGCCACCTCTTGTTTAGTCCTTGGAACGTCCGCGGGATTGTGGTACTTCTATATGATGAAAAGATGCGAGATGGCAGTACTTGCAATGTTCACTAGATGATGAACGTATGGACAGACGCATGGATGGAGAGACAGACAGATGCACGGACGGATGGACAAACGGACGGACGCACGGGTGCACGGATGTATAGATGGATGGACGTACAGATGAACGTAGGGATGAACGCATGGATGGATGGACGGATGGACGCATGGACGGAAGGATGGATGCACGATCGGTTGCGCAGACGGACACACGGAAGGAAGAACGAGCGGATGGACGGAAGCGCAGACGGACCGACGATTGCTTCGCCCCACTCATCATTATGCACTCCGTGGATATGCTGTGATTTTTTTTTCACCCATATGGTCTGCGCTACTGTTTCAAATGACTCGCTCCGCTGCATTTCTTCTCCTCAACTGAAATAAAAAACACTACGTGTACATCTGAAGTATAAATATTTTTCTCGGTTGTTTCAAATTCCTGGAGAATTACGGAATAAAGGCTTCATGTTGCCGGCGACAGCATGAAATTTCGCATATTCATTGTTAACGTTTTCGGATAGGAATTGGCTATGACATTTGATGTTTCAGAATAAAAGCAGCAAGAATAGGATGCGTTTGTACCTGTGTACCCAATCTGCCCAACGGTTACGCCGATGTAGTTTTGTGGTTTATCAACTGCAGAATTTCCTTTGCGTCTTCCTTAATAGAGTACCAAGTACTCTGAATCGTTAACTCTTTTAACGGTGAAGCTCCTAAAGCCGTGGGTCCGGTTCGTAACCACCTAATCATATCACTCACTCAGCAGGTGGCGCTAGTGTGAGTGACAGACAGACGGACAGACATACAGACAGACAGATGGACAGAAGCACGGACAAAAGCACGGAAGGACGCCCGCATGGATGGACGGACAGAGAGGCAGACGCACGGATGTATGGACAGAAGTGTGGACGGACAGAAGCACGGCTGTACGGAAGCAGGAAGGGATGGACGCACAGATGAATTCACGTATGGACGGACGGAAAGAAACACTGACACACGGATGGTTGGATAAAAACACGGACGGATAGATGGACGGCCGAGCAGACGGACGGACGGATGGACACTTCGCCCCATTCATCATAATTCACCCCGTGAATATGCTGTGATATTTTTTTTTGAATGGCTGGAATCATAGGGCAACATCTTTTCGAACCTCTGAATATATTTCCAACAAACGCGGTCGTCAAAGAAGGTTACAGCTAAGTCTGAAAATTGAATTTGGTCATCTTTTGTTCACGAGTGGATGATAACCCAATGCCCCATCGTGAATAAAAAGGTAAAGTACATCCGCAGTTTCGTCGTCACAATCGGAAGTGTCGCTTGAATGGACAGGAAAATCGTCAGCGTATCGACAAACACACAAAGCATGGTCACGGGTGAGCTATTCGTTGACCGATTTGTTAAAGCCTGATAAGAAATATTGCATAGCAGATGGGCAATGGAGGGCCCAATGCAGATGCCTTGCTTCTGTACGTGGTACTTGTCTTCTCTAACAACGCTAAAAGTTTGTCTACAGTCACACATACTGTGTTCAGAAATGCTACCTCGTCATTGGACACGATGCAACTACGAACAGACTGGTCCAACGATGAATTAGGAATAAAATAAAACAAATATACGTCGATTGAAAATGCGTTGGCAAACGTGTCACTCGATGGCAACACCCTAGTTATGCATAGATAATTTTTCGCCTCAAACAGATCGTTCACAACAAGGGGAACCAAGCGTTTCTGCAGAAGCCTACTCACTTTCTTTTGCCATGTTTCTCGTTCACTCACGATTGAACGAAGAATATTCTGCTTGTGTGTCTTGGCCGGAAAGGAAATGTTCGAACGGTCAAGCTTGCTTCTGTTTACAAGGTTAGCCAGTTTGTGCAGTTTGAACTGCCTTCACATGGCCACAGCCTTCGCCTTTACCTTTGCGGCTTTTGACCTTCTTTTGAACTGCTTCAGTTGCCTTGTCACGAACATCCCAGAGGGCATTACAGCAAGACCCCCTTCTTTGTCCTGCTACAGCAACTGGAGGTTATCGCATCTGAAATACCGGTCGACACCTGAATTACGGTCGTTATTGTCGTACGTCCCTGTCGTCTTTTTGAGATTTATTGATGAGTGATGTTGAGGTGACATCTTATGATTGCTAAGACTTTAGTGATGATACCTTACTGAGAAGCGCATGCGCAGTGATAGTTTTTGTGAAACGTACTTGCAGGTGGAATAAATGTTAGTTGCAAATTTGCGTCTGTGTTTGTATGTGTATGTGTCTGGTTTATATCTGTGTAGAGCAGTTATCCCTTTTGTGTGAACATTGACCAACCCGCCCAGCAACACGTCCTTCTAAACTGTATCTAAACGCACTTTACCCACTTCTGAGCAGTCTTTATTTTTTTCCAAGAAAGCAATACTTGTTGAGATCTCCTTTCTTGAAGAGCTTTACATCGAACATTTTCATATAAAAAAACTCTACACCCTTTCGATAGGGTGCCCTCCCGTCGTGGCTTCTAAGCACCAGATGCATGACGAGAACGCGAAGAAGTGCACCTTGCGGGAAAAATAAAAAGATCTGAAATTACATCATGCTTGCTTTATTTTTACAGCGTATGACAAAACATCGCTTAAGGTATAAATTTAGTTACAATGTTACCGTTTAGAAAGCATACAATGTCAACAAACTGATCATAAGGTTTCCTGTATAAACAACCGAATTACGCTTGAGCATTGAACGCTGTTGAAAACGGCGGTGGCGACTTATCTTGATTTCAAGCAATGAAGGAAGCGATCGAAGCTAATGAATAAACATACGGGCGCACAGATAAGAAGTCAATAAGTACACGGGCTATCGCTGCACGGCTGGCTTTAGAATTCACGTCGTTGTGCGCAACTCTGGAAAAGCTTATATGGACCGGCTTATACGGATCGCCTAATGGAACATATTGCTGCGGCTGTAAGTGCAGCGGAGATATGCGGTGACAGGGACATATTTAGCTCCATTATCGATTGCTTGAAAAAAAAAACGATCAGTAATGAAGTGCGGGCTCTACGTCCGTACCCACCAGGTTGTGATCACATGAAAATATAAGCTGTTTGTACGTTCCTGGTAACTTAAAACTGGAGCTAGTTCATGATGATTACTCTGAAGGTTAAGTAAAAGTGACAACGAGGTTTATTTTTTCAAAAGAGATACTTGTAACAAGGGGATTATTCGGAAAAGTTGGAGCGATTGATGACATTCGAATGATGCTTGACATTCTCTTTGTTTCTTTGTTTTACATTCTCTTTCGTGCCCCTTTAGCCTGATCATATGCACGTCACCATTGGCCATCATATCTCTGCTGGCTACCACTTTACGATCCAAGGTGCCGTGACACCAGATGCCGACAAGTAGGTATTTTTTTTCTGGCATCCACCGCATCAAGTCATCTAAACTTAAATAATAAAAAGTATTTAATGTAAAGCTCGGCCAACAGTTTGTCATTACCACCACGAATACAAAGTCAGTATTGTATTCAGTACTGCTAGGGAAATGGCGCCATTATTGTCATTCCCGTCACACTAATGTCAGTATCAACGTCAATATTATTCTTCTTTGTGTGGACAATTCAACGTTATTTCCATCACGGAGAAGACGATCATATTGAAGTTAGAGCGACATCATTACCGCTATTAAAATGTCATTTAATGTTTATACGTGCTTTCTAGCATGTCACGCAAAATGCCTCTTGAGTTTTATAATCTATCTATCTATCTATCTATCTATCTATCTATCTATCTATCTATCTATCTATCTATCTATCTATCTATCTATCTATCTATCTATCTATCTATCTATCTATCTATCTATCTATCTATCTATCTATCTATCTATCTATCTAATCTGTCTGTCTGTCTGTCTGTCTGCCTGCCTGCCTATGTGCCTGTCTGTCTGTCTGTCTGTCTGTCTGTCTGTCTGTCTGTCTGTCTGTCTGCCTGCCTGCCTGCCTGCCTGCCTGCCTGCCTGCCTGCCTGCCTGCCTGTCTGTCTGTCTGTCTGTCTGTCTGTCTGTCTGTCTGTCTGTCTGTCTGTCTGTCTGTCTGTCTGTCTGTCTGTCTGTCTGTCTACAACTTTAAGCGCTCCTGGTCGTTTCAATAATGGTATCTATACCAAAATTGGTATGACATAACATGACTAAGGGGCAGGGTTAGCAAAAAAAAAAGAGACGCATATCTATGAAATAAATTCTGATGATAGAGTGAACCACTGTGCATAGAGTCATGAATCGTGGTCTTTATTTTAAATGAGAAATCTATCTAAAATCAGCTGAGTGTCGCTGAAAGCTCGCATGTTTGTAACTCCGAGTGTCTTTCATGCTAGCTTCAAGAATGAGCAGCAGAAGTAAAAATTAGGGTCTGGTATAAGAACAAAACAAATGCGCTGGACCAATCACGCGGCGTGCTGTTGTTTAAGTGTAACTGCTTAATGTATGCCTATTTTTTCTCTTACAAAATGTCGCGCCAATGTCATTTTCTTCTCCTAGTGGTCTCTTCACAGTCGCCGTCTTTCATCCTATGCTGCACTACACATTCACTATCTTTTGTCCTTGTTCGCTCTAACGGTTATGGCGCATCCCCACCTGAGGAGTGAGGCAAAAACGAAAACTGCAAAGTGGCCGCGACACCACGTCCGCCCGCATCGAAAACGTTCCTTTTTATTCTGCCACCCGTGCATGCCACCACCACCACCACCAGCACCGCCTTTGCCAGTTTAAGAATTCGTTCCATTTTGTCCGTTTTCTGAGCTATAAATTTTGCACAAAATTCCAGTTGTGCTTGCGAAGCACTAAAAATAAGCAGTTGGCGTGTCTTCAAACGTTGCTTCGGGAGATACACAGGGAATGACGCGAGTGAACTCGCTGGCAGTGTTGTTGGCTGCTGATCCAGCCGGCTGTGCGAAAGCGAGACACGTTGGGTCATGTGGACTTACTGCTGCTGATGCTCCTTCTTCTACTTCCAGTGCGATCGTAATCCAGACCAGGCTCTCGATGAACGCGTTCTTGTCGAGGTGATGAACACTGTCATGCTGCAGAGGTAGTTTGCAATCGCACCGACGCGCGCCACTGCCGACGCCTTTGCAGCTAGGATGAATATGCAGCTAGTGGTTTAGATCAAGTGGTTTGAGCTACTACAAGCAGATTCATAAAGCGGAAAGGCGATTCACTATCACGTGGCGGTAAAGCTTTTCGCGTCGGCCTCACGGCTTGGTTTTTCGGCCGCTTAGGCGGTGAAGGGAGTGAATTTCCGGTGAGTTCTGCCGCTTTCGCTCGCTGCCTTCGAGGACAAGTGTGAATGCCGACGCTTCCCAACGCGAAAACGGGTGCTTAAAGGCAGCGCTTTGAAAGAGCTTTAGCATACATCAATCCGGTACACCCCAACTTCAATAGCAAGGTTCACAGTGCACTTTTGTATAAATATAATAGACATCCACTCCGCAAGCCACAGTCATGCTTCAGTACGCTGACCACCGCTACTCCTTATACGCGCGTCACCACACTGTAGCGCGTACTTTGCTGCGATAAAACTGACATCACTTCAACGTGAGTGGCGACATCGGGCAGCGCCATGAGATATTCTTAAGTTGCTAGTGTAGTCGGCATGGCTGGCTAGCCCACGATATGAACACAGCTGCGATATTTACCCTAAGACGTCTAACCACCACGTAACACTTCACTCAAAGCGAACAATTCGTCGTAGTCTATTACTCGTGAACTGCTTCGGATGAAATCCATCCTCGTGACTAATTTCATATGCCGGCATTATTTTCTGTATGGGCTTTTGAAAGAAACCTTAATATGGCTGGCGAACCTTTTTACTCACTCGCCCACTCACTCACTCACTCACTCGCACATCGCAGGATGATGATGAATATTCTACGCTGCTCCGAAGTGCATGACGACGAGCTGCTGGGCGTGGTGGCAGAGTTCACCGATCCGAAGCAGCTGGTGCGTCGAACCAAGCAGGAGGGCGTCTGGCTCGAGGACCAGGTGGACCAGGACGACCCGTTCGAGCCGGGCAAGCCTTTCACCGTCGAGGTCGCGGTGGGCGAGCAGGACTTCCACATGACCGTCAACGGCAAACTGCTGCCGCCCTACAAGCACAAGGTCTTTTACGGCACGGGACACAACCTGTGCCTCGAAAAGAACATCAAGTTCAAGTGCCTGAACGTCTGCTCCATCAGCGTGAGTGCGCCTTTCGGGAAACGCTCAGCACTCGTCCTTTATTGCTGCGATTTTCCTCAACGTTGAATATTGACGTTTATTAGAATGGAGGGCTCAACGAACGCGAAAACTGACCGTGGGCGTCCCTGGTACGTGGTGCGAACGCGAGTGATGCGAAAAAAATTATCATCACGTGATGAGGTTACCGGGATGGCATCACGTCACAGATCACAAAACTTAGTGACTTCATCACGACGTCACTGTGACGTCATAAGTTTTAGAATGACGGCATCACACGATGACGTCACTTGCTGCAAGGTAAGCCAATCACGGAGGCCATGCAAAATCATGTGACTTGAAGAGAGCTATTGGGAGTGTGCGGAAGACCAAGAAGAAAGAAAAAAGGTCACGTGAAGCCAACAGAACGAAGCTTAGACAAATCCGTGTACCTTTCATCATTCTCAAAGTGGCTCAATTGCCATGCCTTGAACCTCCCTTAGACGCAAGCGCCAGACTTCACAGTAGTGTGTCAAAAAACTCTACGTTGTACTCTTTTCAACAATGATATGCCCTGTGTGCTGTTGCACGCGCCACGCCACAGCCAAGCAAGAATTTCTCGTCTTTTCTTCTCTTTCAGCATCCCAAGCACTGGGAGCACAAGCTGCCGAACATTCTGAAGGCGTCAATCCTGCTTTTCGATGTGGTGAGCTACTCTCGACGTGACTATTCTTACTCTTTGCCTCACAGTTAATAAAACTGTGGCTTGAATGAGTCGGCTGAGCAAATTGTCAAAAAAAAAACAGCACCGCACGAAAATACAGGCCGGAATCGCCAAGCCCTACCGAACTAACCATTGACTAATCATCACAAAAAAAACTCAAAAAGCTGCCTGACTTTCGCAAAAAAGCCCCAAAAAAGAATTGAATGAACGATCTATTCTTGCAAATATTTTATGTCTCATGAAAGTTAATCATTCAAAATGTGAATAAGAGTTGCAAAAACTCATCGCAAGAATTTTCACTGTTGCAAATATGCGCCTGGTAAAATGTTGCGCAAAAAAAAACAAAAAATAGGCGTGTAAGAATGAACGCATATTTACGAAGCACTAACAAAGAGCAGTCAATTATCGGTAAATATGGCCAACGTCTAAACTCATTGCGTATTACCAAGCAAAGCAAAGACAAAGCTTAGCGGAAATGTGCCGTACTGTTATTTTAGTGTTACGACATAGTTGTGTTAAGGTTTTTGTCTTTTTGTTTGTGACATGTTTGTGTTAAGAAATTTTTCTCTTTCATTTCTACAGTCAATTGACTAGCCCGAAAGTAAATGTTCATTACCAGCATCGCCTTCTCATAAGTAGTGTAGAAAGTCATAAACATTGCACCGGCTTGATTTGGCCGCGGCGGTCACATTTCCATGGAGGTGATAGAGGGACTTGTACTGTACGTTGACACGTTAAAGAAAATCAGAAGGTCGAAATTACCGGAGCACTCCACTAGGCCATGCTGATAGGCGGGCGCAGGCTATTCCTTCGGGGGGGGGGGGGGGGGAGCTGCGAAGGTTTGTCGCACGCCCTCTCCCCTAATATGTCAATACAGGTGGCTGACTTTGCGTCCCCCCACACCACTCCAAGTGGCAGTGCCTTCCTCTCCCCAATATTGCACACCCCTCCTAGGTGTCTTTCGGGGCTGCCCGCCCGGCCCATCGCCAGTGCGCATGCCTATGGCCTTGTCTTTTATTCATATCGTGGGGGATTCGACCTCATAAAACCTAGACACTAATACAGCAAAAGCTCGGTAATTCGATTCGCCCTATTTGGGAAAACTGGAAAATTTGGACTTGTTCCATACGGTCCTGGCCGGCCAGTCTATGCATTGTCTTTTGGCATCAAACTCTCCTTAACTCTCGGCTAATTTGGTCGAACCTCGGAGCACGTCTAGTGGGAACCACCGGTAAATGCCACGTGAACAAGCGAACAAGCCGTTGCCAGACAGCCAAAACGGCCGCGGGCCTTTGGAGAGGCGGGATCGTTATAATCGCTTTGTTGGTACGTGTTAAACTATGGGTTCAGAGCACGTTTCGCAGTGAGACACGGGTGTCTTCAGCCGCGCTCATGTTGTGAACAAAGTCGTAAATGACGAAAATCGCCGATTTCGCACTGCTGTTATTCAGAATAACTACTAGTAATAATGGTAATATCATTTGATGTCTTACATTCCAAAAGCATTATATGATTATGAGAGACATCGTAGCGTAATGTTACGGGAAACTACTGGTATCACGTTCTTCTGAAGAAAATGAAATTACGTGGATGTAAGAGACACGGCGTTTCATTGGGTGGAATCGAAAAGGCGCCAGACCTCAAGCCGAATGCAGCGAAAGTAGCCATGTTATTCAATATTATCGCAAAATTGGTATAGTCAAATAGGACACAAGAGGCATTATGAAGAGGATCTTTAGGATTGATGAATTAATAAAGCCATATTGAATATGTGAAACCAGAAGTTTGAAAGTAGCCAGTAAATAGTGATCACCAACAGGAAATGTTTGTCACCAATCAGGTCGAAAATTTGCCAATTTGGCGCAAAGTAGCCACCAAGGGTAACTTCGAAGAAGCGTGTATTAAAGCTTTCTTCAACAACGCCATATTCTGTTGATTAGAACGGGTTTTCAGGTATCGTTAAAACAACGAGATGTTACTGTGTTGAATTTTGCGAAGTGCGCCAATTTATGATTTCAAGCTTGCGATGTGCCAATCTGCAGAAGTCACCAGCCAAAACATCCATCCAACTGGCGGCCGGGAACAGCTTTTTACTGCAGGGAATCCCGCCACCACCTTGCAACGAGTGAGTATGCGAGTACCATCTTGAGATACTAAACTTTCCTCGGAGGCTCTACCGCTTTTCCCGAAGGTCGCTGGTTCGATCCCGTTATGGCGGTCGCATTTTGATGGAGGCGGAATGGTAGAAGCCAATTACTGTGCGATGTCAGTGCAGGTCGAAGAACACAAAATGGTTGAAATTTCCGGAGCCCTTCACTACGGCATCTTTCATAATGATGCTGTACCTTCAGAACGTAAAAACCCATAATATCCCCTTCAGGCCCGAATCATGATGAACTGATCATAAATATCTAAATTTTGCAACAACAACATTCTAACATGTTTAATATTACATTAAAAAAAAGAAAATCAAGAAATAGGTTGGTTTTGAGGAACTCTGCTAACTTTTCTTAGTCTGCGCATATTTAAATGGTTAATTATTATGCAGTCAATCATGTTCGCTTTTACACACAAAAATGGAATTTTCAGGACCAAGCTGCACTCGCAAAAAAAAAGAAACAAATAATACTTATAAAGCTGATCCTAGAACGCGGCACGTCGAACATGGCTGTGATTTCACTAAAACACTCGGCTGCTAATTTACACAACACATTGGGGTTAAATCAAGACAGGTGGACCATGTAGAAGGTTCAATTGATCTTATGCGCAATGTGTCTTGCCCTTCTCACTGGTCCGAGAAACTGGCATAAAAGCGAGTTGCGTCCACATATCTAGACGCTGCGCCTGAAGGGGATATTATTGTTATCATACCGTTTTTCGCTCACCAGACATGTCTGTTTTGACTCAACATCAGAATTAACGTTGTTCGGATATTCGGAGAAGGGTGGTACCCGCTACAAACCTGTAAGGCATCAGGCGCGCCTTGTTTATGTTGTGACTGATTACCCCGAAAATAAATGGCTGACCATTTTGTCCGGAAGCGCTCTGTCACACCGCGTAGCCCGTGTTAAACGCGATGGGTGACTTCACTACAACAGGACCCGGATTTTGTGGTCACTTGACTGAAAAAAGGCACGCGCATTATGGAGTTTCCTTTTTTCTTATCGAGGTGCAAATTTGATTGAAGTGGCCAAGTAACGTCTTAATGATAGCGATCCTGATTGATATGTGGGGTTTAACGTCCCAAAACCACCATATGGTTATGAGAGACGCCGTAGTGGAGGGCTCCGGAAATTTTGACCACCTGGGGTTCTTTAACGTGCACCCAAATCTGAGCACACGGGCCTACAACATTTCCGCCTCCATCGGAAATGCAGCCGCCGCAGCCGGGATACGAACCCGCGACCTGCGGGTCAGCAGCCGAGTACCTTAGCCACTAGACCACCGAGGCGGGGCATGATAGCGATCCTAGAAACAGTGACTGTTTTAAGTGTGAATGCACTTTCTTGTCGACGCTAAATCCGCCGTCCGTGGTGCGCCTCCTCCTCTCCCCTAGCAATGGCTCGAGGAGTGGAGAGCAGCGTCTGTAGCAACAGCACAGTGACGTCACACACCACGTGATTGCGCGCGCCCGTGCAGCCATGACTTGCTCGAGATCGGCAAGTCGTCTTAGGTATGGATCCATCGCAGGCATCAACCTCGACTGCGATACATCCAACAACGAGTACAACGCAATCGAATGCGAGCATTGCACGCGTCGTTGTAGATGTCGCGCCGGTTGAAGACAAGGCAGCGCGGCGAAGGGCCCGTGATGCCGAGCGCAAGCGGGCGAAGCGGGCCGCGGACATAAACATTATTATAGTGCGAATTTACTCTCACATATACGCGTAAACTCACCGAGATTTCCCGAGAGGGTCTAATGGCTCCTGGGAATCGCAATGTGATCAGACGGGGGAGTTTACGTTAACTCACTGGCGGATGCCAACGGATTTTAACTTTACTGGATAACTAATAATCTTAATTGGAATAAGCACATTGATTTTGTGATTGCTGCCGTGAATAGAAAGCTTTTCTTTCTTAGACGAGCGCTGAAACTTTCCACTCCTGAAGTTCGTTTACTTGCGTACAAATCAGTAGTGCGACGAGCATTAGAATATTGCGTCGTTATCTGGGATCCATACACAAAGACAAACATCAGCAGGCTGGAAAACGTACAAAAGAAGGCTGCGCGCTACATATTTAACAAATTTGGGCGCACTTCAGTTACTGAACTTCTACGACAAGCCGACTTACCGTCGTTAGCACACAGGAACCTTTTAACGTGACTGAAGTGTTTCTATCAAATAATCAAAGGGCATTATAAAATAGATTTTTCAGATGTGATTTCATTTTCAGCTGGGTACGCAACCAGACAAAGACACCAACTAACAGTCACCCCACATCGCACACGTACTAACTGTTATAAGTATTCCTTCTTTCCTAGAACTATTTCCGATTGGAATAAACTTCAGTATTCACAAGTTCTACAGCCTTCTCTAAGTTTGTTTGAGTCCCACCTTAATTAGCATTGTATACCAATCCTCTGTTATTGTTGTATTATTTGTAACAACTTTTTTGTACCCGAGAAGAAGAGCCATTTCATCTGTGTTGAATTGTACAGTTGTTGTAAACCATGTATCCTTTTTATGCACTGTAACCCACCTGCTAAAATCCCTATCAGGGATTGCAGTATTTATAAATAAATAAATAAATAAATAAATACTCTCCCTCATAGCATCACCCCGTGCATTCCCACTTAACCATGTTCACCCCCGGGAAAATGCTCGGGAGTTTTTTTTTGTTTGTTTAGTCTTTCTTGTGTCCATGCGTTTTCTGACATTGAACTTGCTCCCCACATCTGAATAAATGACACGGTTGAACTGAAAGTTGTAGATTGATAGCTCGGTTTTACTTAATTCCGGAAAAAGCGAGACCGTTCACTTGCGAATATTCAACTTTATTCGATGCCTTAACTTGCAAAGGATGAAGAGCAGTCTACGTGCTTCGACTAAGCGTATCGTTGGCTATAGCGGTGGCTCGTAAGGGTGCAACAGGAGCAAGTAGGAACACCTTCATGTTGTAAAAGTATGACTCGGATCGAAAAAAACGAAAGGCGATGAGGCACGAACTAACAACTTCTTTATTTGGAGAATGCTCGCACTTACGTACAATAACTAGAGGAGTGTGAAAGATGAGGGACTTATTAATAAGGTTGGTGTACAAACATTGAATAATGAAATAATACTGGGATGTCAAACCAGGCCACCGACACGTGTTGGCGTGAATGAACTGTATACATAGTGATACTACGACCATTATTCATTTATTCAATTGTTCTTTTTATATTGTGTAGTTTTCATGCTTTTTTCTATCTAGTGGCTGCACCATTATGTTGAGTGTATACTTTGCTCGTCTTACGTGCGTGCCTTGCGAGCTTACAAAAGCTACGTGTCATCAGTTATGTGTGACATGCCTGGCGCACATAACTAACATGAAGCTGGCTCATTAAGTCAGATAACTACACACAAAATCGGTACTCAGAATTAGTCAGTAACCGTTATTGCAGGGGTCTCAAAGAGGTGGACCGCGGGCTCCATGCGGCGCACCGACCTTTCGCGAGGGGCCCAATGCCCGTCTTCGCCCCATAATTCTGTATAAGTTTGTGGCTGTTTGTGGCGTCACTAAGTGGTGGTCGCATCAGTTTCTCACCTATAGCAATTAAGAACGCTTCATTCGGATAAGCAATCAGATGAGACTGGAGCATTCCGTTTTTCGTGGGCACTCCAAGTGGTTACCATGAGTGTAATAATAATCTCGAAACCAAAAGAACACACTTCAGTACAGATTTTAGTCATGCATTGTGGAGATCGGTATTGATATTCCTGTCAATCATGGGCGTATGAGGCTCAGACCACCGCTTTGTTGCATTACTTTATTCGACAATATTATCAGCTGTACCTTTATCAGGCGTGGTTATTTACACCTAGGCGAAATAAATCCTAATCCGTGAAAGCTATTTATAAGGGTTGGCAGTATTCCGCGCATTTCAGCATCACCTGATGTATAGTATGAATATGATCTATTGTTGAGTAGCCGGTACGAAATCCTGCTTGGTACTTTCGTTGGTTGAACTCTAATGTCGTCTGACTTCAGGTCTTGGACCGGGCAATTAGCGCGTAGGCAGGGCAAGCACTGTTCACTGAGTGTAGCTGACTGAATTTGAAAAGAAGGCAAACGTTTGAGAGAGAGAGAGAAAGTTAGGTGGGCAGATGAGACTAAGAAGCTCGCAGTTATAACGTGGCAGCAGTAAGTGCAGGACCGGTTTATTGGCAGAACGCCGGAGAGGCGTTTGCCCCGCAGTAGGCGTAGTCAGGCTGATTATATTAATAATAATGATGATGATGATAATGATGGTGATGACGAAAGTAAATAACGTGGTAATTCTGTGGTAACAACTTTCTTCTGAATACTACCTATACGCAACACAACGTTTTGCACACAGGTTCAAGCTGGTACTGTCTAAGGGCGAGGAGGAGACTGCCGAAGCACTGCTCATCGTCCACGCTCTGCTAGGAAAGGGTCTGGTGTACATATACGACGGCACCAACGCCAATAAGGGTGACGGGCAGAAGCTCAGGGTCAGGGCCAACCGCCTGTTCTCGTGCAGAGTGGACGCACTCGCCGACTCCTTCAAGGTGATTATTGCTCCGCAATTGTTAATGAGAAAAAAACGCCTACTACCCTGGCAGCCCGCGTTGTTGTGGCAACGTTAAAAAAACTTTCTTAATGGTGAGAAAACGCTACGTCAGCATTTTGTGCTATCAGGTTATGGGTCATAAACCCGACTTACAAACACACACGCACATACAAACACACACAAAGCACTCAAAGGGTTCTTTATGAATTTACTTAAAAGATGACTCGGTAGCGAAAGTCGTCGTCTTTTTCCTTCTTATATATTGTATTTATCCAGTCCTCCAACCCTATATTTTTGAAAGCTTTCTGCAACTAACGTGGCTTTCCATTGCCTCCACGTCGGAAGCACTTCACCCAGATTTAAATAGCCTCCGTGATCAGACCACCTTTGACCAAGTTATGGTGCCATAAGATGACACCATCATGTGTGGAGCTGTCATGATGATGTCATTATGACGTCATGCACACTGGCAATGTGTGACATCATTGTGATGTCTTAGGGTGACCTTATCACGTGATGATCTTTCGGATCACTCGCTCCAATGCCGTGGGACGCCGATGGTCAAACTTAGTTTGATGAGACATTTAAGGCTACCACCTTAACAATCGAATGTCCCAAGTGTAGAGTGTCCGAATTGAATTTTTGGTGTCCATTCGGATGTCTTCGAATCTCCTCCGTCCGGTGTTCGCCTTCTTGCGTTTTAAAGGCGTAACACCTGCCGAACTTTATGTGCATAGCACTTTTCGGTTAACTCAGACGACAGACCATACCCTACTTTGGCCTTTGGTCTCAGTATCGCGTGACCCCCCACTTGCGATTAGTGGTGACCGTAGCTGGGCCAGGGCCCAGGAGGGTCAACAAAGCTGAAGAAGTTTTCAAAAGACGCCCGTCCTCATCTTCGGCTGCGGCCACGCGCTTGGAAGGATGGGGCGTCAACAAGGCAGTTATTTGTGTCCGAATACACCAGCGGCTCTTCAAACATGTGGTTTTGAAGACGCGTGCAGCATCCATTGCTATGAGATTTATTCTCGTCCTGGGCTTTACCCCTCTCGTTTTGCAATGAACATGTCTATAGCGTAAGTGGATGGGCCCCTCGCGTTCTTATAATTTGACGTGACTCTGACGACCCCGGGTCGGTCAATCGGCTGACTACATCATAAACAGGGGCGCCGCTGGTTGTCTATTAAAAGATCCTGTGGCAATAATCACGCTCAAAATCAAGTGGTCAAGATAAGGCTAGCAAGAGTCGTAATCAGAATAAAGAGAAACGAACAAGGTCACAAATAGTAAATAATAGGGGAACTTTACATTGTTAGAAATAACCAAAAAGTCATCATAATTGTTGGGATAAAATCTCTGCCTTGAAACTTTTGAAAACATGCGGCTGACACCAACGCTACACAACAGAGAACGTCTTCACCTCGCCAGGCGATTGCTCCTCTCACCGGCGCTTCTCCAGTGCCGGTGTTAATGAAAAAGATCTCAAGGTACTTAACAGATTTACTTAAAAGCGAAAGTCATAACCTTTTTCTTCCCACATAATGTATTTATCCAGCCTCCCCCCCCCCCCCCCCACTTTATATCTTGCAAAGCTTTGTGCGCCTAGAGTGGTTTAGTGCTGCCTCCAAGATCGAAGGTGCCTCATCTGGTTTTGCATTGCCTCCATGGTCGGACCACCTCTGACCAAGCTACTGCACCGTATGAGGACGTCATCATGTGACGGGCCGTCATAATGACGTCATGATAACCACACCAACATTGGCAATTGGCGACGTCCACATGGCGTCACATGGTGATCTTATCATTAATCACTAGGTTGCGCATGCTGCGCACTTCATGTATCGAAGTGATGGAGCTGTGTTTTTTTCACGTATAGTTTTTTTTTCATACGTGCAAATTGAAAATAAGTTGTGCTTCTGCATTCCGAAGCAATTGGACAAGGCTCGAAGTGATAGCTTTGGTGAAATGCTGAAAGGCCTGGATGGTACGCGACGTAGCTTAAAGCTTTTTCACTGGCTTCCCATGAATTGAAGTTCGAGTATATTAACTTACAGATCACAGAGAGTAGATAATAAGCCATACCTTAAGTCTCGCAGCCTATAAACAGCCGGGTGACCTCCAGAGTAAGTTAAAGAGTTCGACGAAACTTCAGCTGGTTGTATACGTGGCGTATTGCTAGTGAACATTATGGTAAAACTAACCATTTGATACGTAATGGTCAACGCTCCAAGTGAAAAAAGTCGTGGTAACACGTTGCATTTCACTACACTACGCCCACTCAGTTTGAACAAGGAAGCCAGACGTGTTCCGGAACGGCAACTCCCAATCGGTCGAAGTGGTGATGATGTTGAAGGAACAGGAAATGCTAAAAGGAACGAATGTGTAACATACTATACTTAACTAATTTACAAGGGCACGCGCAAGAGCCGGCACAGCAATGTAGGAGTGAATAACCACGTCAGCACATACTGGTGTACATACTTAAACGCAAGCTATACAATGACTAACGGGAAATTACATGTTTAGGCATTCTGACAACGGAACGAATTTTCGTGGAGATCCACCATAGATTTTAGTAAAGATTCGCTGAGCGCCGCACTGATAACGACAGGCGTGCCCGCAGCCTGCAGAAAGAGTCGGGAAGGCTCCCCCTCTCCCCCTTATCACTATTTCACGAGTTCAAGAATTGATAATATATAAGCAATTCCTTGGGTGTAACGTCCCAAAACCACGATATGATTATGAGAGACGCCGTAGTGGAGGGTTCCGGAAATTTCGACCCCCTGGGGTTCTTTAACGTACACCCAAATCTGACCACATGGGCCTCAACAAGCATTTCCACCTCCATCTCAAATGCGGCGGCTGCGGCAGGGATTCGATCCCACAACCTTCAGAGCTCCAACAATTTTTATACGTTAGAATATGTAAGTACTCGGACTTGTTTGCGGCATTTTCACTTGTAATGAATCGATTGGCACGACACCTAGTTGCGTATATTTTGATATTTTACTTATTTTGCTGTTGACTCGAACTGCTTTTTCGAATCTTTTTCTCTCTCTTTAGCAAATTGCTTTTACAGGGATAGTTTTTTTTCTCTTTAATCAGTACAAGAAGTTTCCTTGCATCCTAAATCTTTGGTAGCTCCTCTTATCCATTTTGTTAATATGTAACTATCTATTTCTTCTTCCTTCCAGCTCGAGCAAGGAGGGACAGGGGTGCTGCGCAAGAACTTTGCACTCCCCGCCCTCTGTAAAAGAAAAAAATATCCGAGAAAGCCCATGTTGATAAACGTTTTTCTCATCTTTCGGCACAGGTTTATGTGAATACCCTATCTGAAGTTGGCAACAGCGGTCCCTTCGAGGTCAAGCAAAGGTTCCCCCTCTCTGACGCCACGTTCCTGCACACCTATGGTGAACTGAACAACGTTACGGCGTTGAAGGCCGCAGAGGACATAGTGGCCTGAGAGGGCCGGCCTCACGTTGTGCCGTCGATGACCACCACCATCAGCATGGCGATCTCTGTTGTGACCACCTCCTGGCACGTTCCCAATCGCCAATGGTTGTATCGTGGTGGAGGTCATGCGATAATCGAACTTATCAGTTCATAAAGGCTAGTGAATGGCCTGTGGTCGTCAGCGATCACCTGTCGTTGGATCGGAGCCTCAAATGCGTGACACTTGAGAAGGTATAAAAATTGAAAGCAGGTCAAAAAGCCTGCAAATAAAATTGAATGGAAAGAGCTGCCATTCATTATCGAAAGCAAGACGGAAATAAAAATATTGGTAATTGTACTCGTAATGAATAAAAGTTTCACAGGAGACGCAAAATAGTTTATTGCTGAGAAAACAGTAGTGACCGCCCGAACAAGGAAAATACTTCAAAGTTACATTGATATATTTGATGCACGCCTTATCCAGCAAAAGAGGGAAGATGCTAGAGCTTCACCTTCAATAGTAGAACACGACAGCTTAATCAGGTCTGATGTGCGTCGCCTTATCAATTATTTGCTAACCTGGATTCGGCTTTCGGTGCATGCCTCAAGCATGTCGCAAGGAAACGAACGTCTAAGCTTGTAAAATTGGCCCTTTCAAACTATTCTAGAATGTCTGCTGCAAGTACTGTTCAAGTGGCCCCTACGCGTCGCAATGTAGCCGCGCATGTGTGCGCAGCTGTACACTTTGCCGATTCTGATGCTCAGTGCGCAATTCCCATGTTTAGATTCCTGGCGCGATTCTGTGCTTTGGCCAAGCAATATCTACACGCGTTAAGGTAATGGCATTCAGGCATTGTTTTCCAAAACATACAGCTTGAAGCAATAGTGTGGCTTCGTAGAGGAACACCTGGTAGAACACCTTGCGAACGTAGAATACCTGGTAGGACACCGGCGTGCGAGCGCTTCAAGTGTCATCCTTTTTTTTTGTCTTCGTCTTTTTCCGCTACGTTTACGCCTTTATGAATCGGTACCAACTAGCTTCCCTCTCCGTTTTGTTCCCCGCAGACAGCCTGGTATCGATTCCTACTCGTGTCGAAGATTTTTAAAGTTTTCTTTCTTTCTTTGCCAATTCCTTGCTCGCAAATGACACCGACAGCGGAATCATTGCGAAGCGAGCTCTTTAAGGCTGCCACGTTGAATCGAGACCCAGGTAATAGAAAGAGGCACAAATACTACTAGAAATGATAGGTTAAAAAGTCTCAAAGAATACACACAGTAGCAACACAAGGTTGTGGTCTCAAAGTGTTCTATGATCTTGAAAAAAAAACTGTTCACGTCTGTGAAATGTATGTACACAGTGGAGCTGGCAAGCAAGCGCCACCACTTGCCCGGACAGAGATTGATTTTTTCTTTATCTCGCTCTTTCTCTTTCGATCTTGTTGTTTCCGCGATGTCTGTACTGCGTTTGGTTCTTTCGCAATTTCTTTTTTTGTACCTTTGTGCGTGGCTTTCTGTTTTTCCTTTCTAGTTCTCCGTGTTCTTTATTCTATTTTTTTATGTTTCTTCCTTACCCTTTACCTGTACTCAATCTTGCTCATACGAATTATTGTACTCAATTGTGTACAAAGTACAAATCGGCGCAGCTGGACAGCGCGTCGAGCATACGAGTTCGCAATGCGTTCAGTGGGGACTGGACGAATATAGCGCGCGCTATTTCTGATGCTGATACTTTTTTGCCACTGCGGCACGCAGTTTCAAGGAGCTTAAACACCGTGAAAATTGGACAACATTTATAATTTGAGCAGGACTGATAGCTATTATTTATAACTGTCAAACACCACTTTGGAAAAGAAAAAAAAAAACCCTTGGCAGTTGTCATGTTGACAGTGTGTAGTAGTACGCGGCAGAAACTCGAGCTAGCGCGAAAGGAGCAAGCATTTGGAAGCCGCAGACCTATTACAAAGCGATGAGCTGTCATTCGAAATCAGCCACAGAACCGAGTAAACCAGGCGGCTAAGTATGGCAATAAAAACAAAAGCTTCTGTGAGCGAATGCATGACTGAAGAGTTGGAGCTAAGGAAGAAACAGAGAGAAAGGAAAAACAAATAAAAAAACAAAAAAGACGAGAAATTAACTGAACAGTTCCAATGTTCACAGAAGAGCAAGCAGAACGAAAGCTTCATACAGGGAATGGTTCAATAAAGGTGGAAGAAAAGTTGAAGGATGGGTTTTAGAAGCAAGGAAAGATGAAGGAATTTACGTCTCGCTGTCTTTTTGCGAAGAGCATGAAGAACCCGGTACACGGAATCTCGTTGATGCGTTTTTCACGATATGCAAAAGTCGTATTAAAAAAATTCAAAAAGTATGCGTGGCGTCCCAGCTCAAGTTTAACGGACCAAGGTTGAAATGGCGGGTCAATTAGCGGTGAACTTTTTTCTGCGGCGAAAAGATTGTCTGGCAACCATCTTTTTATCCCAATACAAACGCTGCTCTGGACTCGACTATTCTGCAGCGGGCATAGATAGCGGCTTGTTGGAACGCAGTTTGAGCTAGTATGCCAAAGGATAAACGTAGGATTTGATTATATAGAGAGGAGTTCACTTTCGCGGTCGCATTTTTTAGCCTTAAGTAGAGATATGATTGTAATAAATTCGTTAAAATTAATTATTTTGAAAGAATTATAACTGCACATGAAAAAAATATTTTGCGTAGTCCAATCAGTGACTATCGCCTACAACTTTATCAATTCACAATGTACAAGTCAGTAAAACAGTGTTTTCGTATTACACGGCGCACAGCTGCATACCTTGCACACCACCTCGGCTTATGAGACGAAATCGTAAAGCGACCGCAAAGATTTCTAAAACATTTTTTTAATGTGTAAGAACATCTTTAATCGCGTCACCTTACAGGTGGGCGGATGACACTTTTATTTATGACATACTGTAACTATACAGTTAGTGAGGGCCCCACAAAAATACCAGACCATCCACGGAGTGAATGATGATGATTGGGGCGAAGCCTCTGTCCATCCATCCGCCCGTCCATCCGTCTGTCCGTCTGTACGTATGTAATTCGAAACATCTTGAATGATGTGAGCGTTCCAAGCGCCATCTGCTGAACACTTCGTCTACTAGGGGCGGCTACGACGGACAACTGTGGCAGGCAAGCCTACGCCTTGAGAGTCTTCGCCCGTAAAAGCTTCGGCTACGGAGCTTCTATGTATGCATGTCATCGTATTGATTAGGTTCTTTGGGAAAGTTGCGGTCAGCTTTACTAAAGAGCGCAGTCGTTTGTGCGACTAGCAGTTCAAGCAACGCACCGGCTGCACTAGTCAACAGTAGCGATCCTTAGCCAACTGCCCGACAAGTTAGCAAAGTGCTAGACAACGTCATAGTGAGTGTAATGCACCAAGGGGACTTCCGAAGTTAATCGGCCGTAACAATTTCATTGGAATCAGGTCAGCTACCCATAAAGACCAGCGCTTATCCTGCATGCGCTACGTACCCGGAACATGTCCATTCAAATGAAGGCAAATGCGGGAGGGGGACACACAAACAGAAGGGCAGATGGTATTAAAGGTTCGAGGTATAACGTGGCGCCAGTAAGCATAAGATCACGTTGATTGCCGGATCATTGGAGATTCATTTGCCTCGTAGTGGTTGTAGTCAGGCGGCTGCTGATGAATAACGTCCTTAATAGAACTTTCCTTATTCTGGTGTGTGTTCCTGCCCCGACTCACAAATGCGGCTAATACTTCCTCTCCCGAATTCACAAGGTTCTGCGCAAAGGGTGAAGTTTTGTTGAGTGAGAACGAACGCGCTTGACCAGTTTCCTAACATGTAAAACAGTTTATTGCAACAGGAGCCGTCCGCCTTCGAGTGTGACGAACATTATGGGTTCAGGCTGCCTTGCCAAAAGTGTGGATGGAATTACGAAAAGAAAGAATCGTTCTATCTTTTGTTGCGTGTATGTGGACACTTCAGGTGGAATTTTACCGTTGCCGTCATGTTCCATATAGAAAACCATTCGAAAGATTGCCGCGCACGTCCTATGTTCTACGTGCAAGCAAACGCTTGAAGAGGTTTAAAGGGGCGTGGCTCAAGCAGAAAGCGCACTGCGGCCCATTTATTCGCGTGGAGGAGCAGGAAGGAACGTACCGATGAGGAGCGGCTGCGTATCTATAGCTCGGGATGCGATTGCGGTCTCTGATCCAAAGGGTGCAGTTGCACAAGCACTTTCTTGACCGGGATCATTGGACAATTCATACCCTTGTACGAGCTCTGCTGTCAGAGCCCGGACATGGGTATTCGCGTTGAAAAGGAAGAGAAGAAAGACCACTTAGCTCCAAGAGCAGCCGTATTCCCTAAGGCCAGCATTTTGTAAATAATGTATCTTCATTAAGCTAGACACCCTTGGTTCATATACCATTCACTATGCTACCGCACGCGTTGCCTTGCCCTTGGAGAAAAACTGTTTTTTTCTTTCAGGCTGTAAAATGATCGTTGGAGCTCGGACTTATCGCTGAAGAATGGAGACGTTATACCCCTTCATTGTACAGCTTGTAATTGCAGCTGCAGCCACGACAATTTTGCCCTCTGCAGCTTCGTAACGTACCACGTAAGAATAGAATTCCGGCCAGTGGCAAATGACTCGACCTGCTTATATACGCACCACGGCATATATCAAGTCGGGCTGGAAGTATTTTGCAATATTGTGGGATTAATGTTTACTCTTCCTTTAGCGTCGAAATCACACAGACCGAGTACGAAGATGTGAAGGCGATGACAGACAAAAGAGAAAGGAGGACAGGGATAAGGGGAGCAGAAGAACTTAAAGAGAGAGAGAGCCCTCTTGGAGTAACGCTCTTTTGTCAATCGTCGTCTTCTTGACTTTTACCTCGGATCATGAAGCACCAGCACAACCACTTGTCCACCCTAACAGAGGACAGCTTAACGGAAGCTCTATGAGGTATCCATTCATCCATCCATCAAATCCGCCCATCCGTCTCTCCGTGCGTCCGTTTCTCCATCCATCCATTCATCTATCCATCCATCCACCCATGTCGTCCATCCGTTAGCATCCGATCATCGCCCATTCGTCCATCCACGAGATCCAGCCACCACCAGCGATCCATACAGCGAGCCATCCATAGCCGCCAGCCAGCCAGAGCTAGCAGCGAGCATCGATATCGCATCGAGGAGCATCGAGCACGAGCAGCCATCACGAGCGAGCAGATAGCAGCAGGATCTATATATCGACTATATCTATCTGAGCTATCATCGAGCTAGCAGCTATCTAGCGATCTATCTATCTATCTATCGATCTATATCATCTATCTATCATCTACCTACTATCTATCTATCTACTATCTATCTATCTATCTTATCTATCCATCTAACCCTACTCTATCTATCTATCTATCTATCTATCTATCTATCTATCTATCTATCTATCTATTGTTTATCTATCTATCTACTATTATCTATCTATCTATCTATCTATCAATCTATCTATCTATCTATCCATAACTGAGACATTTAAAATGATAAAAATAAAGTCTGCACTCCTCGCTGCGTGACCAGAAATGCGAGTGGTAAGTGAGATGGTGGCCATTCATGAGGCTCAATGCCAGGCACCGCATGAAGAGAAGTGAGAGGCGTGCCAATGCTCCCGAATGGCAGCAACGTTCAAGAACACAATTACGTCTCGATCGCAGTTCTCCTTGTATATGTGTGAAGGATGTTGCGCCTGAAACAAGCAATTTATAGCAGGCACTATCCAGTCGACGCCAATGCAGGATGGCATGCAGGAAAAAGCGACTCTACTGGCGTAAATGTGCTAGGACGCAGTGCGGGCTCTTTTCACCAGTGGAGTGCTATTCTGAACGCTAGGAAGATTTAGCGCGGTTTGGTTTGCCACACGGTAGGCACGTAAACACCACAGCGTCATGGCCACGCCCGTTAACTTTTTCAATCTTTAAGACCTGTATTCGGCCCTCTTGTGGACGTTATCTATGTCCCTGTGGTCACCCACGGCAACTCGCACGGCTAAGCGTTTCTAAAAAAAATGCGCGGTGAACACGCGCATTGGTAATTCCGAACTCAGCCTGCCGTAAACCCGACTTCACTCTAATGACAAATTTCTACTATATTATCAGAATCACCGCATTGTCATCACTGATTGGACCCAGAGCGTTGTGACGGCTT
Organism: Rhipicephalus annulatus; assembly: GCA_013436015.1. Taxonomy (NCBI): domain Eukaryota; kingdom Metazoa; phylum Arthropoda; class Arachnida; order Ixodida; family Ixodidae; genus Rhipicephalus; species Rhipicephalus annulatus. The sequence goes on from WOVY01002004.1 coordinate 168,832, forward strand.
CTCCGATTGGCTGAAACGCCATTGCAGAATTTTACAAGACAGCGGAAGTTCATCAGTGTCCGAATGACAGCTCCTGAGAAACGAAAGTGGTGATAATTAACTCAAAGGTAGAGTTCCATTCATTCCATACCCCTTTACGCGGATCGAGCTACAAAAATTTTGAAACATTCAACTACGATAACTACGAATACGTAAAATTCGCCAGGTGGTCACGAGGATAACAAGCCGAGCAGCATTCTTGCAAGAAATTATCAAACGACTTTATTAAAAACGTTTATTGTATTACGAATAAACTGCTGCAGATGTATTTAGAAGTCGTTGAGTACCAGTGGAGTCGCGGAGATGTGCCATTCGCGCTAAGCGCTTTCTCTCTCCTTTCGTATAGGCTAGCACGCTGAAAAATAAATCGAGAGGGATACATGGGGACAAGAAGCTATGACCTCTCAGTTCCTTCATCTCTTCCTTTATCGACGTTTTAGTGGCTTTCTTCGAATTGAAGTGTGCACCAACTTTCCCTACAAGCAACACTCTCGTAGCTACAACCATTTGCCAGAGCGAACCTTGAGCCCTTTTTTTTCTTGAATCGCGCGGCTTACTCTCACTGTGATGGCGAGTGAAGGGGCCATAGAGCTCACGTGCTCATGGCGGCGCCTACCGGCGGCAGCGGCAACTATGTCACTCATGGTGGTCGAATGAGCCAATGAACGTAAACTTTGAGCTTATGGCGCCGTCATTTGGGTTTGTGACGCCATTTGTCGAGTGAATAGAGCAACTACTAGCAAAACGTAACGATTTATGGTAAATTTGAGGCCATGTGCTGCGCTATAACATTCAGTTCCCGTGTCCTCAGGAGCTTCGACTACCGATTGACAGTGTTTCTGATAATGCTCAAAAAGTGTTGCGGGGTCACTTTAATGAACACTCACTCTTCATAATGTACCGTTTTGATCGAACACCTTTGCAGGGACTTATTGAGAGTGGGAGCGAGGGGGATTTCTTTGATAATAAACTCGACGGATATTATACATCACGTATAGTGGGCACCTCTCATATACCGAAAGAAGGCTTTGCTAAACACTGTTTCCCGTGCATGCAGGCCCACTCATTTGTGCCATAAACACCAAGTGCTGGTGTTTTGCGTCCACAAACCCTCGATATGGTTATAAGACACGTCTTAGTGGAGTGCTCCAGAAATTGGGACAACTTTTTGCGCTTTAACATGCTCCTTATTCTAAGCACACGGGCCTCCATCGAAAATGTGGCTTCTGCGGCTGAGATTTGATGCCGTGACCTCCGGGTCAGCAGTGCCACCTCATAATCGTCTTGATACGTGGGGTTTAACGTCCCAAAACCACTATATGATTATGAGAGACGCCGTAGTGGAGGGCTCCGGAAATTTAGACAACCTGGGGTTCTTTAACGTGCACCCAAATCTGAGCACACGGGCCTACAACATTTCCGCCTCCATCGGAAATGCAGCCGCCGCAGCCGGGATTCGAACCCGCGCCCTGCAGGTCAGCAGCCGAGTACCTTAGCCACTAGACCACCGCGGCGGAGCCTCATAATGGTCTGACCAACACGGTGCCGCAGTTTGTGCTCATCCAGTGCGTGCCCATCTTCCCGGTTGAATATAATTGGTGAAGAGAGTGCTTTGAGATTTTTGAAAGTCTGCATTTCTGGCAGTGTAGGCCTGTCGAAGATTGTTGAATAACAATTCACTTATGCAACAGAGATGTCACGTTGGAATCCGTGTAGAGACAGAATGGTATCTGTATTTCTGTGTTAGTTTAGAGTATTCTTTCTATTTTATCTCGGCAGTATATTACTTACAATGTACTCGAGGTAACTTCAAGTACTACGTACACGTAGTCTGGTGAAATATCCATATTTCTTTTTTTCCCATGTAACAAAATGACCCTAGAAAACAAGCTATCTTACTTAACTCTTTAATCAATTCAAACAAAAGCAATTTAATACCACCCATCACCAATCCCGCTCGAATAGCTAATCTAGAAAAAAATCACAGCGTATCCACAGAGTGCATGATGATGATCTGGGCGAAGCGTCCATCAGTTTGTCCACGCTGCGGTCTGTCCGTACGTTCATCCGTCCGTCCGTGCGTCAGTTAGTGCGTCCATCCGTGCGTCGGTCCGTTTGTGCATTCGTCCTTCATCCGTCTGCGCGTCCATCCCTGCGTCCATCCATGCATCTGTCCGTCCGCCCGTCTGTCCATCTAGTTAACACTCCAAGCACCGCCATCTCGCATCTTTTCCTCATATATTCATCATTTAGAAGTACCGACATCTAGCGGACATTCCAAGGACTAAACGAGAAGTGGCATGGCCGGCTAGCGCTAGAGGAGCAGCATGCGCGCACTTTCTTACGGCCTGCGCTTTGTGTCTAGTTCCCACCTCTCACCGCCGCTATAGTTCATGGCACTGCGGCCCGACCCTCACTGAACCTTGCTAAAACCAAAAAGGTTAGGCCCAGCAAGTTTAACGTGTCAACCCTTTCTGGTCACATAGTGCTCAAGGTGCGTCTGATACTAGTTTTTTTTTTAGTGAGCATCAACTTCAAGGCAAATTTTATTGGAGATTAAGTCACCGAATATTGTAATCTGCAGGTTATTTTAACAGAAAGAACTATCTTTTTAGTTATGATTAACGTGCGCGGGCTTCCTCCTCAAGTAAAAAGTGTGCGCGCGTTCCGCTCCTCTAGAACGGCCATGGAGGTGACTACCTACTACTACTACTACTACTACTACTACTACTACTACTACTACTACTACTACTACTACTACTACGACATATATCGTGGACGCACGACCCGCGGCTTCGGGAAGTTTGCCCCCAAAAGGAAACTAAGCTTGTGGGCCGCGCTGCACTTGCGCCCTGGCTTCGCTTGGTGTGAGCACGAAACTGGCCGACGTATCGCACGCTTTCCTAAATGCACAAGGAACAGCTGCCAGACACTTGTACTATGTCAGGCAAGCGCTTCGCGAGTGTTTTCCTTTATTTAAACAGCATACTAGCGAACGTTGCAGTGAACTCCAAGAACCACAAGCTGTCTAGTTCACGAAAGGCCGTAGTTCCCGCTTTGCCTTCTATTCCTCTACATGCGCATTCAGTATTCTGCTTTCCTTACTACAAAGCCTTAAAGTTAAAGGACGAAAAAAAGAAAAAAAGCCAGAGCCTACGATATTTTTGTCCCTTTAATGGTTCTTATATTAATGCTATACTTCGAATAGCCTTCCCTACCATTGCGTGTGGCAGAGAAGGTTATAGGACTCCGGATGCAGCGGCCAGAAATTCTTTCGGTATACTAACACACACACTCACAAAACAGAGAGAAAAAAGTACAAGGAACGGAGTTCCTTAGTATTCCATAAATATGAACTAGACGGTGAAACCAGCCAATAAACTCTAGTTGTCAAACCCTCCCCTCCATTTTCCTCTCCTTTCTTTTCCTTGCGGGAGTGCGCAATGCTTCAGGAGCGGAAGAAGAGAGACTCTTCCGGTCGAGCAGTGGCATCCCACGCAGTCGGCGCGCAGCTCTCAAACTATATATGTTTGGGAGCTACGCACGAACCACGTGGGATGCGGGAAAATAGAGTGTGCCCTTCAAAGTTCCCCAGGCGTCCTTTGAGGCGGAGTGAGACGGACCTAAGCCTACTCACCCCTTCCCCATTGTTCCCTCCCCACCCTCGTCTCATCGCTCCACCGTTGGTTTTATTAGTTAGTTTTCATACTGTCTTCTAGTTGTCAAATAGGAGTACACTACACTGATACCCACGCAGCGGCCATTAGGCAGTCTTGCGCGCGCGTGTGTGTACAAAGGAGTTTTTCGCCTGCAGGGCACCCCTTTCTAGCCATTTCGGGAAGTGCGTTCACGCGCAATGCAGGATTCGTAGCTCAAAACACCTGAATGCATAGCCAGCACTTCAGATGAGGTACAACTAAGTGGGAATAAAAGCCTGGACTGCTCAGTATGTTTTTCCTGCGAGCAATGTTGAAAATTCTTCGTGCTTTTATTATGTTTTTTTCGCAGGTTCGAGCTGTCTGTTATCAGGATTTCGAAATGAAAGTCGCAGTAAACGAAGGTTGCGATGTTTGAAGTCGCATTGCTTAGATAGATTAGACAGATAGATAGATAGATAGATAGATAGATAGATAGATAGATAGATAGATAGATAGATAGATAGATAGATAGATAGCTAGATAGATAGATAGATCGATAGATGGATAGATAAGATAGATAGATGATAGATAGATAGATAGATAGATAGATAGATAGATAGATAGATAGATAGATAGATAGATAGATAGATAGATAGATAGATAGATAGATAGATAGATAGATAGATAGATAGATAGATAGATAGATAGATAGATAGATAGATAGATAGATAGATAGATAGATAGATAGATAGATAGATAGATACGTAATTGTGGGATTCTTCGTTTGGTGTGTCTTTGCTGCTGCAGAAAAATACAAGAGAACGTCAACGATACACGATGGATACACGAAAACACCAACGTTGGACAAACTAAATGGGAAAAGGAAAAAGAATGAAATGTGCGTTCTCTTATTTATTTTGAGTACTGGAACTTGTTGGACATGAACTAAAAACCAAGGTAAACAATTGTTCCTGTGTTTCGCGCGCATAAGAATGCCGTCATCCCAAAGGCAGTCAAAAACACAACTATGGGTTCACCAACACCAGATGGTCGAAATGACTAGAGTATTCCACTATGACGTCTCTCATAATCATATCGTGGCTTTTGGGACGTAAGAGCCTTAGATATTGTGCTTGTGTTCATCGATGCAACGCCACAACTCCACCTTGGTTTGGTCTAGACTTAATTTCGAAACTTTGCTGCCATCAATGTTTTTAGACTAACAGTTTAGTATTCGTGACAGAAGGTGCATGACTACAGACGCTCGCTTACCAAGGGAAAGGCAATTTGAGCCTCGTTCCTTTCCTATACCACCACCACCAACACCACCATTGTCACTTTCATGCACTTCTGTATTGATCATGTCTCCCGTGAGATGTGTCGTGCGTCAGAACGGTGATGAAAGCAGCTTGACTACGTTTTGAAGTATTAAGTATGCAGAAAATCTTGCGCATCAGTCTCCGACACATCCCCCAATATTGAAAAGACTTCCTCGAGCACATTGCTGAATGCTGCGTTAACTCAAGCTTTGGTCTGAGAAATAGATGCCCTATTTCTGCTACGACGCGGTCTTCTAATTGCTTTTGAATTTTCCAATTTAGACATTGTCCTATATTCACGTTTCTTCACACACTCCCTGCATATTCTCGAAAAGTAAATATGGCACAAGCAAGGATTATCTAAATCATTTTAGAATACATAGCCAAGACACACGGGGTGTGCTTACATATTTACCGGCTAGTCTTGCTCTAAACAAAGTGTGCCATGTGATTTATACATATCGTTAGGTGATCCATGTTTCTGTCACGGTTTTCAACGGCTAACGCCAATAACATCAGCTGAAATGTACGCGAATAATTAAGCCGTTTCTTATATCCGAAGGTCATCTGCGATGAGTCATGTAGCATATTCAAAATCAGCCCTACAGAGAGAGCATGGGCAACATCAGTGTCATTTGTAAACAACATCTAGTCACATGGAACATTGGCTACACCCATTCCATGGTCAATGTTTCTGGTCACGCTGTCATGTTTTAGTGGACGCTAGGACGCTGAGGCAGATACCAATGTTAATCAATAAGTTACAGAGTACAGCGTGTACATACATTGATTACACATGTAAGGGCCAGGTGTGTAAAAAAAGAATTTTATGCCTGCAAATGTTCCATAACCCACCCCTGCCAATAAATCCCGTCCTGATTAATAATATACGGAATTCAAAAATCGGCTCTGGCATGCAGAAAGAGGTTTTTGTATTCGAAGATATTTCGGCAAACCCACTTCACTGAATTCGATGTTTAAGCAACGACAAAGGTGCTAAGCCACGAAGAATGGAGTCGATTATGAAATCTGTCACCTGCAGATCTCTTTGTCCAACTCATAGACCCTGACGTATAATCCATACTTTCCCGTCACCTCGCGACGCCGAGACAATCTATCATTGAGTTCGCCTCAACGCAGCATTCACCAAAGGCCTTTATATGCGGTGGCAGAATTCTTTGTTTCTGTGTTTTATTAAAGAGCTTTTTCTCCCTATCTTCCTCTCTCTTTGTGGAATTGAACATCTCAATAAAGATGTCTTACTAATCTAGTCTACTTGCCCATTTAGTACATATAGAATATAATAAAAAAAGGAAAGCTTACGAGCAGCCTGGAAACAGTAGTGTGAGAAATGAACAATTTTTCCAACACAGTATTGACGGCACTGTTAGCGACTATAAAATAAAACGTAAACAAGTTCCAGTGCTTCCACCAGCTCTTCAGTTGAAGGGTAGTGGGTCACCCCTTTAATATACCACTTCTTGTGATGTTACTGAATAAGTGCATTAGATAAAGAATGTTACACATCGCGTTTGAAGAAGCGCGAAAGTAGGCCTTCACAACCAAGCGACTACGTCAGGTCTCAACGAGGTAAGTTAGGCTGCGCATTATGTTTAACTAAACTCCTTTATGATTCATTTGTTTATTTCAAACACGTCATTATCATTAGCACCCCTTTATGTTGTATGGAGAATAATTTGAAAAGTGGCGGCTGTGTTTTACGATGCCGAGCGTCGATTCTCGAAGACCGTCAAAGGAGATCCATGTTGTCAATGTGCCATTGGTACCAAGCGCAGAACAAAAGCAAAAAAAGTAAAAGGTAGTGGGAAAGGAACTTTTGACCTCTTGTGAAAAGCAAATTAGGGTAAGCTCCCCGAAAAAAAAACATTCTGCTGCAGATGACCCAGAACGACTTTTCACAACAATAGCTCACCTTGAATTTTCGCCAAAGGCGGAAGAAATTATGATAAAAAAATAAAAATGCCCGTAGTTAGTGAAAATATTTGATTTTTTCCCCCATTTTTTTGCCTTATAAATAGAGAAACACTTCTCTTCGCACCTGCAGAACTGGCCGTCAGGATGTTTGGTAAATGCAATATATCACCGACATGTGAGCCGTCATCTAAAAATATAAAGCTCACAAAAAACTAAAAAAGCTGCATGGTCCTAATTTAGTATATATTTAGAATAGTACAGGCTTTTCCCCAAAACAATTTTTCTTAAAGCCGTTTTATCTTACAAGGCGTTTAATTAAATTACTCAATGTTACCTTACGCTCCTGATTATGCTATATGATTTATCTTGGTTTCTAAAAAAAAGGCGACACGACATACGCAAGTAAGCGCCGCCACGTTACGAGATGGTAAGACAATAGCCTCCTTGTTTTAACGCTATACAGCTCCTAAAGTGTTACGTAAGAAATCATTTATTTCTCGCCGCCAAGGGAGAGAAAAATCCGAAGGGAAGACAATGATTGCTCAATGATCGGGCTATAGTTTCAAAGTAATTAGCGTCTCGAACACACTCGCGACGCTTGCACGCCGTTATCGGGGTAACAAGAGCTTTTTTATTGTTGCTTTCAATGCCTGGAAGCGCTGAGTGTTAGCCGGGAGAAAGTGTTCGAAAAGCAGACGAGACAGATAGCAGACGACTAAAGTTAAAAAAAAAAGCGGGGGCACGAAGCAGACGATTGAAACCTTGAGAAAACGAGGCCACTGACCTCGAAGAACGATTACATCCTATAGCAGCACGACGCTGAATAAATAAACAGCAGCAACGTTTATAACTAACCCCGTGGCAAGCAGCGGTGTGGCTGCGGTGAGCGAGACAAATGGGCGCTTGTTAACGAGTCACCACTGACAACGTTTGGGACTCGCAAGCGCAATATCCTGCAGCCTCTATGGGTGCTATAGAGCGCCGTTTATTAGGTTTCGCAGTTTAGGAGGTAAAGCAAACAGCTCGAGCTCGTTGCTAGGCCTTAATGAGCAGGAAATTGCCGCTGCAACACATGGAGCTCTTTCTCAATGCCAAGCGACCGACACGTGAAAGCAAAGTAAAATAAAAATACTGGAAGAGATGCAGCAACAGTGTCGTTGGGAACAAAAACAAATAAACAAGATTTCGCTTTCAAGGCCCACCATCACCTATGGGACCAATTCATTGTCAGAGTGCTTGTGACGGTCATGCAATGTACGAACACACTTTGGAACAGCCAAACTGTTCCCGCTCTTTTGTGCGATTCCCGCTATACGGGTTCAATAGGCCAGTAGCCGTTATGGCGACGTTAGGGGCGACGTCGTTGCGAAGGTTAATGCTCTTTCCCCTGTAGTGCGTTGCTATAGCAAGTCAGTATTACTGTGTTGAAACTAACTGTAGAAGTGCCTTGCCTTCCACTTTTACGCAGTTTAGCTCATATTTATATAAATTAACGTTCGAGTCAACATATCACTCTTACGCTTCCCTTGTGGATTTATTTGGTTGTTCCTGAAAAAAAGAAACTATCCTCTCGGCAAAATGTTTCGTCGGCTACCTTTATAATTAACGTGACACTGACTTCACGTTACGTAGAAAAAATTGCGAGGGCGTTGGGGCCGGTAAGTACATCGACTGACAAGGGAAAGATGGTTTTCACCTTTTATTTGTCTCAAGCTAATGGACGAGGAATCTTGCGTGTTTTTAAATGTATGCCTTGCTCAGTGTTCCCTAACCTTAATGACGGCGAATAAAGAGAGTAATTGTGGGCAAAACGAGAAAAAAAAAAGAAAAAAAGAAAACGCGACGGAGGCATTGGAGATACAAAGCACTGACGTAATCTAAAATCAATCACCAGGGATAATGAGACGGACCCTCTGTTTTTTTTTTTGTATAAGCTACCTTTCGAAACGAAGATAGCGAGTAAGATGATGCGGAGCTTGATGCAACGCGGAGATTTAACGAAAGATTAAGGAAGCTTTAAAAGCATTCTAGGGGAACGAGTGATTTTATGGAAAATCTGCGGTGCCCTTTTAAGGAATCGAAGTGACCGAGAGGTTTTCGTGGGTGTGCGGTCTTTTCTACGTTAGCTGCTCGCAAAGCCTATACTCTAAGCGACTCAAGATAGGAATGTGCATCGAGTACGAAGCGGTTATGAATGAACAAGAGACAGTGGAACCACGTCTACTTAATAGAATTGTAATCAGGAATAACCATTTTAATGATATAGCAGCTACGTGCGGCCTATAGAGGCGCATTTCTGTCGTCTCCGTCATGTTTCGTAAAAAGTTCCAACGAACATCGCACCACGCGTCGTACGTTTTATGTGGTAGTAAAAACTTGGAAGGCTGCATACCACTGGGGCTCAAAGGGAAATCTGGCACGCCAGCCACCTCCACCGTGCAGAGGGGCATGAAAGGGCGCAAGGGGTGGCTGCGTCGCTCGAACAGAAGCTGCAGACGTTGGTGAAAAGGGCGCATTCGCAAACCCAATCTCACCAGACGTGTAGAAGGCTCACACCCTTTTACGTGTCGTGCTACGATCGCTTACTTCGCGTTCATGTGAAAGACAACATGAAAACCGCTTCGTTCCCTAAAGCAGCCTTATTCATCTACGCAAGCGCTTTGTAGAGTTGCGCAAGTTCCGATTCTAAAGGTAGCTAGCTGCTAGCCTTACTTCTTCAAAGATTTCAATTTCTCTTTATCGAATTCATTGCATTGTCATTGTGGTCAAACTGCCTCTTTTTTATTTCGGATAATGTTATGTTCAAGAGGAACTTCAAGTTATTGATAAAGTAATGAAGCAACAAAGACATGTCTCCCAAATACAGAAACTGGCAACTTATCCTCCCCCGCGTTATATCTTATCCTGGTAAGCTTATCGGTTGCCTGTTATATCGAAAACATTTGCCGAGAAAATTAATTTTCAGGAAGACAACTCTCACACCTGTCAAAGCACACCTCTACGCACGTCACGTTCCCATCCAATCTCATCCGTTTTTGGGAGTCAGGGGTTTTAGCGGCGGTAATTCAGTGTGTACGCTCCGCTTGATTACGGCCTCCCACGAACCGGTCAATCGGTTGGTCCAAATCTTCTTGACAGGCCAGGAAGAAAAAGAAAAGAGCTTTTGTTCCCAATCTGGGAGAGTCCGGCTGTTCTGCCGAGGCAACTGCCGTTTGCTTTGACAGCTATTGTCTTCGTAAATCGCCCTGCGTGGGCTCGCCGGAATGTGCACGTCGGTAGTTCTGAGCGGAATGCGCCGCGCCAAGCACTGCCATGCACACATACTCAGTAGAGTTTGCATTCATGCGTTGTTGCGAATGCGTTACACAAGATATGCAACGGACAACTAATGTATCGTCGATATTGTGAAACATGTTATCTTTGTGAAAATAGTAACGTTGGGCAGAATAGTATGTTTCGTTCCATAGTTGAGGGATTTTCGCATCGGCCTGCTAATAGTCTCGCGGATTAGGGGCGAAAATAATCAATCACTCGATTATTAAGTGTTGCCTAAACCACAAGGAGTTCAAAGGCGAGACCGTAGTTTCTTTCTCGCCTTCAGTATACCCTTCCTGCAAGCGCTACCCCCCCTTACCACTTATTTCTTCGCAAGACATGTGGACTGTCAGCAAGACAGGTGGAGTGTCAGTGAGACATGTTGACTGTTGGGAAGACAGGTGGAGTGTCAGTGAGACATGTGGAGTGTCAGTACTAAGCATTAAGCCAGTTATAGGATTTCAAGCTTTTCGAATGCACACTTGTATATCCGCTTGCACTGTATCAAACGTAGAAAACGAAGTGAAATGCGTTTATTTTTTCAAATTGTTATTTTATTTAATTGGCCATTTGCATAGTACGCCCACGAAGGGGGGAGGGTAGGAGAGCGTGTCTCCTGACTTAGTCCTCTCTCCGCGAAGCACCCCGGGCAGGTGCAACAAGACGACGCGTAGAAACATTGAGTAACATGCATACAGATATTAAATAAATGAGGGACATTACAACAATTGGAAAAATATAAGACAAAGATTCAGACAAAGCTGTTCTTTAGCGATAAGTGCAAAAGACACTATGATCAGCACTACTGCCATATTTAGAATACATACAAATTGAAGGATAAATATTAAAAGCAATGATTACAATAAATATATTACATATTACATCACATGCTTCCAGCACATGAACCCTTCAAGTGTGCTCAACTCATTCATGTTTTTTTATAATATTTAGTAATTGAAAGGGCTAAAAGTTCATATAATAAATTTTCGGCCAAACCCCCCAGTGGGTATGAGCCATGGTAGAGGTCTGAACATCTGGTCTAGTGGCTAAGGTACTCGGCTGCTGACCCGCAGGTCGCGGGATCAAATCCAGGCTGTGGCGGCTGCATTTCCGATGGAGGCGGAAACGTTGTAGGCCCGTGTACTCAGATTTGGGTGCACGTTAAAGAACCCCAGGTGGTCGAAATTTCCGGAGCCCTCCACTACGGCGTCTCTCAAAATCATATAGTGGTTTTGGGACGTTAAACCCCACATATCAATCAGGTCTGAACATCATCATTGTCATCATTATCACACACGCTAGTCATGCAGAACGAGGCAGAATGTACATGGCACTGCGTAGTAAAGCAGTGTACAAAACAATTCACAACATATATATTCCATATATAAACCAATAAAGAGCTTATTTAATTTTGACGTCACGTGAAGAAAGTGCTGACATCATGAATTGTGGTGCGTGTTACGTTTGGGCCGGCCATTGTGCGTAAGCCGGTCTACGAGAAGTCTCTATCCCTGATATTGGCGCCTGGACGGAAGCGAAAAGCATGACGCTGTCCTGCAGGTGGGCCAGGTAGTTTGCTGTGGTCGGGTTACGAGGAACTCGGCGGAACTATCGCAAACAACCCTTTTGTTGAACTGGTTCAAACAGCGTGAGACGGCGCCACTGTGGCAGTTCTTATGGAGTATACCTCTCTAGTCGGCTATTGTCGCCTAAGCGAGGTCGTCGCAAAGCTCCAACAGTTCAGAAGCGTGGAAAGGCATCGACGTAGCCGTTCTCAGGGATGGAGCGTTTGGACTGCTATGTTCGAGAGAGTTCTGGAAGCCCGTAGCTGAAAGCAGCCATGGACTGCTGCTGACGTTCTTGTCAGCGGCCATCTCCCTGGAGGAGCTTCACTTTTTCTCTCCACCAAACTCTACCCCCTCGCCCAGCGTCACCTTCAAGGCGTGGGCCGGTTGCGTTATTGTGTGATGTGCTCGTGATAATCATTGGAAGAGAGAGAGAGAGAGATAAATGGAGAGGAAAGGCAGGGAGGTTAACCAAGCTTGGCTCGGTTGGCTACCCTACACTTGGGGTGGGGGAAAAGGAGAATAATAGAACAAAAAGAGACAGAAAAGAAGAGGAGTAAGAAAGAGAAGCATAAATATTCAGCTCGAGACTACACAGCACGGCCTCGCACAGTTCTTTCACAAGCGGTCGTGAAGTTTGGTGGTCCTTAAAAAGTACAAGAGGGCTTTCGTGGCTTTGCGCCTATGGGAAACCGCCGGCCAAAATCCCAGGATCTTCTCTTCTGTAAGCGGCTGTGAATCCAGCTGACAGAGCTTGGCTTGCATAATACGTCGTTCGGTCTGGTATGCTGGGCAATGACATAGAATGTGCTCAAGCGTTTCCTCGCAGGCGCAGATGTTGCATGCCGAAGTGCTCGCCATTCCAAGGAGACGAGAGTACGAATTCGTAAATGCCACGCCCAACCTCATGCGACACAGTAAAGTTTCAGCGCATCGTGGGAGCCCGGATGGCAAACGAAGTTGCAAGTTTGGGTCGATCGAATACAGGTGCGTGTTGGAGAAACCCTGCGTATTCCATTGTAGGAGAGATATACGGCGAGCAAGTGATTGTAGTAGCCTTGCAGCGTCCGTTCTCAAGAGTGGTATGGGCGTGCGCTGGTCTTGGTCATGAGCCGATCGAGCATCTTCATCCGCGCGGTCATTGCCGACGATTCCGCAATGACTCGGCAACCACTGAAATACAATATTGTGACCTTCCGCGAGCGCTTAGTGGTAGTCTTGCTTTATCTGATATACTGATTGTTCATGTAACCCGTGCTGCATAACAAACCGTAGTGACTGTAAGGCTGACCTGGAGTCGCAAAATATGGCCCATTGGTTAGGTTGCTGGCGAAGAATGTACTTTACTGCACCTTGAAGTGCTGCGAGCTCTGCTGCTGTCGAAGTCATGGTGTGAGAAAACTTGTACTGAAGCAACACATTTTGAGATGGAACAACCACTGCTCCAGTGGAGCTGTTGGAATTAGTGGAGCCATCGGTGTAAACATGTATGCGGTCGGAGTACCTTTCGTCCAACAGACGCAAAGTCAATTGCTTCAGGGCTAGCGTTGACATGCGTGCCTTCTTAAAGATTCCAGGAACTGATAAGCGCACGTCAGGTTGACGAAGACTCCATGGCGCAGTTGCTGGATGCATCGCAAGTTTGAAGCCAGGTGGCAGTATGTCCTGATGTTTTATCACGATACCGCAGTACGAAGAATGGGGCCTCCGAGCTGTCAAACACGCTAAATTATGTGACGGTAGCCGTGATAAATGCCGAATGTGCGCTCTCAGCGTCTCGACAATGATGTGCGTTGTGACCGGTTGTTCTTGTGCAATAACAATAGTTGACACTGTCGATGAACATCTTAGAAGGCCAAGGCATGTCCGAAGTGCTTGGGCTTGTACGCTTTGCAGTGCACGGATGTTAGTCTTGCACGTGTTGGACAGGACAGGAAGGCTGTACCGGAGAGTTCCGAGAAAGAGGGCTGTACAAAGCTGCAACAAGGAGTGCACGGATGGGCCCCATGATTTTCCGGCGACGAAATTGAGTACATTCTCAATGCCAATGAGCTTTTTCTTCAGGTATGTGACATGCGGGCTCCAGGTTACGTCACGATCTACGATGACGCCTAAGAATCTATGAGTGCTCTTATATGAGATTGATCTGCCATCGATGCACAATGAGTAGAAAGACATCGGTTTGCGTGTAAACGCCACCGCTGCGCATTTTTCTGTGGCGATAGTCGAACCTTGCTGGCGAAGGTATGTCGATGTCATTGTTGCCGCTTTCTGTATTGTTGCGCGCACTTGAGGCCGTGTCACGCCGGACGCCCAAATGCAGATATCGTCAGCGTAGAGAGATATATAAGTCGTCTGTGGCAGCATTTCGGTGAGCCCCACGAGAACCAGGTTGAAAAGTGTTGGACTCAAAACACCGCCTTGTGGCACCCCACGACTTGTGAAATACTTATTCGTAGACCCATCTTCAGATAAAACGAACATGGATCTCTTTGTGAGGTAGCTTCTTACCCATCGAAAGACACGACCTCCAAGTTCAGCTGCTTCAAGAGCATTGAGAACAGCCTCGTGGGTCACGTTGTCATAGGCACCCTCACGTCTAAGAACAGAGCTACCGACAGCCGCTTCTGAGCTTTTTGATGCTGAACAAAGGTCACTAAGTCAATAACGCTTCAACTGAGGACCGACCTCGTCGAAAACCAGCCATAGCATCAGGATAGATGTTATAATGTTCCAGGTACCATTCCATGCGTGTAAGCAGCATCCTCTCCATGACCTTGCCAACGCAGCTTGCTAGTGCTATAGGCCGGTATGATGCCAAATCGAATGGAGACTTTCCGGGCTTCAGCAAAGGCCCCAGGCGCCGGCACTTCCACTCATCAAGCACCATTTCATCATGCTAAGACTTATTGAAAATGTCCAGGAGACAGCACCGTGCCTTCGGGCCTAGGTGACGTAGGGCAGTATAGGTCACTCCATCCAGACCTGGCTGGGGACGATGAGTGTCTGCATGTGTTCAATGCTGCATGAAGTTCTTCCATAGTGAATGCAGCCTCCATTTGCTTATCTCGTGCGACTGGAACGTCCTGTGGCAGTAGGTCGATCGGTATAGGGATGTCGTCGGCAATCTTTGCACAAAATTCACCAGAAACATCAAGCTGTGAGCGACGTTGAAGTAGCGCCAGAGCGGCGAAGGGATTACGCTGTTGCGGATGCGAGTGAATACCTCGCAGAGTCCTCCATACGGGAAACAAAGGCTTTCGAGGGTCTAGCGAGTCACAAAAACTCTACCATCGCATTTCCTGGAGTTTGTGCATTCGATGCTGGAGTTTCTTCTGAATGCGTCTGGATTATCTGAGGTCATAGATTTCGTGCGCCTGTATCGTCTTTCGGCGCATCGGCAGACCGCTCAAAGTTGTTCCAACTCTTGGTCGAGTGTGGTATGTCTCAATTCTTTTGAACATATTTTTGTGGAGGTCTCCATCACACAACAAATCACTTCGTCAATGGATTCCGGCGGTTCGATGATTGATCGATTGATATGTGGGGTTTAACGTCCCAAAACCACCATATGAGTACGAGAGATGCTGTAGTGGAGAACTCCGGAAATTTCGACCACCTGGGGTTCTTTAACGTGGACCAAAATCTGAGCACAAGGGCCTACAACACTTCCGCCTCCTTCGGAAATGCACCTGCCGCAGCCGGGAGTCGATCCCGTGACCTGCGGTCAGCAGTCGAGTACCTTAGCCACTGGACCACCCCAGCGGGACGCTTCAATAGATTCCGGTGGTTCGTGCATGCACTTGCTCTCCACTGATATCTGATACTCTTTACAGTAAATAAGTCTTGAGTGTCCAGGGGAAGGAGAATCGTCCAGATCTCTGACTGTCACGTACTTGGGGATATGGTCGCTGCCATGTGTTTCAATATCTGTGAACCATTGGACTTTCGTGACAATGCTATGCGACACTAATGTCAAGTCCAGGCAACTGCTGTAAGTTACTCCTCAGAGATAAGTAGGGCGGCCGTCGTTCAGCACCTGAAGCCCGTGCTCTGATGCGAGATCAACTAGGTCCGTGCCTTTTCGATTTGTCCTGATGCTTCCCCACAATGGATGATGGGCGTTGAAGTCACCCATCAATATCCAAGGTGCTGGAGTCGTTGCGAAAATACCATTCAATATCTGTTGATTTAGTCGACATGACGGCGCTATATATGCGCCTATCAGCGTAAACGACAACTACTTCTTTTTAACATATATACACACGTAGTGATTTCCATTGTGAGACTCTACTCTTTGGAGAACGTAAGTGAGTTCTTTACGGATGTACACAGCAACTTGACTTCGCTCAATGCACGATGAAGAAACGAACGATTCATACCCCGACAGACGAGGTATTTGGGGAAAATGGGGTTCACAAATGATGATGATGGGAAACTTATTTTCGAAAATGAATTGTCTGAACTGAGGAATTCTTGACTGTAGACCTCTTGCGTTCCACTGAATTATGGAAGCACGCTTGACTTTTTCTCGGAAAGGCTGATGCGGTCTATGGCGCGCCATCTTGTTACTGAAGTCCGGCAAGAACTGGTTCTAGTGTGTCCAAGATTTGCAGCGCGCATTTAGCGGCAGGGATCTGTAGACTATCCAATAGAGTGCGAATAACACTCATGAACGACCTCAATACAAAAAAGACTTGTACCTCTTGGGCGGACAGACTGCCTGCTAGGGGCATATTCGTTGTTGACTGTCGATATTGTGGTTCCGTAGACACGTGTACCCGTGGTATAGTGGGCCAGTCAGAGCCGGATGTTCTTTGTAGCGCCACAGTGTCTTCCGACACCTCTGGACGTACCCCACCTGGTGGCGGGGGCGGGGGAGGTCTCTGTGGTCGTGGCGGCGGTGGTGGTGGCAGTGGCGGCGTTAGTGAAGGCACTTTCGGCACAGGACTGCTTTTTCTTTTCTTCGAGCACCGCCGTCGACGGGAACGCCGTCGTTGAACAACCGTTACCGGTTCCTTTCGTGAGGATCCGTCTTTAACCATTTGTCTCAGAATGCTCCTCTCTTTCTTCAGTACTGGACAGTCTTTGGACGAGGTCTCATGGTTCCCGTTGCAGTTGCTGCATTTTAGGAGAGTTGCTTGGCAAGCCTCTGCTTTGTGGGGTCCGGCACAACGTGGGCATGCTTGCTTGTTGTTGCACACAGCACTAACATGACCCAGTTTCAGACAGTTGTGGCACTGTAGTGGTCTTGGGATGTATGGTCGGACAACGTGACGAAAATGACCAACCTTTACATGTGATGGGATGCAATCACCTCCGAAGGTCACCTTGATGCAACGGGATTTGCCAAGCCGGCATACTTGCAATATGTCCGTCGCCCCAGTAGCTGGCTTTATCAGAACAGGAAGGTCTGCGTTCGGTATGGAAACATCAACGTCATCAATAATGCCTGTCGTCGTGTCACTATCCTGCGGAATGTAAGTTCTGAGATAGATGCCTCCAAGCTCCATGACAGTTCGCAGGGTATGTAGCGCAGCCGGGTGCTCAACGTCTATGGCCAAGATATTCTTCTGTGGGTCGAGTCTAATATTCTTTATCTCATTAGGCACGATAGCTTCGAGATGCGCTGATATCACTTGCCTGTTCATGTTCTTCAGGTTTATCGAAGAGTCGACAGGAACAAAAAGTATGGTATGGCGTTCAGAACTGCACGCCGCATTCACGGTAGAGACGCTAGATGGCGAAGACGCGCCGACCATTCTTCTTTTAGCTTTACGCTTCACTGCAGGGATGAAATCATCGTCGCTGTCTTCACTACTCGCCGTTTACAGTTCAGTGCTGTCACTGGTGCTGTCGTCCTCCCGGCTGTTGCGCTTCCTTGAGGTTGACGTCGAAGGTGACGCCAAGTCGGGATTGCGTACGGTGGGGCCTGTATCCATCGCTGCCCGCAGGAGAGCGATGATCCTCGGATAGAACGTAAATTCACACAAAAAACACCAAACGAAATAGGCAGCGTTCGGCAGAAATACACTTCGTCGTCGTCGTCGACGAAATCATTGGAAATTCTCACCCACGCTTTCCTTCTCACGAGCGGCCCGATTTCATCCCCCTTTCTGGTGGGTGGACCACTGGGACTGCACGTCACCTGATTCATGGCAACAGTGGTCACCGCCTTCTTCGAACTGACGTGTACAGGAACCGACTGGATATAAAAGTCGAAGCCATTTTGTAAATAGTCGTTGAATCTGAGCTGAATCTGCACAGTGCCTTCTTTCCACAATGTAAATAAACCATCGTTTTATCAAAAAATGCGTCTCCTATACTGGCAATGATTGGCCAGGCGGATGGCGGCGGGGAGCCAGCTACCCCCCCCCCCCCCAAAAAAAAAAAAAAAAACCGTACCTGCCATCAGAACCTCTTCATGCCCGTTACACGCGATAATGGGAAACGCTAGGAGAGCATAAAACACTCGTTCCTTTTTGTATTTTCAGAGGATGTTTAGCAGCCCTTTAAAAGAAAGAACAAATAAGAAGGAAAGAGTAGCTGACTATTAGTCGCCGCGCATTTTCACGGAGGATGCCAGTAATCCGCATCGTCCCCACCCCCTAAGTGCAGGGTGTGTTACGAAGGCATTGAGGGCAAAGGAAGTACGCTAGGGTTACCATCTATTTCCATTTCTACGGGATCTATTTTTCGTCAAGGTGGTTTGTCAGAGAAGCCGAATTATATCACATCCTGAAGAGGGCATATATAGCCTAGTATCAAGGTGATCACCTATAGCACAGTTATTTTCTTTTTTTGTTTTTCTCTCTCTCGATGAGTGCGTGGCTTTGTGCTGATGCGCTGCCTAGAACAGCTGCAATATCGACGCAAGAGTATTGGTGATGCAAGCAGTGCGTATACCTTCTAGTAAATGGGCCTCGTGAACAATTTGTCTTCGGAAACGGCAAGCTTAGTGGCGCGTTGGGACTTCACCGACATCATATATTACATCGCTAGAGAGGAACGCTGTCATTACGGAACAGCTTCTTTTCGGCTCCGTCAGGCTTCGCTAAAAGCAGTGATCGATAGTATCAACCATGCTTAATATGTCATGTAGTGATAGGCGAGCCTCTACGAATGCAGGCGAACCTATCAATAATCGTGGGCTACTTTGTAGAGCAGACGGTTTGCTTGAAGAGACCTATGAATCGGACTAGTTAATGGCTGTAGTTGCTACTTCTTACGCAGAGTAGTACAAAACAAAGACGTCCGCATCGGTGGAACAGTGGCTACGGCGCTCGGCTTTTGATTCAAAGGTCGCGGGTTCGGTACCGGCAGCGGCGGTCGCATTTCCATGGAGGCGAAATGGCAGAGGCCCGTCTACTGTGATGTCAGTGCACGATAAAGAACACGAGATGGTCAAAATTTGCGGAGTCCATCATTACGGCATCTCTCATAGTAATATCGTGGTTTCAGGACATAAAACACCACATAATAATAATAATAATAATAATAATAATAATAATAATAATAATAATAATAATAATAATAATAATAATATTAATAATAATATTGATATAATAATAATAACAATAATGATGATGATGAATGTTATTATTATTATTATTATTATTATTATTATTATTATTATTATTATTATTATTATTATTATTATTATTATTATTACAAAACAAAGAAAAAACAAGGGCATGGTGACTGAGGATGGTGCACCAATTCAAGACGGGTGCATTCGTATTTTGTGACGTGTAATATAAAACTTAAAGGAATCGGATGGTGAAGAAGGTGAAAAAAACGAAAAGTAGACCTATAGGATTATTCGACGCCTTGACTTACCTAAAGGGACAACGACACCCACTTTTCGATTATAATTTTTGTTATGTGGAATAATTTTTTTTTGCGTTCACAGACAAGCCGACAGAATTTTAGCACGTTTGTTTGAGCACCCTAACTAAATCGAGTATTTTTATAAACACACAAGTGGCCCGAAAGTCTGACAACAGTGGTGCACTCGCGAGCTGTGACGTAAGAAGTAGCAAAAACGTTTTCATTCCCGCTAACAATATTTATTGTCTCGCGGTTAGTTGTGCACGTTAAAGAGCTCATTGGGTTATCTTCAGTTCGGTAGAACTAAAGGTAGAAGACACTTAGGTAGAAGACGGTGGCTCTACTGCACGAAAAAAAAAACAAGTAATTGGCCTACTCTCTTGCTGCCCAGTGCGTATGTTTTTCATGCTGTTAAACCTAAAGTATGCTAAACGAATTAGCCCAGTCAGCCACTTTCTGTTCATAGTTTTGTATGTTCACCGCACCAAATACTGACATTACACTTAATTCCGCCGGTGTGATATTTTTTCCTTTTTTGTTTTTGAAGTTGCACGTTTTATTTACTGCATGTGCGACCACAAGTATACGACTCAGGTTTGGTATGTTTCCTTATCCCAAAGAACTCAATAGAGAAAATTACGAGCACCGCCATATGAGGAAGGCTTGCATGATTTGGTACGCCTTGGTAGAACAGTTATTACGGTGCTCGACAGCTCGCTCTGAGGTCATAGGTTCGATCCCAGTGATCCCATTGCGAAGAAAACGAAATGGTCGAGGCCCGTGAACTGCTGCGCGATGTCAGTTCACGTTAAAGGACACAAGATGGTCAAAATTTCCGGAGTCCTCCATTACGGCACGTCTCATAACTATATCGTCATTTGGGTCGTACAAACCCAGGTATTATTATTAGTGGCGGGATTCGAACAAGAACGCTACGTATGGCATCGCAGCAGCGCGAGATCTCAGAGGCCACATAGACAAGAGCTCGTGGCTGTAATGTAATCCGCAAGATGCTGTAACGTTCGCAACAGCTCACAATAAGAAACTGTCAACTCTTAACGAGAACTCATTCACTTCATTTTCATTAACAAATTGACACTTCAATTCTCCGCGAGTGAACCAACTCTCCTTTATCTGCATTTATTCGACATAACTCTCATGGACTGCTGACCCACAGGTCTCGCCATTGAATCTCGGCCGCGGCGGAGAATTTTCGATTGATGCCTAAAGCGCTTGAGGTCCACGTTGCTTAAACGTAAGTGCATGTTGGAGAACCCCAGGTGGTCGACGTTTTCGTAGCCTTTCACTACGCCGTCTCTGGTATTCATATCATGGTTTTGGGACGTCCGACCCAGCATCGACTAACGTTCCTTTTACCTTGAGACAAAACAATACCTTTTGTACCACCGTTACTTTTTTAGGGGAAATTTTCCCTAAGATTCAAATTACCGGAAGTAGTCGTATGCGCGGAAGTGCATGGAGGTAAAACAAGGCTTTCATTAATAATTTGTGGCACTAATAAGTAAAGCTAATGAGTGCTCTTGAGCCCGTGCGCCGATCATCCGAGTGAGCGGCAGCGCACAAAAACTCATTGTAAAAGAGCTTCGGAAAAGAAACTAGAACAGAAAGTTTTCATCGAAAATGAATTAATAACAAAATTAACATAGGAGTCCCTGTTTGCGACGCTAGTAAGCGAAGCAGTTTACAGCAAATATGGGCGACGCGTAGAACAGCAAGCTCGATCATTAAAAATACGCTCGCCAGTCCAGAGTAAAATTTTATGAACTGAGGGCAATTGCGATTCCGGATCGTTCAGCGCAGGCTTTACGGCAAAAACAATTTTACGTACAGGTTCACTTTGCGAATTCATTCCAAAGGTCCTCCAGCATGAAACACTTAGGGGGCAGTGCAACCACACACACGGGAAAGACTAATGCTTTTTATTTGTGCTGGTTACTGCTTACTTCTAGCTACTACTGGTTACTTCTAGTTAGAAAACACGTGTAATACGCACGTAAACACTTATATTGACTGTATGTAACTGAAGGGTGTGCACTGGAGAACACAAAGATAAAAGTGAGTCAGTAAATCGTTTTAAATATTTTTACTGCCGAAAATGCCAACGCTGTTTTTATTTATTTGTTAATTTCTTATTTATTTATTTTGTGTTTGTTTTTCTGGATAAATTTAGGTTAGTCTCTGTTGCGGAAAGTTGCAACCGAAAACTTATCGCTTCATTTGATACCGAGAGAACAGTAAAGGAGTAAAAAAACGTACCAAAACAACTTAACCAAATGAAATATGCGCACCGATTGTGTGTTAGGTGTGGACACACGCAAGTTCGGGTCAGCTTTACGCACGTGTAATGAAGCACGAAGGACATCGCGCACGTGTGTTTATTTCTCTTCGCATACGAAATGCGTGTGCATGTATGTTCACAGGCACGTGTGCGCTGTTATGCGCGTCCTTTAAGTAGTGACCTTGATTGTGCTCAATGTGTTTTCGTGATTAAGTACTATTAAAAGTATTACCATTGTTGACATTATCTTTATTTGTATGCTTCACCCCTATTCATCATTTTACAGACGTTTTACCGTGTTCCCCATGCCACGCTGCGGGGGTCTATTGGCTAAGGTACTCGGCTGCTAATCCACTGGTCGCGGGATCGAATACCGGCTGCGGCGGCTGCATTTTCGATGGAGGCGGAAATGTTGTAGGCCCATGTGCTCAGATTCGGGTGCACAATAAAGAACCATACGTGGTCAAAATTTCCGGAGCCCTCCAGTGTACAGCGTTCCTCATAGTCATATGGTGGCTTTGGGAAGTTAAACCCCACTTATCAATCAATAAATAAATCAGTCAAATCAACCGTGTTTCCTATGGGTTGCAGAAGGAGGCATCTTTCCTATTTAATGGCAGAACGTTCACCATTGCCTTGCCAGGCCTTCAAATTTATCGATTGACGTTTACAGAGCAGGCATCAAAAGTTGTACATGATTGTAGTTTTTGGGTATTTCATAATGCCCTTACAAACATCAAACCATCACGTGCACGCATGTAGGCTTTCGCACGCATGTTTCCATCTATGAGAAATATTTCTCGATTAGTCATGTTCGTCGTCATCCAAATATAGGACAATGACATCTAATAGAAGCAACAATGCAGTTATACCAGCAACAACAGCTTAGCCTTTACCGGTGACATGTAACCCTTACATCTTCCTGGACGATATATGATATGGGCGATATATGAAGCCTTTTTTTTTCCCCGTTGTGTCGTTTTCATTCTGTAGTTGGCGTAAAGTTAAAAGCCAGCTCTCGGTCATGAAGCAGTTTTGGACGCGACAAGTATTGCCAACAAGGTTAAGCCTATCGACAAATAGGTAAAAAAGCACTCAAACAACAATATTCCGCGCAACGTTACTGCGCAGGCAACCTACACTCGTTCGGTGTTTCAGGTATAAACTGCGTATACTTTTCTGGGTTGTAAATCTGCACCCATTTGATCACGCTATTTGAGTAATCGTGGGCAATCTGCTGAGATAATCACTGCCTCACGCGTGCCTAATAACGTGTCCTGCGCTACAACTAGGTTTGCTACCGTAGGTCGTTTCGTCAGACACTTCGTTGAGAAGAAAGACAAATTGTGGCTGCTTATATAAATAATGTGGCAAATTAAAAGTCCATGATGATACGACAAGAAAAGTAGCCAGTCCATTGCTAGCTTGTTTGCTTCTTTGCACGCTTGGCGCTTCTAATGTGGTTCTTACCCACTTCGGAGGATCAGCCATGAAACAGGCGGCTTATATAGGGTTGGTTGGTTGGCTGAACCCACCGTGGGGAATCTGTCATAAACCGGTTGGTGCCTTTTATTATAAATGAATATATTCTCAATATGCTCTGCAATAGATAGTTTTGAAATAACTGTTTAGCTTTATTCCGGATAGAGAGAGAGAGAAAAAAGAAGGCCAGTTAATTGAATAATCAGCTCAATTTAGATGTTTTTTTTTATCTTTCGTCTATGGACGTCATTTGCTTCTACGCAAATTTCCCACGCCTGCAACAGTATCCCTACGAGCGGAACGCGACGTGCCTTTCTTCGCCTATTCATGTGCACTGTTTCCTCGCACCCATATATGTATGCACGTCTCGCAATTAGGTTTAAGTGACAGCAAGCTTCTGCGACTTGCCCTCTTTTGTGTGCGTCCTTCGTCACATTCCACGCTACCTACAATGATTTGAAAATATCAATCTGAAACAGCATAAACTTGTAGGCTGTGGCCAAGGCGAAAATTTTGGCGTGTCAATTAAAAGAAGCCACAGTTTCTCCGCAAGGACGAAGCAATGAATGCGATAGCGAACATGTGTGATGCTCAGTGAACTGAGAATGGGGGTGAACTTTTTCGTAATTGATCGCACGTAACTCTACGAACAGTGCTATAAGAGACTACGGCTGCTCCAGAAAGGAATTCGCTTTTCGCATGATGTCTTCGCACTGTTTCCTGTTCATGTTTCTTCTTTCCGTAGTTACGCTGTCACTGCTCGTTTTCTTGCGGTGTGCAAATATGATGAAGAAGGTGGGGCTTTTCCTTCCTTGAAAGAGAAAGAACTTGAGCCAGTTGGTTTTTATCTATGGTTTCCTCTTTTGCTTCAACGGCAGGCCTGCCGAGCTGGTTGGTGTTATCACATGCGCCCCCCCGAGAGACGGAGAGGCGCCGGCTTGTTTAATCTGAAATTCAGCCGCGTTCATCACCTTCACTTGCGCGCGCTTACACGTGTCAAGGGTACACGATGCATGGGAGTATGTTATCAGTTTGGACTTAATACAGAAGATGACAGCAACGGCAACGCCAACGGCAAAAAAAATGGCAACAGTGCCCATATAGGTAATTGCTATCGCTATATTATGTGCCACCCAAACAGCATCTCTAGTGACAGCTCATCAAATTGACTGATGCCAATCTCGAAGGCCATGCTTTCTGGAAGTGCAGAGACTAAGAACTATAACCACGTCACAATTGCCATGGTTTACACACCACGTATACGTATCATCATAGCCAATAAGTACCAACAATGTTTATTTCGTGCGCTGATTGAGAGAATCAAAACAAAAGAGACATACAGACGAAGATAACAGGACGGAGTGTCCCTTAGGTTGGTTAACAACTTTATTAGAGTGTCCCTTTCAACTATTTATTTTAAGCGCTGTTCTCACGCACACCGAGTACATGGCAAACGCTTAGAGCAATAACAAAACATGAACCAACTGGTCTCAGGCATTGGTTTTCTAACAAGCCTGCAGGATTCGATCGGTTTGTCATCACAGGTGTACGCTCTGCCTACTACAGTCAATATGCAAGTGCAACCCAACGAGCGTATTCAATCATTGCTTTCCCAAGTCATCGCTTTCCTGTCGGAACGTTCTCGATCTGCGCTTCTTTCGCAGCGACTATTGTTTTGCTCAGGCCCATATACATGAGCGGCTCGTTCAGGCCTCGTGCGTATTGCGTCCTACTAATAACCAAAACATCGACGAGCTGTTATGCAGGAGCGCAATCTACTCATAACTATTGCCGCTTATATACTCCAAGCCAACCTCCGAATACAACTCTAAATACAACTCCAAAAGCAACCTCCAAATACAACAAACACATAGGTACCTTTATCGCTGCCATTTCTAAGCGTCCAGACATCGACAAATAGTATCGACTGGCACTTTGGAAAAGCTATTATGCTTGAATTGTTTCATAAGAGCGAATTTTATGCGATCCTAGCAGTAGACACGAATAGGGAAGGATGCACAGTAGTCCATGAAAAATAACGGCCACGACGGAAGAGATTTCTGAACTCGGCGCCCCTTTTCGTACCATTTAAAACCACGAGTTGATACTGGATATAACTAACTAACTAACTAACTAACTAACTAACTAACTAACTAACTAACTAACTAACTAACTAACTAACTAACTAACTAACTAACTAACTAACTAACCAACTAACCAACTAACTAACTAACTAACTAACTAACTTATAATAAACTAATCACCTAACCGACTAACTGATTAACTAACTAACCTAACATGTGAGAACGCATCTTGATGCGTAAAAAATCAATAGTCGAGGAACTAGCGGTTAAATGGCACATATATTAAGATATTGTGAATTGCGTATAGCGAAGAAGGTGATAGCATGAAAAAAAAATGGTTGCGATGCCAGGGGGGAAAATTTCGTTGAAAACTTGAATTTAAATGCGAGAAAATAGCTTTCAAATATCTTTAAACCACGTCAAACTATACCTTCATAACCAACGCAAGTCAATGTTACCGACAATATTCTACTGCGCTGGTAATATGACAGTAAATATGGTACGTTCCAGACGAGTGCCTCCATACTCCGACTCATAACTTCTTTCTTCTTTTTTGTTTTTTGTGTGGCCTTGCTGCATGTGATAACGGTGACTCATTGAAGTTACCAAATGAATAGAAAACAAAACAACCGACGAAAGAGTCCGTGCACGGTACTTACACGAGCAAACGTGAAAGAACCGGAGCGCCCTCTTGCGTTGCTTCCTGGCACGTCCGCTATCACGAACGATAACGCGTACGCACGCGAGGAACACCATTATTGGATTAGGAGGCAATAATATGCGTTCGGCCCAGATATAGAACGGAACGAGGTAAGTATGAATACGGGCGTTGTGCATTATTGATGAAACCCCTTCCATATATCTCAAGGCTCTCAGGAACGGCTCCACCTCTCTCAATAAGGAAAGACGGAATCGAAAAGCAACAACGGCCACGTGCACCTTGGAAGCAGGTAGTGCAAGGTGAAAGATTCTTGAATAAGTGAGCACGCTTAGACAGTTTCGTCGCAGTCTGGCATCGCCATCGGTCCGCTGAACACAGCGCACGGACGAAGGAAAGAAAAAGCATGAACCGAAATGGGTGCTGTATGCACTCTTGTAACTACTGCCTTCTCAAAGGAGAGATCTTCGACGACAAAAAGTGCGCAAAAAATAGGGACAAAGGGACACGCGGACGAGATTGTGTGTGTGCCTTGATTGTCCCCGCTTTTTAACGCGATAGCGTTATAGAGCTCGTGTTGCAGTAAACCCGCCGGCGGCGTCAGCCCTATTGGATGTGAGCGAAAAATTGTCTGTGCGTCTGTGACCGAAAAATCTAGTTATCGAGATAGCCGCGGGAGGCCGCTACTTGCCTAAGCGTGCGCGCGGCGATGACACTGAGAAAGCCGCGCATTCTAAGAAAAAAAAGGGGGGCTCATGGTTACGAGGCGCCGTAGCTTCTTTGCCCTGCCATCCCTCCTTGCTCAGTTTCCAGCGCTCTCGTCAGGACGAGAGAAGAGATAATGCAATTGCATTACCTTTGTAACTCCACTCGCACTAGACGGATTCCTAAACTTTTTTGCGACGTTGAATTCGTGAGACAATAAGCTTTTCTAGTGAATTCAATCCATGGTTACTTGAAGAAGTGTTTCAGGGCCCCTTTAACGCATTTCGCTCGACAGGTGTCACGACGAAAACGAGCCCATTCGGCGATAATAGTGTGCGCTGGTCCAATCTACTGTGTGCGTGTTTGTGTGCGTGGGCGCATATTTAACAAAACATATGAATAAGTGTGCACTCAGCAGTTGAAGGGTGCACTAGGGGCTATCGCGTTCAACATTTGCAGGTGAGGCTTAAGGGTCCCCGTTTTTTTTTGGTGGCTTTCGTGATAAGAGATTACCAACACCCAGTGCTCAGCTGCTCAGTTCTTCTAAGAAAGCCTTGAGTAGTCATGTCGGTGATACCGTCCGCGATAATTGCGGGAGGCTTTGTGGAGAGTCTCGTAAATTCCCGCAAGGTCCTCTACAATCAATTCACGCCTCTCCACGGAGCCAGTCATGACGACTGGACGAAGCCGGGTCCTAAGGTCCACAATGACTACGTTGAACTCGCGGGTAGTATAAAGGGTTCCTGCTTGTAGGTAATTTATATTGTTCTGTTACAATTATGATTGATAATAGTGTATTGTCAAACCTTCTTCTTTGTCTCACATATAACGTACGTTACCTGAGTGTAACCACATACAGTGCGGCCGTGACAACGGACACTGGACAAGCCTCGTCCGTAAGTTGTTTCGCCCCTAAAAACCTCGTCCCCTTCTCCTTACGCAGCGATAAGGTCACTGTGAAGTCCGAAGACTACATTCGTGGAAAACCGGGTTCAAGGGTCTAATACGCCTGGAGATGAAGAGCAGAGCGTCCCTACGTTCGTTTATTGCGGCGTAGATCCAAGAACCACCCGCCGTGCCACGCACTATCCCTCGTCCTCCTCTTTCTCTAGTGCGCGCTATGTCTACTGTTTTGAAAACTCCCAGCTCACGAATCGCTGTGGGCGCCTTTCTAAAAAACACAAATGTTGAATAGGCCGCGTTATAATTTTGTCGTCTGCTAGCTATAGGCGACGTGCACGAACAATGCCGTCATGTGCCGTAATGTTCTAATGTTCTTCAGAACGCGTGCGAGTTTCCAACACAGCGTGGGCAGAGCATCATTGCGCACTATCACTATATTGCCTTACGCAATACTAGTAATGTCCATCACTGGCCTATTATGAGCGCTTCTAAGGAGTATTAAATATTCTTTATACCAGTGATTCCAGAAGTCTTCCTGTAGCTTTTGTCGCTGTATGCAAGCTTCAAGAAGCCCCGTATTGGAGCTGGCCCCACGTTTGCAGTTTGCAAGTCGGGGAGCGCCATCAATCGCTTGCCATGTATGAAATGGGCAGGTGTTAAGACTTCTGGTTCCTCTGGTGCAGAATACAACTACGTCAGCGGTCTACTATTTATGATCGCTTCAATTTCTGCTAGGACCATGCTCATTTGACCATAATCTAGAAGAGACCTTCCTACAGCTTTTCTCAAGTTGTCTTTCAGTGACCTCACCATACGCTCCCTAAATCCGCCCCACCAAGGAGCACGGTCAGCAGAGAATTTCCACGTGATGCTATGAGCAGACAGATAATCACTGACCTCACTTCCCCTAACAGTGTCATACACAGCACGAAGTTCGCGAGAAGCATGCTTTAAGTGTTCACGTTTAAAGCACAAAGCATTGTCAGAGTAAATCACTGAAGGTAATCCACGACACGCAGTGAAACGCCGAAAAGCTTCCAAGAAACTGTCGGCTGCTGAGAGTAAAACAAGCTCTAGATGAACAGCGCGTTCTACCGCGCAAGTGAATAAGCATGATGTATGATTTCTTCACCCAGAAGCGCTCTCGATGTTCTGCGATGGTTGTTGGGACTCTTGCGTGCAGAATCCTCTGGTGTAAGCCGGTGGCAATGAATTCCGTGGCGATGTGGTCACCGCGAAGCAGAATCGGGTGTTTGATGCCTTCGTGGTACTCGACATTCCGAAGCCTTGTTCGGATTATCAGCAATCTATCCTCTTCCGCAAGAAGTGGGTGCTAATCCCGAATTGTCGACGCCTTGGGTAGATCTCGCCCAACCTGGAGGACTGCCAATTCAAGGCCGAATAGTTGTTTTCGGGTAATGGTGTCTACTTCCGCATTTTCTTTCGCACCATCTTCAACATCACTCGGATTGGGGGTCAAGTGTTTGAACCGTCCTTCGTCATTTGCCAACCAAACTGACCTTTGCCACCTATTCTCCCTGTCCGCAGGCGACTTTATTGGCGTGTCTCGGGAATCTATGCCCGCATTGTTTTCCTTCCAAGCGTATAGCCGTTTGAACGCTTCCATACAATAATTGTGCAGGTTTGTTGGTAGAACCTTCAAAGGCGTGTACACTTTGCATCTCTGATCGCGCAACTCAATTGTTCCATTAAAAGCATTGTGAACCGTTTCATCGTGAGAGGATGGTACGTCTGCATTGGTGGTCTCTAAGCTTTCTAGCTGCCAGAACTTTCTCAGATTAAAGCCTGCACGTTCCTGCATCTCTTCATTGTTCACACAGCAATCCGTCCGAAGTACACAAACATTTGCATTTGTGCGTGGATGAACGGTTTCATTGCTTAATTGTCCTTGGAAAGTCCTACCCAGTGCTGGTTAAATGGAAAGGAGACCTTCGTGGTCATCATGCCAACTGACGTCTCTTCCAAGGACTTTCCAAAATAGGTCTGAGACAATAAATAGGCTGATGCCTTGTTCTTAAGCTATGTGGTAAAATCAGAAAGCATCAGCCACTTGTTGACTACGATTCTGAAACCCTTTGATGAATTCATGACTTGGGGCACCTCGACAATGGCTTCAATGACGTGCTGAACATCATCGTACTGGCTTTGCAAAGTTACTTGAGCTTGTCTTTGACGCGTACATCGACCACCATGTTTGGTTCCAAACACGTCGATGGCAATGTCAATTTTTCCCAGCACTTTTCGGTTCAATTTTCTGGAAAAATTTTCTTTGATAAAAGAGCGCTGGCTACCATTGTCCAGAATGCATCTTATATAGCAGGAACCATTCGTGCCATTTTTCCCATCCTCTGAATGTTTGCAATAGTATTGTATCAAGGTTCCTATTGCTATCTGACAGAGCGTACATGGAGGTACTGCTCGGAGCGTGTTGCGGTGGCATCAGTATTTGAAGAGCTTTACTGGCCTGTCTAGAGCACATCGAAGAAGCGTGTCTTCCATGACAATCTGAGCAGCTCACCTTCCGTCGACAGTCTCTAGCTCGATGTTCTTTTGTGGTACATCTGAAGCAGCACCTAGTCGTCGACAGAAGACGCTTTTTTTCCGAGTCAGGAAGCAACGCATCACAGTCCAGCGTCGCAGTGCAGCGTACTTGAAGTTCGGTCGACTCCAGGAAGCCCAATAGAACTTTCATGAGCTTGTGCATGTGTGAAAGCGTATGCGAAGGTCACATGATTTAGCTTCCTGAAAGTGGTCTCGCATCACGGCGAACGAGCTTACCTTATAGCGGACGTCGTTGAGTTTGGAAGGACAGGCGGTGGTACACAAAGGTTCTCAAGTCTTTTTTTCACAAGCAGAAAAGCTAAAAAAAATTCTAGAACCGCGCTGTCACGTTGGCCATGATATCAGCACACATGAGATCTTTACGCGAATATATACAGTGTATAACCATCTACTGAGCCGTACAGTAACTTTCAATGTTGTGCACGATTTGAAAGCATAGGCATTACGTATGCGCTTATCTGATTCACTTAATTAAATTTCATTTCATTTCAGTTTTATTGAGCATTTTCTTCACAGAGTTGCGGAAAGAAAACGCAAGGATCAGAGCAAAAATCTGCCATGTTAGCAGCTTGACGAGGCTCCTACCCCTTTTCACTTGGCATTACAAATCCGCAGAGCACAAACATGAAAAAACAATTTAGCGTCAATTTTCAAAAACTTCAAGAAATTAGGAAATAAAAAGGCATCAAAACTACATCAGTTTCATTTTTACATAAAATAAGCAAACCACAAAGAGAGAAAAACAACAAATGAAACAAGAAAACAGCATACGGTCAATCATGAAATAATGCACACGTTGCTAAAACGGCTATCAAAGTATTACAAAATAGTTATAAAACGTTTACAACAATGGGTATCCGAAAAGCACAAGTTTTGATGTACAAGGGAAACACTGATGAGTGAAACATTACATGTTTTACTCGTAAAAAAAAGCAACGAAGAAAATGGCGAAAAAAAAGTGGTGAATCATTCTTACCTGCTTCTTTTACGTTTGCATGCCTCTAGAATAAAGTTCGAAAGCTGAAATATTTTTTTTCTTTGATTGTTCGTAGCGGTTTCTCGACTTTGTCTCTCCTTAGCGTTTAAGGCTGATTGATTGATATGTGCACGTTTAACGTACCAAAACCACCATATGATTATGAGAGACGCTGTAGTGGAGGGCTTCGGAAATTTCGACCACCTGTGGTTCTTTAACATGCACCCAAATCTCAGCACACGGGCCTACAACATTTCCGCCTCCATCGGAAATGCAGCCGCCGCAGCCGGGATTTGATCCCATGACCTGCGGGTCAGCAGCGGAGTACCTTAGCCACTAGACCACCGCGGCGGGGTTAACGTTTAAGGCTGTAACGTTTAAGAACTCCAGTGTCTGCTCAGACACACGTAGACGCGGAATCTCGTCGGTGAATTCAAAGCTTTTTGTTTTTTCGTTATAGTCACTTGTGACAGCTGTTCTCAACGCAGTCCCAGAAAGTTTTTTGTGCTTGTTCGTTATTCTCGTGTTGTCTTTGCACTTCTTTTAATCTCAACCATGCTCAAAGCAGGTGAGAGAAACGTAATATCTGCACAAAGAGAGGCCACCGCAACTTGCAAATGCATCACAGACGAAAAAACAAACAAACAAAAACACGTTCCTGTACTCTCCCTTGTTTGTTTGTAAATAGTGAAGTGGATTAAGCACTCCCTAGCTATCATCACATACCGAAAAGTAACGGGTTCGACTCCTGTCCACACTGTCCACGAAACTTTTTCCTCGAGCCTTCTTTCTTCGCCATCTGATAGCATGCATTTTTATTGATATATGAGGTTTAACGTCCCAAAACCATCATTTGAATGTAAGAAACGCCGTAGTGGAGGGCTCCAAAAATTTCGACCACCTGGGGTTGTTCAATTTGCGCCCAAATCTGGGCCTGCAGCATTTTGGCCTCCATCGAAAATGCAGCCGCCTCCGCCAGGATACGATCCCGCCAGTATGCGGTCAGAAGGGAGTACCTTAGCCACTAGACCACGTGGCGGAGCTAGCGTGCATATTTACTGGCGGAATACCGTGACGGGATTGCGTCATGAAAACAGTGTAATAACACGAACATGGTGAAAAATGTATATTTTTCTTACACCGTAGTCGTGAACGTCTTGGTGGACGCCGGCACAAACCACTGTCGTGTTAAAAAAGAATACCACCTATAACTAATGCTGAAATCACGATGTATAGTACATCTCAGACATGCAAAAGTGTATATAATAATCATTTGGTGACTATAGCTTGCCTGCAGGAACAGCCATGCGGACAAAAAATTTTTACAAGAAAAATATGTTTGTAAGGAACCATGATATTTCAACATGCGTCTAGTCTGGGTTCGTTTCTGTAAGCAAGCAGGTAGTCGAACAGTGAAAAGCGTTTATTGCTGAGGCGACGGTAATCTTATATTAGTAGAGACGTGACGCAAAGGTCACGTGTGCATCGTGCTTGATGCTTGGCCTGGTGACGTCATGCTGGCGCAGCTCTGCTACAGTTTTCTTTATAGTTTTTAGGAGGAGTTCTTGAAAAAGTTAGGCACGTCTGGCTCCGGGCTGGAAATCAAATCTCCTTTTCCGCTAAAAAAGGAGAAAGAAAAAAAAGAAAGTTCTCGCTCGTGTCTATGCGAGCTCAGACTTGGGTCATTTCATCTGCGCTTTCAACAGAAAATTGTGGTTGCGAGACAGGCTACAGTACTGTTTATTTCGAATCGCGCCACGATATAATTCTAAAGTATTTGTAAAGAAGACGTCCTCGTCATTGCCAAAATATTGTTGCGGTCTTAATATTTCAGGTCGTTTTGAGCGGCTTTGCGGCTTGCTAAAATAGCCTGTTGTTGTCGACTGCATCTACGAGTGAAAAAAAAAAGTGGCTTTAGATGAGCACATCTTTTGCTGAATTCAAACAACGGTTCTTTTTTGTTCGTAACAACTTTTTTTTTACTTATCAATGATTTTGACATTATCTACCTCTGTTTCATTTGGATGGCTGCCAGTCAGTCTTACGAAAGCTTGCTGATCACAAAACGGTTCTTTGAATTCATGAGAGTGGTGCGGCTTACAACAAGTAAACAAGTGTTGCGAAATACTACACAATGATATGGAAGCGCTAGTCGGATATATACTCCGGTATGTCTGCCCACGGATTTTGCTTCCCTCAAATCACGAAAGTATTCGGAATGAGAACTGGGTGGTAAACAACAAAACAGACACAAGTCGACGTGCTTGCGAAAACCAGTGGTAGGTTTCAGACTGTTCATCGGCTTTTTTTTTTTTCGTATCAATGCGGACCAAGGGGTACTCCTCAGTGGCAGTGGCGTAGTCAGGAATTTTGTTCGGTGGGGGGGAGGGGGGTGCTCACGTTCAGCTTGGTCCCCTCATTGAATATTTCGGAACACTAATTACATGAATGAGAGATGCACGATCGGTGCCTATTCGTATTCGATACTGCAAATGACTTCTTGAATGCTGCGCACGATCAAGAACGAGAAAAAATTGGTGTTTTTTTTAATATATAGTATTATGTTGTCATGCCCACAAAATCTATCCAGTAATAACTGTAATCGATATTTCCCAGCTCTTGTGTTTTTTGTATGCAGAATAATGAGAAATTATTACGATTATTACGTAAATTTTGAAACTGAATCTGATTTAAACTCAAGACTAGCCTGATAACAAAAAAATGGGGCCCCCAAAATGAACAGGACGAGGACTACTACTTCATTGCAGATTTTTTATCCAATGTTAATCTTTTTGAAATCATGCTGCAGCCAGGAAAACACAATAACGAGAAAGTACAGTTCAAATGCGGGCAAAAAGAAGTTCACCGGCAACACACTGTGCTCTATGCTTACGAAAAAGCGTGCAAACGTGCATTTAAATATACAATCAATGTGGATTACTAAACAAGGATCGTGATACATAATGTCCAAAATAAGGCAAAAGAGCATTATTGTTTAGAAATTATTTTAGAAATTATTGTTTGCCTATATTTCTTACGAACGGTACCATTAGGGCAAAATATACTGCGGTATGTATGAAAGATCTGTTGCCATAGGTGGCTTAGTAGTTACTTAGTTGAAAACTTCAAGAAAGCTGCCCCCATTAGTGACGGCAAAAGGTAAAGGCTGTACTAGCAAATAGACGCGCTTACGAACTGATTACTAGCTGTTTTAGATGCGGAGCATCTTATACTCGCGCCTTGTAGTGCGCCGTCCGCGCCGTCCGCGCCGTCCACACCGCTTCTCGAACATTCGACAGCTGACGCGCGCGCATGCGCCGTCGCGCCGTCGCCCACTCTTCCACCATCTGTGCATCCCTTCCTCCTCTACACACCGCGCGCGCTTCACTCCTCCACCATCTGTGCACCCTTCCTCCTCTACACACCGCGTTCGACATCTACAATTCTCCTGTTTCTCCAGTGGACGCGCATGTGGCGTCGCGCTTCGAGAACATTCAACAGCTGACAGTGCATGCGCCGTCGTGCTGTATATATACTCAAGGTCGGCGCTCGCTCGCTCAGTTGCCGCTCGTCGGTTGGTTTGTACGGCGCGTCGACGTCCAAGGTCGCGGTGAAATGAATTCCAACGAATCCACAAACACAATGATCGACGTCCCTTCGACCAGCGCCGCCCTTTCGCATACGTGTGTACGTGTTCACTCATTTAACACCCCCTCCTACAACCACGTTAACCAATTTAGCCATCGACCCAAGTAAGTCGCAATTTAACACCCCATTTCACAACCACGTTAACCAATTTAGTCATCGACCCAAGTAAGTCGCACTTTAACACCCCGTTAACCAATTATATGCTCCGCATCCTCCTCAGTGTTCCCCCGAGGGAAGCTGCGGGCAATTTTTTTCTTAGAGAGCACATCTGATTTCCAACGTCGGAGTTTTTGCTATCATTTCGTTATCGCTTTACTGTTTGGTAACAACGAATTAGCCCCTCTGCGACTCTAGCGTCCACGAACAAGCGCCAGCTGGTGTTCCGAACGGGCAGCCTGCTCGGCGTCGACGGCTCCAATCCTGTTTAGAAAAAAAGTGGTTAACGATTTCGAGTACTTAATACTCGACTATGGGAGAGCATAAGGCCGTCCCGTGGACCTCATGAGAAAGCGCTTTCAACGAAAGGAAGCTTTCCATTGTGATGCAGTGGCAACTTCTCTCGACCTACTTTGGCACGGAGTTGAACTGTAGCCCCTTCTTTTGACCTACTTTGTAACTTTGAGTGTGACGCCAAATAACGATACGAGACGACAGCACAGGACTCCTATGTGCTCCGTACGAAAGTGTACGACACGATTAAGATAGTTGTTAAGCATACTGAAAGTAAAACAAGGTTGAATTTACGTCGCCTTGAATTCGTGCCACCTTCTGTGTAGAGTTTAAAAAAGACAGGAAGGGTAAGATGGAAGATTGCGATGAAAAAAAATTGCCCGCAGCTTCCCTCGGGGGAACACTGAGGAGGATGCGGAGCATATAATTGGTTAACGGGGTGTTAAAGTGCGACTTACTTGGGTCGATGGCTAAATTGGTTAACGTGGTTGTGAAATGGGGTGTTAAATTGCGACTTACTTGGGTCGATGGATAAATTGGTTAACGTGGTTGTAGGAGGGGGTGTTAAATGAGTGAACACGTACACACGTATGCGAAAGGGCGGCGCTGGTCGAAGGGACGTCGATCATTGTGTTTGTGGATTTGTTGGAATTCATTTCACCGCGACCTTGGACGTCGACGCGCCGTACAAACCAACCGACGAGCAGCAACTGAGCGAGCGAGCGCCGACCTTGAGTATATATACAGCGCGACGGCGCATGCACTGTCAGCTGTCGAATGTTCAAGAATGGGGAGAAGCGCAATGGCGCATGCGCGCGCGTCAGCTGCCGATGTTCTCGAAGCGCGACGGCGCATGCGCGCGCGTCAGCTGCCGATGTTCTCGAAGCGTGACGGCGCATGCGCGCTACATTATACAGCTAGCGAATGTTCGTGAAGAGGAGAAGCGCACGCGGTGTGTAGAGGAGGAAGGGATGCACAGATGGTGGAAGAAGGAGGAGGAAGCTTGCGGACGGCGCCGCACTACAAGCCTCGAGTATTAGATGCTCCGCATCTAAAATTTGAAAACCGAGGTTGTGAGCCCGGGACGACGTTTAGATAATTGAACTCGTCTTCCTCTAGGCTGAAACTCAATTCAATTTCTATCCTTGAGGAAGACAAGTCCACCAGTTGAAATCTCGGCTTGGGCACACAACTACTGTTTATGAATGTTGTCTTCTTCGAACAAATCATGCAATGGGGAGTAACCTGGCCTTTCAGGTGCAATTAACTATAGGTAAGCGTAGAAAATAATAATAAAAGGGACATTTTGCAAGCCTAATTGTGATGGACAAACTCTCTAGTAACGAAATATAGGTCATAGAAGGTATCAATAGAAACTACTTTATTAAACCTACATTTATATGCATTTAATGGCAGGGCGAAAAAAATAATTGAATTTATACCAGCTCGTACCACAAGTATAATGGGCATCAACCAAAAAAATAAATGAATGAATATGACAACAAATGTTTGATCACAAGAAAAAGGGAAAGAAAAATTTTAGTGAAATAGAGAAATGAGGGTAAATAAAGAATAACAATTTTTCGATAAGAAAGGAACTCAGAATGATATTTTCTTCGGGTTGATGGTTTCGATGTCATGACTCTTCAGTCCTGAAATTTTCTTCGGTAACTGTTGATCTGGTCGATTTCCTGGAGCTCTTCAGAGAAATTGCAGAATTTCTTCGGAAGATCCCGGTCATGTATGTTTTTGTCGATTTTCTTTTTACAGACAAAACAGATGTCTTGTCTATGCTAGCAGTGAGGGAGAGAGCCCAGCCTCGCTTATTTGATTACAGTTTCAGATCGACAATACATTTAGTACTGCGTTGTGATTCTTTTAAATATAACTTGAGAATTAGTCTTTGGTATAAATTCATATATGTGTTTTATCATGGCTTTCACTGTTCGTAGATAGTGTAGTATTTTACTAATTCGAGTTGGTGGTATAAGAAATTGGCCCCGTATCTGCGTGTAATCTGCAAATGTCGTCGAAAGACGATAGTCTTGCGTGTGGAGACAGTGAACAAAACATTTATTTGACGTTCTGCGCAAGAAAATTGGTGAATGATATTCCGGAGGTACAGCTTAGAGTGCATCGAGCATGCAGTGAAGGCGAACTAGCGCATCAAGTCACGTCACACGTGAGACATGAGCGCCATCTGGCAGTTCTTTTTGGAAAACAAAGCGCATTGCCTTGAGACGGACGTGCGCGCCCGTCTCAGAGGTTATAAGGTGTAGAACGCAAGGTGACGGGTAGGTGCCACCACCGTGTCGTCTTAGCAAAGCGTTGGAAACACTCGCTTCTTCGTGCAAGCGTAGCATGGTCAGCGCAGCGGGATAAGCGCTACGGTCCTTAGAATTACTTATGTATGCCTTTTCTAGTAAAAGACGAACATGCAGAATATATGAGTGTTGTTATGGTGCCTCATATATGCGCAATAATTGCTTTTTAATTGACAATCGCACACATACGAACGCTGATTTTTGAGCAACATTGGTGGGTGCCGTGGATGGGGCCGGCCATTCGGGGTATCTGCTGGTGCTGTTTAGAGTACCCGGTTCACGGTAACAGTGGACAAGCAGACAAATGTACAGACAGACAGACAGACAGACAGACAGACAGACAGACAGACAGACAGACAGACAGAACAGACAGACAGACAGACAGACAGACAGACAGACAGACAGACAGACCAAAGTTTTTGCGTCGAAGGTCCCCAAGAAAGACTACCGTCTTTAAAATATTTCAGGTGGTTGTTCAAATTTTTTCTCAAAATTTGAATGTGTTTTTATATGTAGTTAGGTAATAGCCGATATTCGTGGCATTTTCTCCGCACATACATTATTGCTCCATTTTATGAACCTTTGTAGGTAAAACGGAAATCTTCCGTGCTTTGTTAATAGTTGGTTTGTACGAAAGTTTGTTGGATAATGTTGTGGGATGTGATTTGTGCTTTTGATTCAATTATGTACTGGCGTTTTTTAACCTGTGTTTGCCACATTGCATTCCATTTATGTCATGCTTCTTTCATTAGCTGGACTTTGATGAATTGCTTTGTTGTAGATATCGTAATAGCACTCCCGGCCCTTAAACTTTACTGGCAAGATCATCTGCCTAGTAATTGCGGAAATCTTCTGAATGGCCTTTGAAAATGAAAACGTAACCTTGTTTGTTGGTTCTATAGAGTTACCAAGTGCCTTAATTTCTATAATAACTGTATTAGTGTTGATTAGATTGTTTAATCTCCTCAAACATGATAAGCTTTCTGTGTTGATTTGAAAATTTTCTGGGTTTGCAATTTCTCTATATATTGTAGTGACTTGACTATTGTAACAGCGTTCGCCTCAGAATTTAAACTGTATGTCGGTAAAGAATATTGGCGTGTGTTTATAATTGTAATATTGTTTTCTATGTGCACAAAAGTTGCACAAGTAGTTTTATCAGTTTTAGAACCATCAGTATATATAAGGCCTTGAACTGAGTTTGATTTTAAGTCTATTGAATTCGTACGTATACCTATTCAGTTTGCAGGGTGAATATGTGCGAGATCAAATATACTATAGTCGGGTACA
The DNA here is from genome assembly GCA_013436015.1 of Rhipicephalus annulatus. Lineage (NCBI taxonomy): Eukaryota > Metazoa > Arthropoda > Arachnida > Ixodida > Ixodidae > Rhipicephalus > Rhipicephalus annulatus. The sequence goes on from WOVY01002004.1 coordinate 207,875, forward strand.
ACTTTAGAAGACACAAGGGGCCCCGCCCAGATGACCGAGGCACAGCATCCAATTCGCTCCGCGACAAAAAAAATAGTCCTGCTCAAACAATTCTGACCACTTCTAAAACTCGTATTTGTCGGTATAAATGGGATTTGCGTGTCGTGACGAGTGCTTTGGTAAAACTGTAATGATGGAAATGCTACCGCACATGCCGGATCGCACATGCCGATAAGCAGGATCCCTCACACATCCTGCTCGATTTCAGAAGTGGCATGGAAACGCATTTCAATGCTGGCATATCTGAATTGAAGCACTGTTGTTCCCTGATTATCGTTGGCGAGCACGAAATTCTCATTCGGGCAGCTAGACGCTCAGCTATCTTATCACACGTACTGCTGCCAATGATCGGTTGTGTGCGCGCAGAGCTGGAAACAACGAAGGCAGCAAGTTCTCCGTCAGCAGAGTAACCAGCCGTCCAGCTCATTAAGTCACCTGAAGTGCGTGCCTATTGGTAGAGGCTCGTGTGCATCCGCCTTTGGGGGGAAAATTCCACTGACTTCTAAAATTGTACACGACAATAGTTATTTGATGGCTTTGGAATACTTTATCTTCTCATATGAATGTCTCTTTATTGTGTAGAATTCTATGCATTTTGATTTCTCTCTCTATGGTTAAGTGAACTGGAGAGACATTCGCAATGACTGCCAAATCTGTGTCTGGTGTTGTACTAATAGATTTTGTTATTTTAAGGAGAGGTATGCATTGAATTGATTGTAATTTATTGCGTAGTATATATATATATATATATATATATATATATATATATATATATATATATATATATATATATATATATATAATATATATATATATATATATATATATATATATATATATATATATATATATATGTGTGTGTGTGAGTGTGCCTGTACCAAGCGGGTACCGCATACGTTATCATCCTCTCTGTCACCTTGATATAAACCTCCCTCATTTGTTCAATTTTATTTACCCATGTGTTCCCTGAAAATCTAGCTAAATTGGTGATCAATTTGTTCACTTTGAGGTCGACTTCTTTTAAGTGAGGAAGGAATGATCTTTTGCTCTCGTAAGTGAGACATAGTTAACATCTTTAAACAGTTTGCCCGTTGTATTTTCTTATCACCTGGTGTGATTATTGGAAGTGCGTTTCGGTAGGATTTTACTATATTTAAAACTTTACTTTTACTTAAGTTGAAGGTATTTGAAACAGTGTAAAATGAATTGGTCTGTCCAAAAATGAAGTGCACAGTTTGTGTGAAGCATACCGCACTTTCTCGCTTAAAACCACACCTGGCGAATTTTCGCCTCCTGCTCTTATATTGTGGTACAATTAAGTTGGCCACTTCCCTTCATTGCCATTAGTGGCTGTGAATGATAATTACAACAGAACAAACCCACAAGACAATACTCCACCTCACACATACAACGGAACCTTTACAACACGTGAAACGTCTAAAAAGCATATCACACGAAAATAAGTTTTATGTCTAAAGAGCAAGTCTTCGTATCAGAAAAAAAGCCCTATAACTGTATACCTCGCTATATTTAATGTTTGGATCACAACGACAGTTACCCGCAGGAACAGCTTTTATCTGCAAACTTAGCGTTAATAAGGCGGACTATACTTTGCGTAAAAAATGTCGACTCGGCACCCTAGTCTCTCTGAGCTTGTTGAAATGGAGATGAATAAACATCCTCAGGGATATTTGTATTTCTCATTCAATATACTCGAGCAAACACGCAAAGCCGCTTGCCCGTTTACCATGCAAATTTTTTATTGATGGCGCTACTGCATAACTCTCTTTCATGCAAAGTGACGCAGCCAAGGCTCGTGAAACTTTTTTGGAGGTGGCGGTAAACCTTTTCGACGTCCGGCGATGTCGCTAAATCCTTTTAGCACCCAATTTGCGTCGATAAAACACGTTTTTCCTTTCAAGCGCTTCCGGCTAACAAATAATGAAAAGGAAACCGTTCGACAGTTCGGGACGAAGAACCTTTTCAAGTAGAGAAAATGGATACTTGCTATACCGTACTATGACAAAGTGAGATTTTTTTTTCAATTACACTGAACACGTGTGCTTTCTTGTGTTACACCTTGCACCTCCCGCTTGTGCCACTTGGCGTGCTGTTCAATATAAAATAAGTAAGCATGCGCAAGTGAGTAGGAATAAAAGCACACAGACAGAAACGACAGTAGCACGAAGCTTACAAACAAAGAAACAAGACGAAATGTTGACATAAGTAATTTCTCCTAAAGATAAGGTTAATTGTGCTCGCCAATCTTTTCTATTCCCTGCTGCTTGAAGGGAAGGTTTCACTTAGGCGGAAAAAAGAGTTGATATGCGTAGCTCTACTGAAGGATTTATACCTTCTGGCTTCTGCAACACCATTGCCGAACTCAGAGAAGCCCATATTGCATCACAGTATAAGAAACTTGCAAACACCAAGGCAGGCCGACACGTTCTACTAACCCTTTCTGTCACTCCGGCACCCATTACCAAGCCTAAGCACACCATTCAACACCTCATACACGAGGACCTCCACGATCCCTCACTTCTCGAAAACTAGAACTTTTGCACCACAGACAGCGCTGTAAGCCACCCACAGAGGCTCCTCCTCAAATGATGTGCTCTTATTGCTGTCGCTGATTACGAGAACAAGAATCATTATGGAATATTGGTCGTCAACTCTTGCGGTCAAACCACTGCGGCCACCTCCCTCCCTGGCTCTTCTTCAAATGAAGCGGAAGAGGCAGCGATAGTCCTGGCTCCTACAATATTTGTGGCCGCAAAGTGCTCCAAAATAGCCATAATAATTTTGGAGCAGGCTGGTTTTCTAAGCCTGCCCTTTACCTGTCTTTGGCCCATCTCTTAGATCAAATAGCTGCACTACTCTGTACTCCCGCGCATGCGAGCCCTGCCCGAAACGAGGCGGCTCATGCCAGTGCCCTAGGATTGGCAGCACGGGTACAGGCATTCAATGTGTAGCAACGCGCTAAGGAGGGAGTGCCGTTTTAAGCGTGGGATCGCCTCATTTCGTTTCATGACATTTGCACACAGTACCAACTAGAATGCTTAACCTTTTCGCCACTCATTCGCAAATTCCCGCGCATGTGCGCAGTTCTCTGGCGACCGCTACAGACTCACACTTTTCTTTTCCTCGTACACCGAATTCATCTATCCTGTTACCCTTCTCTCTCTTGTGAATTGTGCGCCTGCCTCTTCCACAGCATACTTGAAACGGATCATGCGGCGCTACCCTAAGTTAAGCCCCCTCTTCCCCTTTTCCTAAAACGCCTAATTTCTAGCGAGGAGCACTGAGAGGCTGGTTAGCGCAGCTTGAGGCCTGACATTCTGGAGGCCATCCTGGAGTGGGCTTTAAGGATGGAGGAGGCCTACTTGAAGGAGTTCCTCTCCCACACCTTCTGTCCTATTGCCCGCTTCTTTTTATTCAGGGAGATAGAGTTGTCCATTGATTTATTGACATGGTTTTTGTGCTTCAATTTATAAAAACGACTCGTTGAAAATATCAGCGTTGAAGTGACAAGACGATAAACAAGAGGGGAAGCCTATAGCTATAGCAAAAAGTGGTTGTCGTCATCATATAACCCATTTTATATCCACTGCACGACGAAGATCCTCCCACTGGTCAATTTTGTAGTGCGTGAGCTGACTTCAATTTTATGCCAGCTGGTTCCTTATTTTGACCTCCTCACTAAAATCTTCGCTATCCTTGGCGGCAATTTCCTTTCTTTGGTATCATCTGTGTCTCTTCAAGTGACAACCAGTTAGCTGTCCTCACGACGTCGCCCTAATAGGTGAGTTTGGCTGCCTTAATCTCGACAACAATATCTGCTGTCCCTATTTCCTGATACACTTTGACCTCGTCTCATAATCTATTGTAACAATATCATCTTGGGTTCTATTCAGGCCCGTAGCCAGAAATTGTTAGGGGCGAAGCTTGTTTAGGTCGAGGCTTGTGTGTTGGCAGTGTTGGATTGTGCTGTAGCCACCGTTTGCAATGACAATGCCGGTGATGCTGATGACGATGAAAAACAAGCGACGTTCAAACCCCACTTTTTCTTTCTGGGGCAAAGGAGAACATTCGGCTGAAGCCTGTCTGGTTGGGATAGGAATGAGGCAATTAGAAAGCTCCAGCCAAATATTGTATTCAGAAACACAGTTTTGAAGCCAGACCAGCTTCTTTCTCAGGGGTGATAAAATCAGATATGTGCGGCGCTTATCTACGCTTGATTGTCTTTCGTGAGAGGTTGGCCGCCAGCCGTCGCAAACCCCAAGGCAGTAGAGGGAGGGCAATGTCCCAGTGGAGCGGTTGGTGTTCCCCGATGTCTGCTAGATGTGCCAGGATTCGAGGAGGAGTGGCCGGCGGTTGCTCCTTTCTTTTTCCAAAATAGCAGGAGAGCATGCGGGCTTCTGTTCGCGGTTTAGGGGACCTTTGACATGGCGTATTGTGTTTACGGCGATACATTTTCTCACAAACGAAAGATATACGCACTTCCTCTGTAATAATATGGGCGCCTAAATGCATGCCTTGCATGAGCATACATTAAAACCGTAAAAAAGTGACACTTCGGTTTGAGCTTATTAATAGTTATGGAAACACCTTGGGGCTCAGCTGACGAAGACAAAAAATGCATAATGTCTACTGTGTCCTGTGTGCTGTGTTCTTCGTCTTCGTCTATTCGAGATGTTTCCATGCGTAAGGAAGCAAGTTTACGCATAAGTGAGTGATTGAGTGAGTGAGTGAGTGAATAAAATTTTATTTGGTCCAGCAAACCGCGACAAAACGTGCACTTGACTAAACCCATGATGAGACCGATAGGTCTAACCTGCCGGCCCGGTCACGGGCACACTGGACGGCCAGAATTTGGTGATCATAGAAGGCACTTCGCAGGAGCGTATCCCACACTTTCTTGCTTAACGTCGGGCCCAGCGACCCGCACTCCCAGAGCACATGAGGAAAAGAAGCAACCTTGCCACAAGCCGCTCAACAGCTATTCGTGGAAACTGTCAGATAAATACTACAAAAAGACGCCCGATTCGGGTAGGAGGTTATTTCCAGGAGTCTGAGCGTGACTGCTTGCGGCCTGGTTATGGTGAAGAAACATGCACTATACACCGTCAAAACATTCGTGCACGCGTGAACGAGTATGTGCGAAGTTTGTATCTATGAACTAGTTATTCCTACTCCACTTGACATTTTGCGGAAATCAAGTACATTCGGTGGTCGAAATTTCCAGAGCTCTTCACTATCCGGCCTCCGTCATAACCATATCGTGGTCATGGGACGTTATACCACAGAAAGCATTATTATTATTATTATTATTATTATTATTATTAGTAGTAGTAGTAGTAGTAGTAGTAGTAGTAGTAGTAGTAGTAGTAGTAGTAGTAGTAGTAGTAGTAGTAGTAGTAGTAGTAGTAGTAGTAGTATATACGCCGTGTATTGGTATTCCTAAGTTTTTAAATTAAAAAATAAAATAATGAAAGCATGCGCAACGTGGGCATGCACGCAAAAATAAAAATCTACAAGCGCAGATACTTACCCACATTTCAAGACATGCTAACCTACATAATTATGGACGTTATCAGTCATGCGAATACAATAAACTATCCACCCACTTGTAGTCATAAGTTTCTAATGTTAAAATTAAAGATTAAAACAGACTCAACATTTAAAGACCGATTTAGTCCCTTCTTCGAACTTAACTGTTTCGGCAAAGACGTTGCAGGACCGTGTTGGTCCTGAAACGTCCTAAAAACGGTCGGTTTTTAGTTTTCCATGTTAACATTACAAACTTACAACATCAGAGACTAAAAGTTGCTGGAGAGTTTATTTCATTCGTATGAATTTTCACCCGCCCAGAAAGATATCTGTCGAACATATTTATTTTTAAAATGGTATAGGGGTATACATAAGTATTGATTGATTACCGTTAGTTTCGTGAAGCTATACGGCCATCTTTTCCTTTAGCTACTCTTTCCGCATTTATTAGCGTCTCCTTGCTAATTAGCGTATATAAACGGCAATGTTCGCGTCAGAGGCGCGTGGAATTAATAACCACGCTCGGCTGAGCGGCTGCGTGTTAGGCCTCGCTCGCTAACGAGATTATACGCCGACAGGCCGCGTGAGCCATCGCGCGTCGAGCGAAATTCATTCATGTGTCAGAAAGTATCAGCCATGCATACAGGGCCTCAGTTCATACATGCTGTATGTCGAGACGAGAAAGAGAAAGAGATAACGCCTGAATTTTGGCGGTATGTAGCGACGCTTGTAACAGAATTGCATGAGGGGAGAAAAAGAAACACGATAGGTGGCGGCTAATTAGAGACGCAAAATCGACGTCGCATAAGTAAAAGTGATCTGTTGAAATCTAAAATGAACGTGAGGGCCACGTTAATTACGCTCTCAAGCGTTGCTATTGAGTCAATGGAAATATAGCTGAACATCAGCACTGCTGGGAGAAACTAAAGAAGGAAGAACGGGGACAGAGAAGAAAGGCAGGGGATGTTAAATGGTATAGAAAAAAACAGGTACGTGACTCTACAGTGGGGAAAGGAATGGGTGAGTTTTAAAGATAGAGAGAGAAAGAGATAGAGAAATTCTTCTATGTGTTGATGCGAAAGCACTAAATATGAACTCTTCGGGTGGTATATATACAACCGTGTAAGGTGCAAACTTTTTTTGTATCTTACACATTGGACTAAACATAGCTTTTCAGTGTTATTCGGGCTATCGGAAACAAGGGAGGTGGGGGGATAGAAACACTTTGCTTGATGGACAGACCCTTGCGATGAAATACAGGCAATAGCAACATTAACTTTCTTTCGCATATGTGCAAAAAGTAGAGCGCGCTATGGGCGTTGTAAGGAAAGACGTAACTAGTGTAGACCTCGCCAAACTAATGAATTGAAATACCCAATGCTCAGACGTGATCCTGACATTCGTTAATATTGTAAGGCTGAAGCAATAACGCAGTACAAAAGAAGAAAAGAACGCAGTGCGTCTTTTTTTTTTTGTCTGGGGCGTCGTTATTGTACCCAGCACCTTCCACCGAAATCTGTTACGACAGGGTCTGTTTATTGAAGAATGGCTAGATGAAATCAGCGAAGGGTAGCTTTGCCTTCACCGAATTGCTTCAAAGAGACGCACTTTCGTTCTCCTCTTCCTTTGCGCCTCATTGCCGCTTCAGCGTAGCAATTGGTATGTTTTGATTTGTTCAAACTGGCGTGTAAAAAAATGTCGTTGTTTAATGTAGTAAAACGAAGTTTTACGAGCGAAACTTCCCTTTCCTTTGACTCAGAGAACAACGAGACAATTGGTACGCACATTTTTAACCATATTGCATGTCTTCATCCAGGTATAGAGTACTAGAAGCACTAATTCAGGTGTACAACAACTTTTGTCGCCGCAACTACTGCATCAACTCGATGACACATAGAAGCTTTTCGGTGCCACTGATGCTCTAAGCACGAGCGCACTGTGAACTTGAATGCAGCCAGCGCCTCTGGCAGTGGCGGCCCGAAGTAATGACCTTCATCCAAAATGGAGGACGTTTGGGCCTGTCGGTTGGAGCACTTGTTCTGCTCCAGTGTTCTTTGCGCTGTGGTTTATGAAAAACGAAGACCTTGATCCACTCGTAATTTTCGCGAACGCATTCCAATATAGCATTTCAGCGATAATTTGAAATATTGAGCACGTAATGTAGACAAGAACTAAGAAACAGGCAAGCGTGTCTTGTTTAGCCGTTGTCTACCTCACGCCCTCATATACTTCAAGCAACCATGAACGATATTTCGCCCAACCAGCCATTCTGACAAGTTTCGGCGATCTTCCGTGCAGAAAATCCGCCATTTTAGGGAAATTTCCGCCGTAATTTCGGACTTAAGGGAAAAAGCGAATTGCTGGGATGTTGCAGGTAATTTTAGAAACGGTACAATTCCACGCGACGATCACAACACAGTGGCCACACTGCACTTCGGGCTTCTCCAGTTGGTTGAGGCGCACGCTGTACCGAAAGTGTAGCCAATGATATTTGTTTATGATCACTGCTCATAATTATATGCAGGGATTTCTGGTTCACTCTGGCAAGCCCACGTATGAACAATTTGCTCTTACAGCAGAGGAGTTACGTACGAAGGTCGTGCGTTTGCGTTGCGCAACAGCGCAGGCACTTGTCGTGATTTTAGTTGTCCTAAACATGTGAGGCAAACGTATTATATTGTTACGAATATATATAGACGTCAGACTCTGGAGATTATAGGACACGTAGCGCCACCTGTCAATGAAGTTTTGGGTAGTGCGAAGCTTGACACGTTGCGCAACCGGGTGCAACTAGTGCGTGCGAAACAACTATTGAGCTAAATGTTAGATGCGTTTGCATATTGAACATTTAGAAAAAGAGCTACGAATTCCTCTCCGCTATAGTCGGACGCGTCGCCGAAACGCCATCAAGTGCTTGCTGGGTCACTCGCCAGAAGGACGGAGAAAACAAGCGTTGACGAACAGCTCCGCGCTGTACAAAGAAAAATCCTAGTCGCGCTACTGCTGCGTTGTGCGTTGCCACAGAGGTAAAGGACTTCAGTTTTACCGACTCCCATAGCTGTCGCGAAGCACAATGGCGAGAGCGCTGTATACGGGCCGTTAGGAACGTGCTGGGTTAGCGAATTAATCACGTTATTCATGACCGGTCGCATGACAAAGTTTGACAACGTAGGCCGTCCGTTATTGATTTAAGTAGCCTTTACGTAGAATTGTGTTGACCTTTTTAAAATGAAGCTCAACAAAGCACCTAATCATGGTGCGTGCCGTGTTAAATGCAGACTGCATGATGACGCCCGCGATAAACATCACACAAGCTGCGACCACCGATAATCAGAAGTGGTCGCCACTACACCGCATCGTGAACGTAGGCTTTCGAGGCTCCAGTTTCGGCTTTAACTAGCAAATGCTAACATGTGCATCATACAAGTAAATCGCAAAATTGGGGTCGTGACCGCAATAAGATTTTTCTTGCCGTTTGTTTCTGACATTGCAGGACCTATCTCAGAGCAATCGCGGAGGCCTCGGTTTTGTCTTTTGTTGTACACCAAGAAAGTGAACACGCATGTATCCCCATTTGCAGTATATACAAATGCAAGAAAACCATCGACAGAACTTTGTAGGATGCGTAATAAAACAGTTCAACGCACAATAAGCGAGAGAAGGATGGAGAATGCCGCTGCAAAGGCTAAAATTACCGGTGCCATCTGATAAAACGAGTTCACTGATGGTAAGATACATTGCTCGCTTATGTACTTCATCGCTTTGGCGTTGTGGGCACGCCAAAATTTAACGCATTTAGGCGTTACAGGATGCACGTCGGAGTGCTTGTCTCGAACGGGATGTCATACGAAGCTCACTTGCCCTTAAATTGCGTGATGCAGCATACCGAAATAAAGTGAAACATGTTTGGCGTTGTACCCGAACGCAGTTCCCTTTGATGAGCTTTCTACTTTTCCGAAGCGACGTTGGAATAACGATAAAAGCTTGTAAAGTCCTTGAATATGAAGGAACCATGCCTCCACACAAACAAAAAAGGAGGGCCTATGCACGTTCGCTTGCGGACGGCTCTCTTATCACTATACTCATGGCCAACGCGGCAATGTAAGTGTTGGTGGCGGCGTTTGTCGCAGCGCCGCCTGGGCGGAGTCTAACGTCTACATGAATGCGAGTGTGTGTGCTCTCGAGTGAACAACAATGTGCAAGAAAATGTCTTGGGGAATTTGAAGTAAGGGCAAGGGGACAGCCCGAAATAAGAAATTCTAATTTTCTGGAATAACAATTCTTTAGCTTAGTACGGAACATCACTGTAGGATTTTGCAGGAGCTCGTCGGCTTGTGTTGCAATGGCACGCGAGGATTCTTGAACGACGCACGAGATCGACGCGCTGATTTGCTGCAGAAACATCAGTGCCGACTCATCAGCGAAAATTCCACGCATTTCCGCAGTCAATGTGCAAACAAGTTTCTGCGGTGGTGATCCAGCTCAGAGATGGCTTGAGGGTCAGATTCTTTGCTAAGCTTGAGGGTGCTAAGCAACCAGGCATTGTAGCAACTAGTCTTTGCAGGACCCGGAGGCTCGAGAGGCGGATATCAACGCCGTATTTGGAGACTGAAGGGAAACTATTAGGAGGTTTATTTGACAGCATTTACATCGCGAACACTTCGTTACAAGAACATCTCGCGAAACAAGATGAACATTTGTTGACATCATGATGATCTCGCGTTACACAACGACGATATCACGTCGAATGAACTCACTGGGGCTGATTATGAGCAGACTCCTTTCCCCAGATTTGCAGATGAAGAAAAGGGTTCCAATTGCGCTGTCCAATCACAGGACACACGCCACTTTCATCCGTGCAGCCCACATTCGCCAAAGTCAACGTCCTCACCTGGGTGTGACCACCATACTCTGCACCTGTGGCACAGCAGGAGATCCTCCCTTGACATGTAGAGGCCTCAGATTGATGGGTCCCACGCTGGGACAGCCGAGTACATAAAAATTACACTATTTCCTACTAAAGGGAAGCATGCGTAGCATGCGAAGCAATGCATGCGTCAACCTAAAGTTCCGTTCATCACGGGAACGTTGCCCGATGTCCTCGCAAGTGGAGCATACCATGAATTTGCTGTAGTTTCTGTTGCTGTTACTTTTCGCGAGCTGTTGTTGAAACATGCCACGCAGGTTCATCGCCACGCAGGAGCACGTGCGTTCCTCGCGCGTCCGCAGAACGTCGTCTCCCGACGCCATCACGTGATTGCTGAGAGAGTGTAAAGGGGAGAGGCCACAACCTCTAACACTGTCACCTACGCAGGGCCGACCGTGCTAGCGCGTCCCAGCGCGTTCTCGCTAGGATACAACAAATTGGTTCATAATGTGTCTGGTACTGAAGACGTCATTGAGTCCTTGCACGCTCTTTGTGCTCGAAATGAAACAACTCTTACGTAACGAACGTCGTTAATAATTTGTTAAAAACTCATGCATACCAAGCAATCAAATGAAGGCCAGATCTGAAGTTCGAAATTTCGTGGCACTGCTCCTTTGTTTTGTCTGGGGCATAAAGCATTTAGTGACACAAGATCCGTCATGAAAGTGACGTCAGTGTTTTCGTTTTGGAGGAAGGAGACTTAGAGCCCTACATAGACTACTTTGCGAGATCCGTATGAATTAGTACCACCATGGCAAGTGTGTGTGGGTGGGCGTGTGCATGTGCGCGTGTCTGTGCATGCGTTTGAAAAAAAAGTCACTGATGATTACGATATTGCCTAATGCGAATTCTGAGCGAATAGGCGGCTTTTAGCCTCTGCGCGGGCAACTTGTTCACAGCAGTGGCCACGACGCACTGCCATCAGTTGCGTCGCTCATTGTTAACAAAAAAAAAACACTGACTTTTCGGGCGACCCATTTCACACGAATCACCGCAGACTGGGCGTAGCATGACTGCCTCGCTACCCTGGAGACCAGGTGAGGCAGCGTGTGGGCGCATTCCACAACAACCGACGCGGACACGCTTCATTTTTGTAAGCGCAGGGGCCCTAGTCAAGCCGCTATGATAGCTGCTTTTTACGGGCGAAGCTCCTTGAGTCGTGGGTCGTGCGTCGCCGATGTATGTAGTAGCAGTAGTAGTAGTAGTAGTAGTAGTAGTAGTAGTAGTAGTAGTAGTAGTAGGTAGCCACCTCTCGTTTAGTTCTTGGAATGTCGTCCGCGGTACTTGTATATGATGAACATATGATGAAAAGATGCGAGATGGCGGTACTTGGAGTGTTCACTACATGGACGGACAGACGGGTGGACAGACAGACAAGCAGACGGACAGATCGACGGAGAGACAGACGCACGGACAATTGAAAGGACGTACAGATGGACGGATGGACACATGGACGAATTTACGGACATGCGAATGCATGGATGGACACACGGACGGACACATGATGGAAGAACGGACGGATGGATGGACGGAAGCACGGACCAACTTATCGACGCTCCGCCCCACTCATCATCGTTCACTCCGTGAATATGCTGTGATTTTTTGCTCTGGTCCTAGCATTAGTTTCAAATGAATGCTGAAATAAAGAATCCGAGTCTGGAATAAATGATCTGAATTTCGTGCAGCGTCTCATTTCGGTGTATAGCATCGGCGGACGCCGTCACCGGATACCTTACTCAGGACGTCAAAGGCGACCGCAGCATGGTGCGCACTACTGTGGCGCTGCGGGTGGCCGCCGTGCAACTTCGTCTCGCCAGTGCCATTCTCTGTTCCCCGTTAACGCCGTCTTTCAACTTCCGCTACGCTCCACATTCCTTCTTTCACCATTGTTAACTTTTTCCCCTTTATTCTCGTCGTCGTTGACTGCCAGTTACGATGACGCCAGGACGCTGCTCAAAGCAGGAACTAGCACGCAAGAACTGCATGCTGTTGTGACCGTCGTCAGTAGGCGCCATGCTGTCGCTGAGAAACGTAGCCGGGCAGCGCTCCCACGCCCAGAACCCCACTTTCTCGGATCCAGTGGCGGGGAGCGACAAAGGGATTAAAAGATGGTCCGAGCCAATGTCCCTACAAGCAAATCCTCCGTGCCAGCTTGTTTACCGAGACGGCGAAGCAGACCGACCACACAGGTCGTGTCTCCACAATTCAAGTGTCTATACCTTGGCTGCCCTTCCAAACAAAGACGGAAGGAGCAACCTAACCACCAAATTGTTCCGGGAGAGAACCCCATTTCCCCTCTTCTCAGAGAATTGAGTGGAGAGAGGTAATAACTATTCGGGGGACTGTGCATCACTGACTGATGCCTGTGGGTGGTGTTTTGTGTGTGTGTTTGGTGTTCCACTCAAAGATGAGGAGCCCGAGAGGGCTTAAAACGATGCCGCAGAATGCCGGACGTCGCTCTGAACCATGTAACAGTTCAGCCACCACGCTTGTGGTTTGTGAAGCTCTTAATTCTCTCTATGCTGTAAATAAGTGTAAATAGTGCCATAAACCTGTTTGTTTTTCGTATCCCCATTTTTTCAGCATTTGTTTCCTCCACTCGAAGTTACACCACGCTACCACAAGAGACCGGGCAGACCCCGGTCCGCAACAACTGGTGGCCGCGGTGATATCCACAACAACTGGTGATCAGCGGTGGTATTCGGAGCGACTACCGGAGAACAGCGCAGAGATCCGCAACAACTGGTGATCAGCGCTGGGATTCAAAGCGACAATTGGTGAACAGCGCCGAGAGCCGCAACAACTGGTTGGCAGCGGTGGGATACGACTCAGCAGCGATCCGCAACAACTGGTGGCAGCGGTGGGATCCACAACAACACTAACCTTGACGACGACTTCGAGCACTACATGTACTAATTTAAGTAAAGATAGGTCACTGAAAAGCGAGCCGAATCTTTTGAGCAGCTATTTCTGAACGGTGAGTGATCCACGGCTCAGTAAAATTGAGTGGCGGTTCTTTGGAAGACGGCTCACTGTGTGGCACACTGAGTAAGCAGCGCTCTGCTCCTTCCCTCGCATTCATTGATGGGAGGTTGTCTCTCACCCAGTGAGCCGTGTTGAACCAACGCTTCCAGGTGCTGTTTGTTGAACCGGTTGAACCAGTTTCTTTGAGTTCGCGTTCTGTGAGAGAAGCACGCCTTTCACGCTTATATTGGCGACGAAAGGTAACTGCTCTCTCACTCTTGCTCAGAAGAGTCACAACCTCCTCACCTTCGGGCTCTTCGGTGGGTGCCCATCGCACTCTCCATGTTATATTTCTATCCAGAGGCATGTACAAAGGCTTCATGTTTCATTTGGCGATGGGGAGGCGAGGCCTAGCTCTTTCATGAATTAAAGAATAATATGGCAGCAGATGAGCCGCTAAACATAACGAATGCATTCCCATGCTTCTAATGCAATGCTTTAATAAATGCGCGTGCATTCATTGTTTTAGTTGGCTTTTGTCGGGTAAAAAACAATGATGAATGAAACAGTGAGAATGGTAAGAGGAGAAAAGGGCGCGCATACTTGAAATTCCCTGAAGGACGGAGCCGGACGCTTGCACGGCATCCGTAGGCCCCCGAAGAATCGGGTACGAATGCGTTCGGGTTTTAGAATCCCAGGAGCAGGAGGGGTGGTATGAGGGATTGGCTTTGTTGAGGCTCTTGCAAGCACGTCTGTCTTAATTGCTTCCGCAGAACTTGTACACCGAAAGTTGTTACCAGATCATTTTTCGGGTCACGTGCAGTTGTCCGCCGCCGCCGCTGGTGTCCGTAACCACATTGCGTGAAGTTAGAAAAAAACTTGCACCAATGACACAGCGGGGCTTGAAACCGGGTCTGCTATAGGTGTCGGCTTAATATTCTACCACTGAGTTACTCCGGCGCTTATAGGTCCGTTGAATTCACCTGCACCAATTAGAACCCGTTCACGGCTGTGCACACGAAGTTCAGAAATTGTGCAGCACAAGTTCAGCGGAGCAGGCACAGCGCGACCCCTGAAACGAATGACGATGTGCCAACGAGGTGCAGAGCTTATTTCTGTTCGCTTAATTTACACCGTTCAGCTAACACTGAACGATGGCAAACCGCACATGTGGACAGTTTATGAGGCGCAAACACCTTGGCAAAACACACCGCGTTAGTACAGGTGGGTATGGCGCCTACGCCTATAGGTGCTGCGTCGTCTGCTCAGCTGCACGCGCGGCTGCACCAAGCCGGCACCATCACCGTAGGGGGTGCACGAAAATTGTGAGCTAATGCTGCATCTCTTCTGCACCCTTTGAAACGAATGGCAGGGTTCAGAGGTCGTCAAAGCTGCACAGCTGAAACGAATGGCAAAGTGCAGCACCCCGTGAACTTGTTCACGGGGTGCAGGTGAATCGAACGGATCTTATAACTTGTTGACAGACTTGCCTAAGGCAGGCATGACCTAGCACTGATGGCACAGTGGGGCTAGAAGCTGGGTCCGCTGGGTGCCAGCCCCGTATTCTACCATTAAGCTACACTAGTGCTTGTAACTTGTTGTCAAACTTGCCTTATACAGGCTTGAGGTCGGGAAAGCAATCGCGTCAATACGACTTATAAAGCGTTTTACAACAGCGAAAGAAGAACCAGTCGTCGCACAATGCGAATAGCATAACGAGTGGGCCGTCCAATGCTCCAAAGCATCACAAAAGCTTGTTCTTGTTCTCTTATTAACTGTGGCGCTTACACACTTCAGCCACATTCCTCAACGTCGTCAGCCACTGCATGGAAAATTGGCACACAATTCCTTGCAAGTGTTCAGCGGATACTACGCTTCTCAGAAGAATGACGAAAAATGGCATAGCAAATGCCAGCCTACTACCCAAAGGTTTGTTATTAATGCCCTAGTGGGTACCAAGCAAGTGCGCTTGCCGTAGTTAGCCAATGAGTGTTTTGAAAAGGCTTTGAAAGGCCGCTCTTCTAGCTTTCGCTGTAACTGTGCTGTTCCTACTGTACCAGCCTGGCGTTTTCGTGCTTATTATTTTTTTTGCAGAGGGGTGCATAGGTGAGGAGTGAGGAAAGGGGGGAGACATCCAACAAAAGCGATCAGCGCAAGCGCCGTTTCTTTAAGCTGACTGCATAGAAAACGTAATCGAAATACCAGCAGGTAAGGCCAGCCTCTATCTCAAAACTTCCTTTTTGACTCCTCTCTTTCCTAGTATGTTCCCTTCCTCTATGGAGATTGCGGGCTGAAGTTCACCATTTGCTCACCGGCTCGTGGTGAATTGGTGAGCAAGATTTAGTTTACCTGTCCGCAGTGTACCATGAACCGGTGAGTCTTTGATGTAAACTGCCTCACACAAGTGCGATGAATCGTTCGGGACCGCTCGCTGAAGAGCGCCGCTTTGCCCATCTTAATAAATTCTAAGGAAGCGCAGCGAACACACGAAAGTGGTTTAGAAATAGTACTTAATCATTTAGAATACTTAGTACTCTTTTGTTGAAGAGCAGAAAGCCGTTGTTTAAAAAGAAATTGGCAGATCCCACGGACAGTGGGAATCACGGATATGCGAAGCACAAATGAGTACGGTCGATATGTCACTTTAAAATCAGTACAACATTACAAAGCGGAGGTAAATTATGCCACACAAGATTTTCATGTCATGATTATTACGTTTGGACATGTCATTTACCTTCGTCATCTATTCAAATCACCTGATAACTAATTTTGTATATGTGCAGCTAGCGAAACGGCCGTGAGCATGCTATGAGCGTAGCATGTCGTCATATTGCCACATGATATGCTTGGGTGAGATCCAGGAGTGAAAGAAGACAAAGACGATCTGTCTGAGCTGCTGCTTGGCTAGTCGACTCAACTAACCCATTAAACCAAGTTTGTCTTAAGAAACGTGACAAGACTGGTGGAGGTGCGAGGTACAACGTCTCACGATCAACCCGATGCCCAAGACCCCGCCCAGCAGCCGGAACACAAGCCCTGCACCCGTGGACACTCCTGTTCACAGAGTCAGCCGCCGCCAACGAGGCCTACCACCTGAGACACCAACAACTGACGCAGCGACTATGACTTCGACACAAGATCCCGTGCAAGCTCCGACACCTTCCACGCCTATCTACTGCACCGTCCAGAACACGCTCATGCCTAGCCCCTTTCATGGATAGCAGCATGAAGATGTTGACGACTGGCTGAGTGAGTTCAAACGTGTCGCAGCGATCAATTACTGGAGTGATGCCGCGAAGCTTCGGAACGTGTACACTTGCCTAAAAGACGGTGCCAAGACGTGGTTTTTGAACAGGGATGATGTTTTGACATCTTGGCGCGAGTTCCGGCGTCGCCTTCTGGAGACCTACAGGAGTCCCGACCGCCGCGAACGGGCGGAGCGTGCACTACAATCACGCATCCAGATGCCAAACGAGACCATCTCGATGTACGTCGAGGACATGACATGGCTTTTCAAGCGAGCGGATCCTGCTATGGCAGAAGAAAAAAAGTTGCGCCCCCTGATGCGTGGTGTGAAGGAACAACTTTTTGCTGGTTTGGTGCGTAGTCCCCCCAAGAGTATTGCTGAGTTCCTAACTGAAGCCGCAACAATGGAGCAAGTACGGCACCAACGGTCTGCCCTGTTTGACCGTCAAGTGAATGCTGCCTCAACTCCCGAAATTTTCACCACCACTGGGAGCAAGAGCCCCGAATGGATTCGCGAGATCATTCGATCTGTCATCCGGGAAGAAATGGAAAAGATGTACGGGACAAGGCAAATCGATGTTGGTTCTATCACCAGTGTCATCCGTGACGATGTCCAGCAGGTGTTGCACGCCCATCGTTTACCGCCCATGTCGGTTGATCCGGAAATGGCTCCTGTGTCTACTGACAGTCGCCGTCGTACGTACGCGGAAGCCTTGCGATCTGCCACGCCTCGTTCTCGTCAAGGAGTCCCGACCCAGCCAGTGCCGCACGTCCCGATCCACACAGTGCCGCATGTTCCTCTTCAGACATTGCCATACGTCCCGATCCCGACAATGATGCCGTCAGTCGCGATTCAGTCGGCGCACGCTGGTTTTGACATCGACGGTCGCCGTGCACCGACGCGCAAGTTTGATCTCTGGCGTACGCCGGACAGACGACCCCTCTGCTATCATTGCGGTGAGGCTGGTCACATTTACCGCGAATGCCCATACCGGCAACTTGGCCTGCGTCGATTTTCCGTCAATTCACCTCATCCCCAAATTGGTCAAAGGCTGAGGGATATCGAAGAGTATCTCGCGCAACAGCGTGCACCCTTTACACGACGGCAATCGCGGTCACCATCTCCGAAGAGACCCGCAGCCACTGGGCCACGTTTCGGGGTAACGGCACGGGAACGCTCCCCGAGCCCTCGTCGGGAAAACTGAAGGCAGCGGCCTTCGAGGGCAAGGTCGCTGGGACTCAAAGTGCGGAAGACCTCCCATCGACGCTTGCACGCAACACGGAAGACATTCAATCAGATAATAATCGCAGTACCGAAGAAACGCCGAAATCCACATCTGAACCCAGTGACCGCGTGCCACTTGACATACCTGTGCTGATTGACGGTTTTCAGGTCAATGCATTGATAGACACTGGTGCAGACTATTCGATTATCAGCGGGAGGCTAGCAAAAGACCTCAGGAAAGTAATTACACCGTGGAATGGAACGCGAATTCAAACTGCTGGAGGACACGTTGTAACACCACTGGGTCGTTGTACGGGAAGAGTGAAAATTCGTGCGTCAACGTTTGGCTCAGCTGCCTTGTTCTGCGCGACTGTTCACGTCAGCTAATTATCGGCATGGACTTCCTTCGGGAATACGGTGCCATCATAAATCTTCGTGAGAGCATTGAGACCTTCTCGACTCAAGGCGCAACAGATCGAGACGCTGATAAATGCCGTAGACCTGCGCTGCGTGTTGCTGACGACAGTGTGACGCTGCCACCTCGAGCGACTGTTCCCATGGAAGTCATTTGCGAAGACCCCCGGGACGGTGACGTGGTGGCTGAAAGCAACCTATCACTTCTGCTACTCCAAGGTGTATGTGCCACCCGAAGTGTTGTGCGTGTTCGTAACGGACAGTCACAAATACTAGTTACGAACTTCAACTACGAGCACTGGCATCTTTTCCGCGGAACCACCGTAGCCAATCGAGACCCTGTTGCCGACGTCACGGAGTGCTTCGCATCCGAGGAAACGCATGAGGATGAAGAATTTCTAGACCCCATCGACATTAACTCGACGCTGTCAGACAAGAGAAAGGCTGCACTTCATGACCTTTTAAGGGAGTTTCGGTCTTGCTTCGCCTCTTCTTCCGAAGTCCATCAAACACACCTCGCCAAGCATCGAATTATTACCGACGATGACGTCCGCCCCATCCGGCAGCAGCCTTATCGCGTTTCTTCCAAAGAACAAGCGGCTATTCAGACACAAGTAAAAGATATGCTCTATGACGGGATTATTCAACCATCCAGCAGCCCTTGGTCCTGCAGTCGTTCTTGTGAAGAAAAAAGACGGAACGCTGCGATTTTCTGTTGACTACAGGAAGCTTAATAGCGTCACGAAAAAAGATGTTTACCCGCTTCCACGGGTCGACGACTCTCTCGACAGATTACGACGCGCGAAGTATTTTTCGTCCATCGATCTTAAGAGTGGCTATTGGCAAATTGAAGTGGATGAACGAGACCGAAAAAAAAACCACGTTTTTGACTCCAGACGGACTTTACGAATTCCGTGTTCTTCCCTTCGGCCTCTGTTCTGCCCCAGCCACTTTTCAGAGGATGATGGACACAGTTCTCGCTGGCTTGAGGTGGCAAAGCTGCCTTGTCTACCTCGATGATGTGGTCATCTTTTCCGAGAGCTTCGAAGAACATCTGAAGCGTCTGAGAAAGGTTCTGGACACCATTCGCACAGCTAAACTCACGCTGAAACCCCAAAAATGCCATTTCGGCTATGAAGAGCTGAAATTTCTGGGACATGTCATTAGTGCGGATGGAGTGCGACCTGATCCAGACAAAACTGCTGCTGTCGCCGCCTTTCCTGTTCCATCAGATAAAAGAGCAGTACGCCGTTTCCTCGGCTTGTGCGCGTATTATCGCCGATTTATCGCCAACTTCTCGAAGATAGCTGAACCTCTTACGCGACTCACCCGAGATGACGTGCCTTTTACTTGGAGCGCAGAACAAGATGCATCGTTCACAGAGCTACGGCAGAGAATGCAAACAGCCCCTGTTCTTGCCCATTTTGATGAGGACGCTGCTACAGAAATTCATACAGAAGCCAGCAACGTCGGACTTGGCGCTGTCCTTGTACATTGACACGGTGGCGTTGAGCATGTAATAGCTCACGCCAGTCGTACTCTTTCTCGAGCCGAGACCAACTATTCTACACCGGAGAAAGAATGCCTCGCAGTCGTGTGGGCGACGACCAAGTTTCGGCCTTACCTCTACGGTCGTCCCTTCAAAGTGGTGACTGACCCCACTCGCTCTGCTGGCTAGCAAATCTCAGAGAAACATCCGGTCGTCTCGCTCGGTGGAGTTTGCGTTTGCAGGAGTTCGATATTACGATTGTGTACAGGTCAGGGCGCAAACACGAATATGCCGACGCGCTTTCTCGAGCGCCTGTGGGGCACGCTGTCAGGCGCTCCGAGGATGAAGATGCCTTTCTCGGAGCAGTCAGCGATTCCGAATTTATGTCAAAACAGCGGGCAGACGACGAATTACGCCCAGCTATTGATTCCCTGGAAGGCCGCAACTCTCAGGTCCCTCGACACATTGCTCGCGAACTGTCCTCTTTTTGTTTAAGAAGAGGCATTCTTTACAAGAAAAACGCCCGTGGTAGCAACAAAGCCTTCCTACTCATTGTTCCTACCGAAATGCGTGACGAGATCCTCCTTGCGCGCCACGACGAGCCCACGTCAGGACATTTGGGCTATTTGCGAACTCTTACCAGAGTACGCCAACAGTATTACTGGCCGCGACTATGAACTAGTGTACATCGATATGTGAAAGGCTGCCGTGAGTGCCAGCGTCGCAAGACTCCGC
This sequence comes from Rhipicephalus annulatus, assembly GCA_013436015.1. NCBI lineage: Eukaryota > Metazoa > Arthropoda > Arachnida > Ixodida > Ixodidae > Rhipicephalus > Rhipicephalus annulatus. Next base: position 228,464 of record WOVY01002004.1, read on the forward strand.
CTGTGAGACCCGCGGGCCTGCTCCAGCCGATCGCACCACCACAGACACCATTTGACCTCGTGGGAATGGACCTTCTCGGACCCTTCCCTTTGTCGTGCTCTGGGAACAAATGGATTATAGTTGGGACAGATTATCTTCCTCGTTATGTTGAAACAAAAGCGCTACCCCGTGGCACATCCTCTGAAGTCGCGCAGTTCTTCGTGCACCAAATCGTCCTGGCATGGTGCCTCGTCATGCGCGATTACGGACAGAGGGACGTCATTTACAGCACGAATGATAGAGGACATTTCTAAATTGAGCTGCACAAGTCATCTAAAAACGACGGCTTATCACCCGCAATCCAATGGACTGACGAGAGGCTTAACAAGACCATATCGGACATGCTGTCATTGTACGTTGGCATACAACACAAAACCTGGGACGAAATTCTTCCATACATCACGTTTGCATACAATACGGCAACGCAAGAAACAACGCGATTTCCGCCTTTCCGACTCGTTTACGGACGCAACGTGCGAACCATGCTCGATGCTATGCTTCCGTGTGACCAAAGCAATGAAATCGCTCCAGACGCTGCGCAATACACCCAATACGCCGAAGAAGCTCGTCAGCTAGCTCGCATAGACACCAGTCACCAACAAGATGAAGACGCACGACGTTACAATCGAAACGTCACCTACCACCCTGGGGACCGAGTGTGGGTGTGGACCCCTGTCCGGCGACCAGGCTTATCCGAAAAACTCCCAAGCCGTTATTTTGGACAGTACAAGGTTCTTCGAACTGTCACAGATCTTACCTACGAGGTATTTCCGGACGGCACAGCGTCTTCTCGTCGACAGCTTCGGCCCGAAACCGTGCATGTCGTTAGGCTGAAGCCCTACTTCACAAAGTAGCCCTTGTGGTTCGCGTGTTGCTACATGCCGTGACATTGCGCTGCTGCTGCTGTTCGTGTTCTCCTGCGTTTTTATGCCGTTTCTTTTTGCACTTGGCGCAGGCATTGGCGAAATTTACTCATTTGAGCTGCGAGTACTGGCACTCTCCCTATTTTGGTTCTCTGTATCTGCGTGTGTATGCCTTCATTTTTTTTTCTTTACGAGCATCGAGTCGATGCTTTCAAAGGGGGGACTATTGCCACATGATATGCTTGGGTGAGATCCAGGAGTGAAAGAAGACAAAGACGATCTGTCTGAGCTGCTGCTTGGCTAGTTAACTCAACGAACCCATAAACCAAGTTTGTCTTGAGAAACGTGACAATATTTTACACGACACGAATATCATGATTATCATGTTCGGACGTGTCACATGCCTTCGTCGTCCATTCACGTGCCGTAATACCAAGCTTGGTGTATGTGAAGCTAGCGAAACAGCAGGGAACACACCTAACATTGACGCGCGCGCACGCTGCGCGCAGCGACGCTGCGCCAGCAAAATGGGAGCACTCTATAGACTAACCACGGCCGCCTGAATCGCGCGCGCGATCCAGGTGGGCATGGTCGGACGCTATGTGTGCTACAGCGTCTGTCGGCGAGGTCCGGCGGCAACCGTCGCGAAATAGCACGTGACGAAAGGACGCCGGGCGTGCTCAAACGCGCATGCGTCAACGCAACGCAGCGCGCCGTGCACCTGCGAGTATATGCCAGGCAAATCGGCTCCTGGCGTGGCATCGCCGGCGTGACGCGACAAAAAGAAGGCCGACGCGCACGCGCGCCGGGTCACGTTCAAGTGTTTTGGCGCCTTGAGGGTGACACGTATTCATGTTCTTACATGACACGCATCTCATGATTATCATGTTTGTACCAGTCACACACCTTCATCATCCATTCACATGACGTAATACCGTATTTGGCATCTGCGAAGCCAGCGAAACGACCGCGAGCACATCATGAGTGTGGCATGCAGTCATGTTGTTACATGACACGCATGCCATGATTATCATGTTTGGACGTGTCATTTACATATGTCATTCGTTCGCGTCACGTAATACCAAATGTGGTATATGTGAAGCTAGCGAAACGACTGCGAGCGTACCATGAGCGTGGCGCGTAGTGATGACTCATGACTTACATGATATGCATGTCATAATTTACACGTTAGGGTCTGTCACTTGTGTGTGTTCGCCATGCAGTCATGTCATACCATGCCAATTTTGCGACATATCACGTGAACGAAACCGCGGAGCAGCAAGACCATAAAATGTAGATCATGACATTTATGACATACATGTCATGATACTCATGTTATGACTAGTCAACTATGCTCTTCATACAGTCATGTTATGCCATAGCAAAGTTGGTATTGATACCATGAACGGAACGGCCAGGAGAGCTATAAGTCGAAGGCGGCTAGATAGATAGATAGATACACTCAAAGTTGCCGAAGTTCGATAAGAATTGCTTTGCATTTAAAAACGTGGTTAACGATTTTGAGTACTTTTTACTCTACAAAGGGAGACCATAAAGCCGTCCCGGGGGGGGGGGTTAGAAAAAGGGGGTAACGATTTAGCACAGAGTACTCTACTATGGGAGAGCTTTAAGCCGTCCCGAGGATGACGTCACTTTCTCACTGCATACAACTATTCCCCCGGGGGGGGGTTAGAAAAAGGGGGTAACGATTTAGAGCACAGAGTACTCTACTATGGGAGAGCTTAAAGCCGTCCCGATAACATGCCTGAATACACAGGCATGGTTCAGTGTGCACCGACACATGCCTGAATACACAGGCATGGTTCAGTGTACACATGCCTGAATACACAGGCACTCCCCCGTACAATACTACCATGTTGCTACTTGATTTCCAAGACTTCTCATTGCTTAAAAGCTCATCTACATACCACTTTCCGCACCCATCGAAAATGAAATAGGTGCATGGGTTCATTTCTTTGATATATTGTGTGTAACTACTATTTTAATCCAACATTATTAACGTATCTCAAAAGTGTTTAGATGAAAGCGTATGACTTTTGTCTGATAGTACTCTGTGAGGTTCTAGGAGTAAATGGAATAATATCTTACTTATCATTTTCGGAAGTTTCGCACAGAGAAAGCTTGAGGACACGTTCACTCCAAGCTATTGACGTCAAACTCTGGAGTTTTGTGGACACGCAGCGCCACCTGTCGACGCAGTTTTGAGTAGTGCAAAGCCCGACTCTCTTCCAGAGTTTGCTGCGCAACCAGGTGCAACTACAACGCACGAAAGATTGATTGAGCTAAGTATTAGATGTATTTGCGCATTGAACATTCAGAAAAAGAGCTACGAATTTCTCTCGGCTAGTCAGAGGCGTTACCGAACGCCGCGGAGTGCTTGCTGGTTCACTCGCCTGAACGATGGCGAAAACAATAGCAGACGCAACTCCACGCTCTACGAAAAAGAATGGCAGCATATCCACGGAGAGAATGATGGAGAGTGGGGCGAAGCATTCATCCGTCCATGCGTTCGTCTGTGTGACCGTCCATGCGTCTGTTCGTGCGCCCATCCCTGCGTCCGTTCATGCGTCCATCCATGCATCTGTCTGTGTGTCCGTTTGTTCATCTATTCAACGCTCCAAGTCCCACAATCTCGCATCTTTTCATCATATATTCCCCCATAGAAGCACCGCCATTCAGTGGACATTCCAAGGACTAAACGAGAGGAGGCACACGCACACTTTCGTACGGCTTGCGCCTTCGGGTCTACTTCCCACCTTTAACCACCTCGATTTCATGGTATATACTAGTGCACTGTATTCATGGCACTGCGGCCCAACGCTTGCTATACCTTTCTAAAACCAAGGAGGTTACGCCCAGCGAGTATAACATAGCAACCCTTTCTTCTCAGATTGTGCTCAATGTACATGCCAATGGCTGCTAAGAAGGAATGAGAGACAGGGGAATCCGGCTCTTAGTTAACGTGCACGGTGGGAATTTTTTATTGTTCAACAACGCACAGAAGAAATCTCCCACCGGCACCACCTTGGAGGTCAAAATGTAAGACTAGTTACACACTACTACTACGACTACGAGGGACGAATGGGTGCCGCTATAAAGAGCTTCACCCCTAAAATGACCCCAGTCAGCACTACTGTTGCGTTGTGAATTGCCACGGACGCAAATGACTTCAGTTTTACTGATTTATGCAGCTTTCACAGAGCATAATAGCGAGAGTTCTATATACAGGCCGTTGCGAACGTGTTGGGCAAGCGACATTACTCGTGTTCTCCACAGCCATTCGCTTGAGTAAGTGCGATAATGTATGTGGGTCTCCTCTTGTTTTGAGCAGACTTGACAGAGAACCGCGGTAACTTTGAATATGAAGCTTAACAGATCCTCTGACCACGGTGCGTGACGCGCAACAGTAGAAGGGTGACGCACGTGATAAACATATCGCACACGCTGCGACCATTGATAATCTGAAGTTGTCGCCCCCACACAGCATTACGCACGTAGGGCTTTGAATGCTCTATAGGTCCGGCTTTCACTAGGAAATGCGAACACGTGCGTCATACAGGTAAATTGAAAAATGATCGCAACCACAGACAGTTTCTTTTTTTTTTGCCGTTGGTCTCCACTGCTACCGGAGCTATCTCGGAGGCATCGGTTTTGCCTTTTGTTCTACACTAAAAAAGTGGACAAGCATGTATTTTCATTTGCAGTATATACAAACCGAAGGCCACCGTCAACAGGGCATTTGAGCATACGTAATAAAACAGTTCAATGCACAGGAAGCAAGAAATTCATGGAGAATGCAACCGCAAAGCGAAAATCACCTGGCTATTCATGCCGCATAAAGGGTGCTTCGTACCACTACTCACATTGATTGCTTGTTCATGCACTTCATCACTTTTGCATCATGTGTATGTCCAAGTTTAACGCATTCAGGCGTTACAGAACCGACGTTGGAGTGCCTGCCTCGAACTCGATGTCATGCGATGCTCGCTTGCACTTAAATTGCCAGTTGCAGCACGCCGAATTAAATGAAACATCGTTTGCACTCTGCCCGCTCTTCGTTTTGGTGAGCTTCCTAGTTTTATGAAGCGAGGTTAGATTGAAAGAAGAACCTTGCCACGTTTTTATGTATCGGGAAACCAGGCCTCAACACCAACGAAAAAGGAGAGCCTATGCACGTTCTCTTGTGGACGGCTCTCTGTGCACTACCCATTTATGGCCGGCATGGCAATGGGAGCGCTGATGGCAGAGTTTTTCGCATCGCCACCTGGGCCTAGTCTGACGTCGTTACATATCTGGACCGCGGTAGCTGGATAAAAAAATTACATCATCTCCCACTAAAGCGAACCATGAGTACCATGCGAAGCGGCGTATAAGTTTCGTTCATCTCGCTCTCTGGATTTCGTGCCGACCGGTTGTGCCCCCGAAAACTCCGACGACAGCGCAGCTCTCACCGACTGGGCTCACCCTACGCCATCTCCTGACGCCGATAAGAGCTCTCACCGGGTGGTGCCCCGTTCTCGGACTCCTACGACCGTGTCCATCTTTCATATCTCCTCCTTACTTTTATCGTTTTCTGTCGTTCGCTGTCCCTGCGCCTCGCTATCTCCTTCATTTCTCTATTTATTTACCTTTTAATCCTATCTTTTTATCCCTCCTTACCCCCATCCCATGTGAGCTATTGTTGAGGTGTCACCCTCCGATGCAGACAGTTACGGGGCTCACTTTTCTCTTCTTTTCTCTTTAAGAATCAGATAAGTTTCCTTCATCGCGGGCACCTTGCTTGATGTTAACGCATCCTTGCAAGTTGAGCACACCATGAATCCAGTGTAGTTTCTGTTGCTGTTACTCGTCCCAAACTCTTGTTGGAGCCCACAACGCAGTTTCGTTGCCACGCAGTGAGGGAGCATCTGGGTTCATCGCGCGTCTGCACAATCTCGTTTCCCGCCGCCATCACGTGATTGCTGAGAGTGCATAAGGAAGAGAGGCCACAGCCTCTTAAGGCCTGACCACACGCACCCGTTGTACAGTGTATTACACTCTACCCGTTGCAGCGCGTCGCCGCGTGACTTTTTGACGCGGCGCCTTATCCTGTCCAACACCACCTAGAACTAGGAGAAGGCCCACGCATGTCCCCCTCTCCACACCAACTACGTCACCATAGTGAGATCTGCAAGCCCGACGACGCGAGCAGAGAGAGCTCACGGCGCGCACGGGAAGTGGCGCGGCTCGGCTTGGCTTTCGGCTGTGGCTAGTAGGGCATCCATCTGCCAGCATGCGCATTGTGGGTAGAAAACTGTTTATTGAATGTGGCAGCCGCAAGGTGTTTTTTTGATGCAGAAAATAAGGAAAATTTATATGTGTTTTCATTTACATCATGGTCTATTCATGCGGCGCAGTACTGGTTATAAAAATTGCGATATACTGCAGGCTTGAATACATAAGAGCACCAATGCTAGCGGTATCCACCTAAGCATCTGGCAACGCTGACACTATTTCCAGTGCTGCAGCTTGTTGGCGTGCATTTTCTATGTACTCAGTTGCTCAGGCGTGCTGCATGAACTTTTGCTGGTGTGCTGGCGAAAATGCCTGGGTGCTGCTGTGCACCGAACTGTCGATCGAACTACGCTAATGGACCGCGAGCACGCGTGTACAGGTTTCCGTTGGACCCCGCCCAAAATGCAGCGTGGACGAAGGCTGTGCGGCGGGAAAACTTCACACCTACGAAGTACACTGTGGTAAGCACATGTTCCCGTTTGTTTTCCGGCAGTCGTGCTTCTCGTGGGAACAGAGTCTAGTTAATTGCGAGACGCATGCAACCGTTACGACGCGCTATGCACCTTAAGGATTGACAACTGAGCAAATGGTTTGTTTCAGTGTAATATTGTTCTATGTTCGTGCCGTAAAGTGTATAGTGCCATGTTTACGCCTCAGGTTGCTCATGTGCGGTTCTGCCTAATCAGAAATAGATTTAGCGCAATGTATTCGCGAGTAAAACTGCCTGCGTCGAACATACGATGTAGACGGCGTAGTTACTTTACATGTGGGGCGTCCGCCACTACTTGAGCGCCAAACAAACGATGGCTCGTGGTTTACCGTCTCAAAGCAAGGTTCGCTAAGTGAGACGTCATTCTTGTTGACTGCGTGGTCGTGGTTGCCGTACAGAAGCAGATAAATAAAGCGAAAGAATTTGTCTTGATCTTTACAAACGGCGCACTGGGATCATATAATTCTGTAAAACTGTTATGTATAATTCTGTCGCTTTCATCTTATACTTCGTTGTTTGTGCTTATGTTCCAGGTCTGTGAGCACCACTTTCTTGAAAGTGACTTCGTAGACTCCACCAGCTACACTGACAGCATGACTGGGAAAGTAATTGAAGTACCCCTCAAGCTGAGGCGCTTGAAGCCTTCTGCAATCCCAAGCGTTTTCCCTAATTGCACTGCTTACTTGTCCCGCCAAGAAACTTCTGCACGCGAGAGCCCAGAAGAAAAGCGCGCTCGTGTGGACGCAGAAGCGTTGCAGGAAGCAATACGGTTATCAGAGCAGTCTCACGAAGCGGAAGAAAAGAAGAATGTCATCGCCACTTTCGAAGACCTATTGACAGCAGTAGGTGACCTCTCTCTTACTGATTTCTGGACCAAGGTGGTCACCCAGAAACAAGTACTTTTCCTCAACTTCAGCGACCAAGGTGCCCAAGTTGTGCATCGTGCAGTGACAGTGGCATCCGACCTTTCTTTGGCAGTGTATGTTGGTGAAATGAGGTTACAAAACCTAGGTTCCTCTGTGCTTCCTATGACAATTTCTGACTTGAGAGTGCTTTACAAAGTTCTGTGCGATGTGGAAGACGTCACGAAGGATTCCACAAATAATGAACTCCAACTAGAGATTCTGCTGAAGCGTGTCGTGGCATTCCTGGAGCAACTGTCATCTTCAGCTCTCCCGCATGAGTGGCAAGTGCAAGTCGTCAAATTTGTGACACAGCAACTTCAAGTTCTCCTCACTAAGGCGTCGACTTACCCAGCTGACTTTCTGGTGTTCTGCAGCCTTGTGTACACAATATCGCCGCAGCATACAGATTCATCAGGAGTACAGCAAAATTAAAGCTCCCACATCCACAGACAATAAGACGCATTTGTGCCTCTTACCATGCTAGCCCATCCAGAGAGCAACAAGAGGATTCATTCCTTTCTTATGCAAGGAGACTGGCATCAACACTAAAAGACCATGAGCGCTTTGTGACGCTTATGATGGACAAGATCCACCTGCAGGCATCCTTTCAGGACAAGGGTGGTTATGTCACTGGTGCAGCGACAAACAATGAAAATGCGGCAAAGACAGCATACGTCTTTATGATACAAAGCTTGTTATCATCAAACAAGGATGTTGTGCATATACTTCCAGTAGCACAAATAGAAGCGAAACAGCTACATGAATTTCTTGATCTGCTGATCAGGCACCTAGAAGACATTGGAATACGAGTAGTTGCAGCGGTGTCTGACAACAACTCGATCAACCGAAAGGCTATGTCATTTTTTGCTGATCCTCCCAAAGTGAGCATTGTATACAGGCACCCGTCAGACTCATCAAGACCCTTGTTTTTTATTCTGGATGCAGTGCTTATATTAAAGTGTATCCGAAATAACTGGCTGAATCAGCGTAATTGTGGAAGGTGCATCTTCTTTCCCAATTTCAGTGCCCTCTCGGAAAACCCATCTGTCCTGACAGCCTCGTTTAACACACTATGCAAGTTGCATGAAGGAGAAAAAATGAGCTTTTGCGACTAGCTCCAACTTTGTCCTTCAAGTCGCTGACTCCATCCAATGTAGAGCGACAAAATGTAAAGCTCGCACTGAGGATCTTCAACAGTTCAACTGCTGCAGCACTAAGAAGCACCAAAGTCGCACTTGAGCATAAAGCTGGTACATTGGAACTTATTAACATTGTTTTGACATGGTGGAATGGGGTGAATGTCAAGACTCCATTCAAAGGTCAGCGTCTCCGAGACCCATCTCAAGAACCGATAAGTGCACTGCAATGCCACCAAATTGAGTTTCTAAACAAGATTGTGGATTGGTTGGACCACTGGCAGAGCTTGAAGCATGATGCTGGCCAGTTAACTCGCGAAACGCACATGGCACTGCGACATACCTCACATGCCCTTGTTGAGGTGTCAACGTATTGCATTGAAGAACTTCGGTTCAAATACGTTTTGCTAGGGAAATTTCAAACCGACAGTTTGGAAGACAGGTTTGGCAGGTACAGGCAGCTGTCTGGTGCCCAATACCACGTTTCGATACGTCAGATTTATGAATCCGAGCAGAAGCTGAGACTTCAGAAGCTACTTGATCTTCCCAACTTGGATACCATTGCACCTTGCATTCCTACCACTGATTTGAAATTCCTTGTTAAGCAGTTTGATGTTGCAGTGATGGACGATGATGTGAAGGAGAAGGAGAAAATGCTACCAGCTATTACATATGTAGCAGGATATTGTGCATATGCTGCAGTTAGGAAACTTGCCTGCTCTTCCTGCCAGGAAAACTTGACTGTTGAGAATCGGACCATTGAACTGGATGATGATGTGCTGATAGCTAATGCAACGCGTGGTGGACTGAAATTTCCACAAGCGGTAGTTGTGAATGCCGTGCTCACAATGAAAATTGTGCTTGACAAGCTGAGAAGTCCGAAGTACGCATCACAATTTTTTGCCTGCGCAAAACAAAAAGAAGTTGTTGTAAGCCTCGCGACTTCCCTTGTTGAGTGCAATGAAGACTTGGATTTCTGCGATGGTGGCCACTCACCTGAACTTGTCTTAAACTATGTTCTCAGTGCTGCTGCCAATACGCTGCTGAATAATTTGTGTAAAGTTCAAAATAACAAGCTGAATGAAAGCAAGGCTGCAAAGCGGAACAAAGTTGAAAATAAAGGAACTGAAAGCAAGGCTGCGAAGCGGAAGCTCAGTACTCTTCAAGCATAATCTTCTTTCTTATGAATTGTTCTGCCTGTTTGGATTATGATGTATCACGAATAAATATGTCTCACAACGAAAATTTAAGCCTCTTTTAAACTGCACGAAATGGCTGTGCATGCTGTTAAAAATTTCACGAGTGCCTGATGAATTATTTCAAACCAGCGTTTAGTTAAAACATACTGAAAATATTCCTTAATGCAAATATTCTATGCACTCCAAAACCGCGAAAATAATAATAATAATGTAGGGAAAATGCCATTTCGGAAAGAAAAAGCGTAGCATTGGGTGAAGCCGACTTTTAGGCCGATCTCACTGCGGTGACGTCACGCAGCCCTGCACAGGCCTTCTCTAGTTCTAGGTGGTGTTGGCACAGGCCTTCTCTAGTTCTAGGTGGTGTTGTCCTGTCCCTGTCGAAAGAGAGAGGGCGCGCAGTTTCCCATAGCCACACTCCCTCTCTCTTCCTAGAGAGATGGCCCGGCGCCGCGTCGCCAAGCTTCGCGCTGACGCACTGCAAAGGGTGCGTGCGGTTAGGCATTTACACAGGCACTTACGCAGGCCCGACTGCGTTAGTGCGCACCAGCGCGTTCTGACTAGGATACAACGGGTTGATTCATCGCGCGTCTGCAGAATCGCGTTCCCCGATGCCATCATCTGATTGGGGAAGAGGCCACAGTGTAAAAGGAAGAGGCCATACGCCATCAGTGTAATGGTAAGAGGCCACAGTGTGTTATCCAGTGCCTTAAGGCTGGTGCACACCGGCAACTAGCAAAGGTTGCGCGACTATTTGCGACTGGTCGCAAATAGTCGCGAACGGTCGTAGATGGTCGCAAAGTGACTGCTTTGGCTAGTCGCGTCCTGACCGATTTTTCAGTCGCGCGACTGCGGTCGCAAATCTGCCGGAACCGATCAGCGATGCTCAATTTTTGTTGTTTGTTTTTTCTTTGCGCTGACGAGAACGGATAAAAACAATAAATGCGGTGCGCTCGGTTTGCTCCGCTCACTCAGCTGGCGGCGGTGAGCTGATTGGCGCCGGTCTCCAGAGTTCTCGCTGATAACAAGATTCGGACGTGACTCTCTGGCTTCCGGTCGCTCACATGCAGCTTCTGCCGGTGTCAACATCAGTCGCTTTTTGGTCGCCAGTCGCAAAGGTCGTGCGACCACTGCTTAACGCCGGTGTGCACCAGCCTTTACGCAGCCCCAAACGCGCTATCGCGGGAACGCATTCTGACAGCGCTTGAGCCAGCTGTTGCGCATGCGCAGTAGTTGTGGCCGCGCACAATGCATTGAACTCGACCGTAAGCTGCTTCACATATCAAAAGCACCGTGAGAAGAACCTGCTGTAGCTTATTCACGGCAGGTTTTTTATGGGGGGGGGGCATTTTGGCTATGCGGTAAAGCTTAATAATAAAACAAATATATACAAGTCTAATATACTGAGCAGTGCACTAATTCACACGCTTTTATTATTTTGCGTTTCTTTAAAATCAAATGAAAAGTAAGTAATTCTGTGAATACCACTTTTACTTTCGTGTTATGAGCGATTCCTATGAAAGAGGCATCAACCGTTTGATTTCTTCATGTCCTGTTTTGTTGTAACTGCCTTGCTGTGGAAAGGTTGAGAATCATGTTAAATTAGCTTCTCCGCATCAGTAAGTTCAGCAGCAAAAAAAGAAAAGGAAAGGAAAGTATCTGGTTCGATCACGACTATGGTGAACGCGTTTACATGGCAACAAAACACTGTAGAGTCCCGCGTACTGTGCGATAATTGTGCACGTTAAAGAACAACGTAACACCATGATTGTCGAAACTTGCAGATCGCTCCACTACAGCGTCACAAATAAACCCCAAATAATGTTCTGCATTTAATCAGCGCGATCATTTTCGGTACTCCCGCATCTGACACGTGCGTAACTGGTCTGGCGCATATAGTTGGCCCGAGAGAGGCAACAAAAAAATCAAGTCTGCTCTTCATCATTTTAGGGCTTTGCCTCAATTACTGTTAAACCTACTGCACGCAGATACAAATATTCATTCTACGTGTTTACTGAAAAGTATCAGCCGTGCTTTTTTATATGAACGAAAACCCGCGCACACACCAATAAAAAGACAGTTGGAAAATCAATCAGAGAAAAGCTGAGCAGAATTTTCAAAGAGCCCACGAAATGTGCCGATGGAATGACAGCTCAAATATTCATGGCACGAAGCGAGCACCGAAAAAAAAATAAGAGTCGAAACAGTGCAATTCTGCGTCGAGTTGAAACACGTCCTTGTTTTCACGCGACGCGGAATTTCAATGCACTGTTCGCGACAGATTTTTTTTTAGCGCGTGTGGCTGGGATCTCGAAAATTTGATTAGGGCTGAGATCTCCATAAAATGTGAGCTGTAAACATTTTGCAACGACGAACGCGAAAACGAATCTAGAGCAGAATAAGCCACGAGCGCGAATCGGGAGAAGATACAGCCGTACAGAAAGGGCCTTCTGGAGGCAAATTAAAGCTATATAACACAGGAAAAAAACGATGTTGTCTCATGTGCGCGTCGCGACGTGGCGTTAGATTTGAGCTTTGAGAGGCACACGATGCCAACGTTTTTTTTTATTTTTTTATAGGGGGCTCACTTTCGCGGAGTGTAAAACTGACATCCTCGGGAAATGCCAGCCGGAGTTTGGCATTATCTGAGACGCCGTGGGTAGAAAATAAAAACTTGTAGCAAACCGATGTGGGACACGAAGTGCTGGGTTTAGTGACAACTCCAGCGAAATAGATTCTTTGTACAAATATGAGGTGTTGATTGGGTGAAACTCGATAACAGTTGCCAGAAAAATAAACACCTGTCCTTCGCTTGGAGTAAACTAACCCTTCTCTGTAAGGTTAGGCAAGCATGCTCCGAGTCATGAGCTCGCTGCCTCTCTTATATACCTACAGTTCTATTTGTTTCTTTATTTTACAGCCTGTCTGTTTCATTTTCTGTGTTGATTATTATTATTATTATTATTATTATTATTATTATTAATATTATTATTATTATTATTATTATTATTATTATTATTATTATTATTATTATTATTATTATTATTATTATTATTATTATTATTATTATTATTATTATTATTATTATTATTATTATAGAATCCGTGACGTTCGAGTCAAGTCGAACGCATCTGGTTAAGCCTGAGTAACCACCTCACGACTTCAATGAGCTTGGAAAGGTAGCTCCCCTTCGCCGAGATTTCAGTATGACTCACTTTATCTGTTGCCATTTCAATTTATTTCTTAAGAGTCTGCATGACGAAACCTACGAGACAGTTATGATGCACGCCGTGGTGGGGCCCTGGGACTTGGACATCTAGCAAATCGTCTTGAAAAATGAAAAGATAGAAAACGCGAATAATGCTTTACTGCGTTTTTTTTTCACCCCATCGGAAGACTGTCTTTGCGACCAGGCTCTCAAATTTTGCACTAGGACACCATAAACACTCCAAAAGGACGGAAGGATGGGTGACTTGTCACATCCTGTCTTCATCATCACGTATTCGGTTTACACTTTGTCTTCAGTATTCATTTTCTGTGACGCCCTTTTCATCGCTATTAAGAATAAACACTAAATGATCGCATTAATTTGTCTTTCGCATTCATATGGGCACCACTAACGTTCCTCGTAAGCAGCTCAGGCCAATGGATTTTTTTTACGAACTACCTTTATCTTCCACCCAGCTTACTCTTTTTGTGCGTATAGCACACGTTAAAGACGCGAGAACGATTAAGAAAGCAAGATATACGAGTAATGGCAGTTTGTGCATCGAGGCGCACAATACTGCTAACGTTATCTCATAATGATATGACACCAACGCATCCAAGAAACTACGCTCTTGTAAAGAAGTGCTCCCTCTCGCCAAATCTTCTGTTGTTGTGGGCAACAAGCATGACAACAAGACTTGCAGCTCAAGCACAAATAGATTGGCATGGTGCCAACACTACCTAAAAAAAAAACGATGTTCCCTTTCTCTGCTGCGATTATTCCTTTTTCAACCTTGAACGACACTAAAGTAGGGCCTACCCTGTAACTAAAAGCAGCACAAACAAGCAAAGAAATGCTTACCCGGGCGACAATGTCGCATCGACGCGGTGAAGGCATGGCATCAAACAAGGCTGCAGCTGTCCAGGCTCCGCAATCCGACGCCGGAGTTTACAAGAGCGGCGACGGCTTTGACGGACAGGCACCCGCGCCATATTTGCTTGCGAGGCCCGATAGAATGACGGATGGCGACTTCCTATGCGACGACGGTCGTAACAAAAGAGTCGGCGAGACGTGCTGACAACAATGACATCCGTGCGCATGTTACTTCAGTATAGAGTGTCCACTGTTGACTACGCACTTTTGCTTTCACCGGCGTGAGCAAGCACTGACCGATAGGAGGGCGCTAAAACCCGATGTGGCACTCACCCCATATAAGCGGCGGGTTACACGCTGTCAATGGGGTGATAGCAGTTGTCCTGTTTTCATATTAAGTTCACTGTCAAGCAGATCGAACGCTTGGGCGAGTAATACTGTCAAAATCGCTCCATAGATGGTCTTTACGGATGTCGTATTGTTAACGCCACTGTGTTGATAGAAAGGCAGAAATACTGAAGTGGCTATAGACTATTTTTATTTTTATAGGTAAGTTTCACTCTCACGACACCGCACTGTTATATTTGCGACTTGGCATATCTAACAAGTGAACTAACTACTTTACGTTAGACGCATGCGCTTGAAAACCCCCGAGATGGAGCATCCGACGTTTCACGACCTTATCCATTCGTGTGGCTGCGATATGCACAGATATGCGAATTTCGTGTAACAGCCCATATTGAAGGTGTCAATTTGTCTGAGGTTAAATCACCTATACCTTAAAATGGTGTACTTGTAAGGGTCACTTGCTTACAAGCTGCCACAATGCTGTGTAGAATAGATCGCTCAATGACAATCTGTGCGCTATTGGTGTCGTCTTCTTGGTGCTGTCGCCTATGCGTGGCGTATTTAACGTTACATTTGCGCACGGTGGGAACTCTTTTCGGAGTGTGCTTTGCTTTATGTCGGCTTTGCACGTTATTTAATAGAGGACTTTATTTAACTTTAATTTGTTTTACATTTTACCTCTAATTTTACATTGGTAGCGCTCAACTAGTGCCTCGTGCTCATACTTTTGAATGCGAAGCATTTCTGTGCGTACTGTGAGCACTTTTGGTATCTATCTATCTATCTATCTATCTATCTATCTATCTATCTATCTATCTATCTATCTATCTATCTATCTATCTATCTATCTATCTATCTATCTATCTATCTATCTATCTATCTATTCTAGACCCTCATGTTCGTGAAACGTCATTTGTGGTTTCAGTTCTGGGTATCCAATTTTAAAAACATTACATATGTGTTCCTATGACACAGCCGTCACTTATAGTAAACGTCAATTGTAGTTGGGTGCCGTGCGCTGGACTTTATTTGCGTAGCAGTGTCCAGGGCTACCATCCTCCCGAGCACCAGCGTTTCATCTAAGCTTATCGCTTCTGGTGTTGCTAATACTCATCTTCCTATTGGTATCGCTGTGCTAGCGCAAACTGGTAATATAAACGTCTGCAATTCTTCAACATACATCTGTTCGTGCAACATTTCGTGACCTTTATGTGCGTGCGTCATGTCATGACCTTTCACTGAACAAAATAATTAAAACACGGTCACATTTTCTCAGATAGCTCCGCATAATGTCGATTCTCAAGGTACATGGGTCTGCCGAATTTTCCTAGTTATTCTCACCCTGTTCATGCATGGGTATTTAGCTCTATGGGATTCAGGAACATAGAGCCTCGAGTCCTGTACTCCGCTGTACTTGGCTGCCGCTGAACTTGGTGTAAAAGCTCTACCTGCAAGGCTGCGTCTCAGCTGGCGAGCTGTAGCCCCTGTTTCTTCGTACTGGAGAATAACAGTGTTATTAGTTTGCATAGAGAGGAAAGAAGGCTAAAGAGGAGGAATAAACAGAGGGAATGGCATGCGGCTTAGCCAATAACTCTCACGTAGGCTCGCTGGAATCTGGTAGAAAAAGGTGTAAGGGGAGTAGAAGACAAGAGCGAAAAAATGTTTGCAAAAAGAGCCAGAAAAAAAGAGAAAAAAAGTGAAAAGAGAACGTTACGTTATACGACAGTATAGACGGTTTCAAGGTCACAAGCGTTGTACCCACGAAAACTTCCGGTCACATCATTTGCATGCTCCTAACTTCGAAACTGAAAGCACGTCCTCAAGTCTTTTTCAAGTGTGAAGAAAGTTTCTCTTCATTTTTCAGATAAAAAAAATGTGCTTAAAGTTCAAAGGAATCTTTTATCATTTTATGTGGCTCAAAAGAACATTTATTCGAATTTATTTTGCCAAATAACGAAAAAAATGTGTACAAAAGGAGGGGGCTATTTTCTAAAACCCTTCTTGCCTACCGATGCTGTTAAGGCATATCGGTGGACAAAACCGGATGCCATCCAGGGTCTGTGTTAACAGTGAAAAGGTCTATAGGTAAAGTTTTTCTCCAACATCAGTTGTGTGTAGGGAGAGCAAGAACGCTCTCAAAGCCTTTTGCTCTGAGGACGGTCTCGGTCAGTGTTTTAACAGGACCCTTTCCTGTGCAGCCCGATGGTCAAATCTACCTAACTCTTTTGAGAGATATTTTTTGGGGCACTGAAGAGCTAGGGTATATTCACAGCAGAAATTAGAATGCGAAATTACTCATAAGTAGGTAGTTAAAATATATATCCGATTATTTTTATAAAGTTTCCGAAGTGTAGTTAAATTACACCACAAGTTACCCTGCCACAAAGTAATTCAATTTAAACAGGGCCATTCAGATGGAATATTGACCAGGTTAAAGGGATTGATGGCAGATCATCTCTGCCTGACGATGTTTCTTTCATTGATACATTTGCCCCGCTAAATGTAATTACATTACATAACTAATACAATGATATTACTGTCTGTGAAAATAAAGTTCTCTAAACAGAAACATTATGCCTAGAACGTGAGCCGCGAACGCACCGCCCTACCCTCGGATTTCACCCTCCCCCTCCGGTAAGGCGGCAAACGCCTGTGGTGGTCGACCCCTGCGAGCACAGCGATGTCCGAGCAGCTGTGATGTCACGTGACAGAGTGGTACGGTAATGTCACGTGACAGCAGTACAGAGGCGAGCGGTCCCACGCAGCGGACGGTCGCAACACGCGGTAGGAGGCATGGCCTCCAAGATTTTGTGCTGGCAGCAAGCTCTCAATTGAAGAGAGAGCCGCGTTCCAGGCATAGTTTTTCTAGGAGGCGTTTCCCTGAGGTTACTTCAGCAAAATAACGTGCCATCATTTTGGAAATTAGTAGCTAAATGCCTGCGGCATAAAACTTGTTCTTGTTATGATGACGTGCACCTCATCTCTCGCGAAGATTGCTTGGCCTTTTGTGGCTTTTTTTGGTCAGTGGCGGTGTTGATACGGGGACGGAAGAGCCATCGTAGTTTTCTTTTTAAAAAATGGCCGTGGCTACCTGCATCGTTGCAAATGTCGTGAAAAAATGATAGTCTTCTCCAGGCCGTGTTTTATGAGTCCTGGTGTCGTCCGTGGCCACCTGTGATGCTGTTCTCGTACTATTTCAGTCCTGCCAGATGACAGCACCATATCGTTGACAGGAGACTATTTTGCGTATATCGTCTTATTTTCAGTGCAGCGTTAGAAACACTAGGGTCTTTAGAATTGTATATTTATGTATTTACTAGCAAAAAACACACCACCTAATACATATTTATGTTGTGCATCAGATATGCATGATATTTGCTTTTTGCTGGACAAGGTTCAAAAGCATGAACGCAGCCAGCAGTTCAAGATGGCTCGGCGTTTAACAAGCACTTCAACTTTGGCCAGGTGATTGAATCCTGTGACAGACAGACAGGCAGGCTGGCAGGCAGGCAAACAGACCAAGATTTCTGTGTTCAAGTATCCCAAGAAATACTATCGTCATTAAAAAAAAATGCCCGAATCTACATGTTACACTGTAAATGTCGTCGAAAGACGATATAGTCTTGCGTCTGGAGAGAGTGAACAAAACGTTTATTTGATGTTCTGCGCAAGAAAATCGGTGAATGGTATTCTGGAGGCGCTGCGTTAGAGTGCCTCGAGCGTGTAGCCGAGGCAAACAAGCGCATCTAGGCACGTAAGACACGAGCGCCATCTGGCAGTTATCTTCGAAAACAAAGGCGTGCGCGACCACGGAGAAAGATGCATGCCAGTCTCGGAGGTGATAAGGGGTAGAATGCAAAGCGGCGGGCAGGTGCCACCACCGTGTCGTCGTAGCAAAGCGTTGAAAACACTTTCTTGAGCATCGCTTTGCACTGTCAGTGCCGCGCGATAAACGCTACAGTCCTTAGAGTTACTTGCGTGTGCTTCTTCTAGTATAAAGACAGACATACAAAACATAGACGTGTTGTTATGGCGCCTCAGATATGCGCAATATATTCTTTTTTTAATTGACAATTGCACAACTATGAACGCTAAACCTTGAGCAATAATGGAGGGCGCTGCGGATGGGGTTGGCCATTTGGTGCCGTTTGAGGTGTCGTTTGGGCGAACACACAGACAAATGTACAGGCAGACAGACAGACAGACCAAAATTTTTGCTTTGACGGTCCCCAAGTAAGACTATGGTCTTTAAAATAAAATAAATACCACTGTCTAGGGCATGCATGGTTAAGCGCTTGAGATACCTACGATCTGCTGCTAAGCTGACTGACAGTAGGCAAAGCGCGGTGCCATCTTCGACATCTGTTCGCCGAAGTTTGCAGTACTGAGGAATCCCAGCAGCGTTATTCGAAGCCGGATGCTATACGAAGCCGGATGCTATACGAAGCCGGATGCAACATCGAAACCGGATGCTATACGCGGCGTTTCTGTAGGCCTGCCCCTTCGCCACTCGTGAGGTTCGGAACCCAAAATAAGTTGTCGTTGTTATTAAAGACGATAGTCTTTCTTGGGGACCTCCGACGCAAAAATTTTTGTCTGTCTGTGTGTGCAGTTGTCTGTTTGTCCACTCTTAACCGCACCGGGTACATGAAATGGTCAACCCCATCCGCAGCGCCCACCAATGTTGCTCAAGATTTAGCGTTCATACTTGTGCAATTATCAATTAAAAAGCAATTATTGCGCATGTCTGGGACACCATAAACACACGTAAATATTCTGCACGTGTGTCTTTTACTAGAAAAGACATACATTAGTAATTTTAAGGACCGTAGCGCTTATCACGCTGCGCTGACCATGCAACGCTTGCACGAAAACGCGAGTGTTTCCAAAGCTTTTCTAAGACGAGGCGGTGGTGGCATCTACCCGCCGCCTTGCGTTCTACACCTTATCAACTCTGAGACGGGCGCGCACACCAGTCTTATTTCCACGGGTTTCGTTTTCCATAAAGCTGCCAGATGGGGCTCATGTCTCACGTGTGGCGTGACGTGAAGCGCTCGTTCACTTCCGTTGCACGCTCGAGCCACTCTAAGGCAGCACCTCCAGAATACCATTCACCGATTTTCTTGCGCAGAACATCAAATAAATTTTTTGTTCACTCTCTCAGTATGCAAGACTATCGCCTTTCGACGACATTTGCAGATTAACATGCAGATACGGGGCCAATTTTCTGATCTCTCATTTTTCTCTGTAATTTTTTAATTCCATGAGGTAAGTGGTTCTACCCGATTAGAGTCAAAAGTACTAGGGAAAGTAAGGAATATTTTTTTCGAAGTTACTTGCTAGAAGTAGCTCATTGCATTACTTCTCACACCAAAGATATTTCAATTGTTGTTGCTGTTGTAGAAGCTCGTAGTTTTTTACTTCACACAACTATGTGTACAGATACCTGTACTAATAGCCAGGGATTGCTATGATCCGGTCCAGTGTTTTCAGACGTGTTAGGTGCAGAATTTAATGGCGCGGTATTTTATTACAAATAATAAGTGATAATATGCAAATACATCCAAAATACACCTAATTAGTCAATATAGATAGGTTAAAGACCCTGGTTCTCAAGAAAAGGACATTTACTACACTGTTTAAGTTCTTTGATGCACTTCTATTACTGTGGCTTCAATACAGTTAAGTCCGATTGGTTGTGTCTCAGCATATTCGCTTTGTCCTCACGTCCCCATGAAATGTGGTGCAGTGTGGGCCTGCCTGCGTGCGCTGTGAGCACGAGGGTGGTCATAAATGTCGTATGTAGTGCATGCATTCACTTATGATGGTGCAGTTGTTGGCCATTGCTCCAGGTCGCGAGACTGTGGAACGAAATGTGCTTATGAGATCACACTGCTCGCCCACTTTCGAAATTAAGCTGGCCGAGACCGCACCCGACAATACTGTGAAGTTCAGCTATACTGGCGCGTTGTGGTCGATCGCAAACACGTCTTTGTTATTTTCCACTTGCATTAACTTGTTTACGCATTGTTTACTTGCCAATATTTCGTTTCTGAACACTTTTGATCCACTCAACTGTCAGAGACTTTGTCAGACAAGTGCAGGCCACAACGCAAAAAAAAAAACGACTACGAGAGAGACAACAACGCAATGCTCAGCAAATGGCCGGTGGGAATTCCGTTTTTATTCGCCTTTAAAGTAAGCCTAACATGGCCGAAGTCATTGAAGCGAAATGAGACAAATGAACTGGACAACTCAAGAGCAGGCAGAGTCGCAGCAAGCAAGTCATTTCCGCCAAGGAACAACGCTCGGACAAAGAAAGGAAAACTTCTCAGGCGAAACGTGAAAAGTGTTCTGGCCCTCTTGACACTAAATAAACACACGCAGCAGACGAGTGGAAAGATGTCCTTGGTCGTGAGATATTGTTTGTAGGAAAAGGTTTGCACCAACATCTCAAAGTTGTCCCAGTGTGCACCACTTAATTTTTTTTTCTTTTTTCAATCATTTCTTTAGCTCACAACAAATAAAGGAGTCTTTCAGGGTCGAATAAAAACAAGCCCACAGACTTCAAGCGTTGTACCCCAAGAAACTTCCGGTAGCCCTTTCTTTCTCCGGTCACAAGTTTCTTTAAAGGATAAGGAAAGCCTCCCTTTTTTTAGATAAAAGAAACGTGCGTAAAGTTGAAGGCACACCCCTACACTTTTTAAAAAGCTCTAAAACACATTATTTCTTCAAATAAGGGAAGGAAAGTGTAGAAAATCATCAGGCTGTTTCCTGAAGCTGTTCCTGCCCACCGATGCTGACAGGCCACGTCGACGGGCGAAACCGGATGTCTACAAGGGCATGTGTTTGTAAACAGTGAAAGGGCCTATAATGAGTGTATTATGTTAAGGGTTGCCAACAAATTTAGGCCGCTTTCAAAGGGCACGGGAGCTGTATGTAAAAGTCGAGAGGCAAAAACATCGTGAAATAGAAATAACACGAGGGAGCCTTAAAGGGACCATTAAGAGAAACAATGACTTGGTTTAGATTGACGAACTTCACTCTGAGAACTTTATTGCCACATGTTTCACTATCATGAGTTTATATTACCGGAGAAAATAAAGGTAAAGATTCATTCTTGAAATTCATGCCAAGTTTGCGCGCATCACGTTTAAAATTTGTGAATGTATTTTTCGTACTTTCGCACTTGTATATGTACTTTCGTACTTTTGCCGATGTTCGCTACAGCACGGACTATCCTAGAATCCACCGAAAGGGGAACCGAACTGCATATAGTATGTGATGCTGTTCACACATCTACGGCGCAACTATATGCTATTCTCGATTTTGTCAAACATGCTGAGTCTACCACTCAGAACTTGCCAAGTGACATGAAACTTCACTACAGAGTATATACTGACTCCCAAGAGGCATTTCGCGCTCGAAATACACTCGCACTACCAATATTGTTGCTCAAAATGTGCGTTTTTACGTGCGTCCTCTGCGGTAACAAAGACATAGTTTGCACTTGAACTGAATTCTGGGCCACGCGGATATACCAGGAAATAAACGGGCACATCGAGTGGTACACGCAATGCTGCTATTTGCGCAGTCGAAAACACCCGATCACATAATGCACAGCGCACCTACAGAAATTGAACACAGCAATTAGTACGATCCAATGGAAGCAATAGCCCATGCAGAGCGGTAACAGCGAAACTATCTGCTCGGTGCATTCAACCCATCGGACATACCAGCATTCATTTCCTTCAAGCGCTGATACCCGCGGGAAACAGGTTCTGTTGCGGCAGGTACAGACGGGAACTTGTTTACCACAATCCTCGTGCAACGTTTTCGCAGAGATCGAGACCTGGGCGCCACGGATATCGGCATCTGCTGCTGCTCCGCATCCCATCAGGGTTCCTTTCAGGAGATGGTCTATAGTTTTTAGGGTCGAAGCTCCTTATGCCGTGGGTCATATGTCCCGCGTCGACGTAGTCGTTGAAGTAGCCAGTTGCACTGCATTGCGCTTGTCAATAAAAACGGTGTCACAACATATCCACGGAGTGAATGATGATGAGTGAGGCGAAGCGTCTGTCCATGTGTCCATGCGTCCATCTGTCTGTCCACTTCGCCCCTTTTGTCATATTTCACCCCGTGAATATGTTGTGATTTTTTTCTTTTCATTTTCCTTTTTTTGCTTTCATTTATTCCTGTGTCTCCAACTACATTCACCACAGCCCTTTAAAGGCATCAAATGCGAATAAAGACGTATGAACAACAACAGCCAAAGGGCTCTCAAAAACCTGGATGATGACTCCATCGAGTACCTCACTGAAGAGATAAATCGGATGTAGTAGCAGAGTTCTGTTCCAGAGTCCTGGAAGTCCTTATCGGTGGTACTCATTCCGAAGCCGGGAAAACCCCCAGGAATCGCAAACCTTCCATCAATCTCCATCCCGTCATGAGCGGGGAAGTTTGCAGAGCGCGTCATGCACTAACGTAATAATGCGATAGCGTTAAAGAGCTTGTGTCACAAAAAAACCCGCCGCCGGCGTCGGCCCCAGTGGTTGTGAGCAAAAAATCGTTTGTGCGTCTGTGACCGAAATATCAGGTTACTGAGATAGCCGTTGGGAGGTCATCACTTGTCCACGCATGCGCGCGCGATCACACGGAAAAGGCGCGCATTCAAAGAAAAAAAAAGTACTCAAGGTCACGAGGCGTGGTAGTTTCTTTGCCCTGCCACCCCTCCCTGCTTAGCTTCCAGCGCTGTCGTCGGAACACGAGAAGAGATAATGCAACTGCAGCATGCGACAAACATTTTTAACTCCACTCACACTGAACGGATTGTTTAACTTTTTGCGGCTTTGAATTCGTGAGGCAATAAGCTCTTCTAGTCAATTCATTCCATGGTTACTTGAAAAAGTGCTGCAGGGCCCCTTTAACGCATTTTGTTTGACAGGTGAACGTTATGACCCGTTAACGGTGAAAACGAGCCCATTCACGACGAAAACGAAAACGAGCCCATTCGGCGATAATAGCGTGCGCTAGTCCAATCTACTGTGTGCGTGTTTGTGTACGTGCGTGTGTATGTAACAAAACATATGAATAAGTATGCACTTAGCGGTTGAAGGGTGTACTAGGCGCCAGATTTCGCGATCGCGTTCAACTCTTAAAGGTGAAGCTTAAGGGTTCCCAAATTAGTTCGGACCATGTATAGATAAGAGCAATTTATTTCCGTACAACATGGTCGACTTCCATCCGGCTTGTCCTTTGCGCACTGCTTGTGGCTCCTGCGAAACACTTGAACATCTCATAGTGCACTGTCATCCATTTGCTACGCAGCGGGCTTTGCTGATTAGGGAATAAAAATTCCCGGGACTTAAGTACATGACCCTAGACGATTAGCTCTTTACGAGAGGTCATGCTTCCCGACGCGACCGGGCCTATTGAGCTCTCCTTACTTTTATGAACCAAACGAATCTGGTCACCCGTTTATAGTCAAATTTTTATTTTTTTATTTATTTCATTTTTTATTTATACTTGTCCAAGTCTCCGTCATGTTTTAAACTTCCCTCTCCCCTTTTCTTTTTTCTTCCCTCTTATCTTCCTTTCCTCTGTTTCTTCTCTCTTCCTGAAAGAGAATTAGCAGGCGTTGTGCCCCTCATGGTGGCAGTTGGCAGCTTGCTCTTTCCCGCTTTCCTTTCTGTCCTTGTGTATCCGTGTATGCAAATCGAATAAATAAATAAATAAATAAATAAATAAATAAATAAATTGCAGACCCACGATGCGATAAAACTCATCAAGTGTCAAATAATCGATAATCCAACCAGAGACGTCCGGGCTATTCTGGATTTAGATTAAAAAAAGGTTTTGACAACGTATATCTCGCAGACATTCTAAATGCCATATCACATATCAATTTCGGTGCAGCCTTTCACGATTTTTTTTTTTTTTGCTCTGCTGGCTTGGCGCATGTTTGTGCGCCGCTACTGACAACGAACCTCGTCAGCGTAGCCGATCAACACATGCCGAGCTCTGACGCCCCTTGGGTGCTCTTTGAGGATCCACCAGCCCCATCGACGACAGCAGCAATCGCCACCGACAGTTTTAAGAAGCAACACCTGGACACCGCCTTCAGTGGGCACGAGAGCAGTGGTCTCTGCACAGCTCTAAGCCGCTATTTCTTCACCATGCAGGCCTTCTTTGCGAACATCCTGCCGTGGTTATCAATTTGCTCTGCTGGCTTGGCGCATGTTTGTGCGCCGCTACTGACAACGAACCTCGTCAGCGTAGCCGATCAACACATGCCGAGCTCTGACGCCCCTTGGGTGCTCTTTGAGGATCCACCAGCCCCATCGACGACAGCAGCAATCGCCACCGACAGTTTTAAGAAGCAACACCTGGACACCGCCTTCAGTGGGCACGAGAGCAGTGGTCTCTGCACAGCTCTAAGCCGCTATTTCTTCACCATGCAGGTGTGTACTCCTTTACTACACGCTAAAAAATCTGACAACCGCTGTCTACTGCTGTTCCCGTGCCCACGGGTGTTGTGCGAGACTCTGTGTGAATGTTTTTCAATGGCTCACACCTTGCTTTGTTCCGGCGACATTGAGACTAACCCTGGACCCAATACCCGTGCTACAACACAACAAGAATTTCATGAGTTACCCGAAAACCCTGCCGAACAAATGAATGTCTTATTCCATATGTTGAAAGACGTGCACTCGCGTTCGTTACAGAGCTCACAGTGTCAGTCTGAGCTTGCTATTGATGTAAAAGCAATTAAAGCCGGACAAAAAACATTCACGTTGAAATTACTGGTATCCGGAAGCGGCTTGACGAATTGGAAGAAAAATCGATCAAACTGGATACTATGACTGAAGAATTAGCAAGTGTGCAAAAAGCCGTAGAAGAACTAACCGACGAGAATAACCACGTGCAATCTAGACTAACCGAGCTAGAGGACAGGTCCAGAAGGGACAATTTAATCTTTCATGGTGTTCCAGACTCTAGAGAAACGTGGCAAGAAACCGAGGCGAAATTGACGAATTCTATTTCTGCTATTCTTGACAGTTTTTCCAGCGAGTCATTTCAAAGGGTGCACCGTTTGGGTAACCCTTCACCCACTAAGTGCCGCCCCATCGTCGCCAAGTTCACTGACTTCAAAACGAAAGAGAAAGTGCTGTCACTGCGCAATCAACTAAAAGATAAGAATATTTCAGTAAGCGAAGATTTCTCTGTGGCAACGAGGCAGGCACGTAAAAAACTTATTGACTTTGGGAAAGCTCAGGCCGGTTCTTCACCACTTAAGCTGCGTTACAACAAGTTACTACTAAATAACAAATGTTACATGTATTTTCCCGAGTGCGACAAAGTTCTAGAGGTGAAAAAACGTACCAATTATGTCAATAATGCGAGAGTTTCTTCTTCTGTGAACACGACTACATAGGGTTGCGCGAGGGGAGGTGACCACAAATCAAATCTTCAGGTATCTGTCATTTTTTCTAACGTTAGAAGTGTACTAAATAAATATAATTCTTTATCATCAGCTATTGATACATGTAGCGCAAAAATAGTTGCATTGACTGAAACTTGGCTCCATGCGCATGTCCGCGATCAAGAAATCTT
This sequence comes from Rhipicephalus annulatus, assembly GCA_013436015.1. Taxonomy (NCBI): domain Eukaryota; kingdom Metazoa; phylum Arthropoda; class Arachnida; order Ixodida; family Ixodidae; genus Rhipicephalus; species Rhipicephalus annulatus. The sequence continues at coordinate 254,430 of WOVY01002004.1, forward strand.
TGATGACGCAAACAATTTTCACATGTACCGTTGTGATCGGACAGTGCGCAGGGGAGGCGGCGTTCTTCTGGCAGTCTCAAAAGACACTCCTTCTTCCTGTATTCATATTAACACTGAACTAGAGCTAGTCTGGGCTATAGTAACCATTGGACACCATAAGATAATATTAGGTGTATGCTATCGTTCTCCCTCTTCACCTTCAACATTTGTCGATGAACTTCACGACGCAATTAATATAGTTTGCACACGATTTCCATCACATCCCCTGTTTCTCCTCGGAGATTTTAACTTTCCTAGTATAATGTGGAACGCATACGCACCCTACTCTTTACCGTCTTCGCCGCAACCAAATGAATTCATTAACCTATGTTCAACGTTTTCCCTGACGCAAGTAGTGGCCTTACCGACTAGGGCAACTACTAGCAGTGCTAGCATTCTTGATCTGATACTAACAAACCGACCAGACTTTGTTACCGCTATAACCTACGCACCAGGTATCAGTGACCATTCTTTACTTTCATTTTCATTTAATGCACCCTGTCCTAATAGAGATAAAAAAGAAAAAGATACGGGACTATAAAAAAGCCAACTTTGACAAGATAAACAGTGAACTAGCAACTTTTCTAGACATATTTCTAAGCAGTTTTGATACCCGTTCAGTGCAGTGTAACTGGGATATGTTTGCAGCTGAAGTTGAACAACTAACCAATAAGTATATCCCTTGCCGTACTATCACAGCTAACGCACGTGCGCCATGGTACAACGCGTACATCAAACGCTTATCTAACCGAAAGAAACGTTTTTATCGTGCAGCAAGATGTTTACCTACTAACCACCCACGCTGGGCTGCCTACAAATCTGCATCATCCATCTACATATCTGCACTAAAATCCGCTAAAGACAACTTCCTCACTCAAGTTCTGCCGTCTATGTTACAAACAAATGCAAAAAAATTCTGGCGAGTTATTAACCCCTTATCTGACAATCATATTTCTTTGATCGATTCATCCGGTAACGAAATTAGTGAAGCCCTTTGCGCTTCTGTTCTCAACGATTCTTTTATCCAAAACTTCTCCGTAGATAGCCATAATGATTTACCTAGCGCAACCTTGCACAATTATTCACCCATGTCATCCGTGATTATCGAAACTCTTGGAGTTGTACGTCTCATTGAATCACTTAAGAACGATTCATCTCCTGGTTATGATGGTATTAACACAAAATTTTTAAAAAATACTAGCGCTTATAGTTCCATTATAGTTACTAAAATTTTTCAACAGTCACTAGATACTTCTACTATTCCTAGTCAATGGAAAATCGGAAAAGTCGTTCCACTCCATAAATCTGGTAATAAACACTCTTCGAATAATTATCGTCCCATTTCTTTAACCAGTATTTGTTGTAAAATGCTCGAGCATATAATATTTACAAACATAGTCAATTTTTTAGAATCAAATTCATTTTTCACGTCAGCACAACACGGCTTCCGTAAAACATATTCATGTGAAACACAGCTAATATCATTCACTCATCACTTACATCAGATCCTTGATAAATCATCCCATGCTGACTGTATTTTTTTAGATTTTTCAAAAGCTTTTGACAAGGTTTGCCATAGACTTCTACTTTACAAACTACATCAACTAAACCTTGACGGTAACCTACTAATGTGGATAGAATGCTTTCTCACTAACAGATCACAATTCGTTACTGCCAACTGTCATAATTCTCCGTTTCGCGAAGTTCATTCTGGCGTTCCGCAAGGGTCCGTCTTAGGTCCCTTGTTGTTTCTCATTTATATTAATGACCTGTCATCAGTTGTATCATCAAAAATTCATCTATTTGCTGACGACTGTGTTATTTTTCGAGAAATTACTACCGATAATGACATTAATATATTGCAGTCTGACCTTAACGCTATATCTAACTGGTGTGATAAATGGTTAATGGACCTAAACATTAAAAAGTGTAAAATCATGCGTGTATCAAGAAGTTGCACTACTTCACCTATTTACTATCTTAATAACATTCCTTTGCATTCTGTTAACTCTTATAAGTATCTTGGAGTTCACATAACAACTAACCTCAACTGGACAACTCATATTGAATACATCATTATCAATGCTAACCGCATGCTTGGCTATTTACGACGTAACTTTTTTAACGCTCCACATGGTTTAAAACTGCTACTTTATAAAACACTAATACGCTCTAAACTAGAATATGCTACAGCCGTGTGGGACCCTACCTATAATAACCTGGTAACTTCCCTTGAACTTGTTCAGAATAACTCCGTTCGTTTTATATTGTCCAATTATAACAGAACCGCTAGCATTTCAACCATGAAAACTTCACTTGCACTTCCTTCCTTAGCATCTCGCAGAAAAGTCTCCCGTCTAACTCTATTTCACAAGATCTACCATCATCCCATCTTGCATGCCCAACTACTACTTCGCCCACAGCACATTTCCCACCGCATTGACCACCATCACAAAGTAGGCATCCCTTCATGCAACACAAAAACTTTTTTCAATTCTTTTTTGCCTCGCACATCAAAGGAGTGGAACAGACTTCCCGGTGACATTGTTGCTATTACTGATAACAATTTGTTCCGTGATTCTTTAGCTAACATTGTGTAATAAGTTCTTTTTTGGTGTTTTGTTGCAACAGCTAACATTGTATATTTAGGCTTGTTGTTGTATTACCTAACATGTATTATTATACAGCATATTAACAAACATTGTGCTCTTTCAAATTTATTTGTACGATTTAACCGTATTCACTGCTTTTTTTGTTAAATTCAATATTTTATTGTAAATAACCCACCCCCCTCTGTAATGCCATTTGGCCCTGAGGGTAAAATAAATAAATAAATAAATAAATTACATAAGCTCCTTTCTCAAGGGGTGGAAAGCGACATTTAAAATCGGTGACTTATCAACAAAGGTTTTCCAGCTTAGCCCTAGAGGCAGACCGCAGGAAGCGGTTGTTTTGCCGATATTATTTAGCATAGCCATGATGGGTCTCTCGGAAAAGCTCTCCGCTATAGAAAGTGTTAGGCATACAATCTATGCAGATGACATAAGTATATGGTGCCCCAAGGGATGTGAAGGAGATATTGAGGTGAGCCTGCAATCGGCAGTCAATGAGGTCGAATTATACCTGGAAAACACGGAACTAAAATGTTTCCTCAGTAGGTCCGAGTTACTCCTTTATACACCGATCAGACGAGGTCCCAAGCCCAGGTGATGGAAGCCACTCGCAGATGTCGATATAAGGCTAACCAAACGTGACGAAAACTATTGCTAAAGTCGAGTCCATGCGCTTGTTAAGCATGGTTATCGAATGTAGTGGATCCATAGCCTTGCATAAGATCGGGTTACCAAGAAAACAGAAACAGTAATCAGGGTCGATACTAGGGTGTTTAATGGAAGAGGAGGCTTGAAAGAAAACAATTCACTCCAAAATTTCTATGGCTTCCTCATGAGCCAAATCTACGGTAGCGACTATGCACAACTGGCACAACTTCGAGGAAAAGAAGCTTCACAGCTTCATTCGAAAAAGCGTCAGAAGGGTGGTTGGTGTTCCCATGACCGTTAGGAGAACTCCTCTGTCAATTAGGTGTGCACAATACGCTGGGAAAAATCATCAGAGCACAAGAATCGCCCCAGCTGGCTCGACTATCCTGTTCTTTGGCAGAGAGAAGAATCTTAGCCTTTCTGGGCCTCAATCTAGTGTTGTTAGAGTAGAGAAGCCATCGAATCACCGAGGAGCAAAGAGAAAATATTCTCGCTGCGCCCATCTCTCGCAATATGATACACAGCACAATGAGGGAAGGCGTAGAGCAAGAGCGATTGCGATCCTGAAGAAAATCAAGAATGATCCCCAATCGTGCTGCTTCGTAGATGCGGAAGAATATGAACGCTCATCTCACTATGCCTTGGTCTCAATAGATAGATAACAAAGATAAACTCATCTCGTTAGCCCCATGTCTGGGACCACCTGTTCTGAAATGGAGCAGGTTGCTATTGCGTTGGCAATCTTCGATGACAAGAAGACCCAAATCTACTCAGATTCTAGATCGGCAGTCGGGGTGTCTGCCTCGGGCTTCAAAGCGGAAGAGGCACATGACGTTCTTAAGAATAGGATCATAACTATTCGCGCAATCACTTAGTTCTCGGCACACCCAGTTCAGCATTTCTACTCGCCCACCAACCTTAACGTCTTCACTCATTCCCAAGCGAGCATACCAACTCTCAGCATAGAAGGAGAACCCTTGTCACCGCAGGGTTTAAGAGTTCTCAGAGATTTTATTCACATTTAAATAATTCACAAAGCAGTTCTATCTGGAAACAAGAGTAGTTCCTTCACCCCACAAAAAACTCACGAGACCACAGGTGGTGACCACAAAAAGCTCACGAGACCGCAGGTGGTGATCGTTAGGATGCTACAAACTAATTATTCTCTGAATCTTTGTTTCATGCACTGCGTATTTCCAAGTGACTTCAGCTTGCAGTGAACTCGCTGGGGGGAATGCGTGATTTAGAGCAAATGCTTTGGCGGTTCCCCTCGTTACATGTGAATAAGGACCTCACAAAGAAGAAATGGAGCTCGGCCAAGAACTTGGAATATCAGCATCGGCTTTGGGCTGTCTAGAGAGCCTGCGATGCGACAGGCAGGTTAGGCCTTACTCTCCCCACGTGGGAGCATCCCGCGGTTTCACCCTGAGGGGGCACTTCAAGGGATCTTTAAAGTTCTTCGTACCGTACGGTTAAAGAATACGCTTAGTAAAAATTCTACGGTGGCTAGTTGGTACAATTTAATCTTTTAATATGCAGCCTAGTACAACACGAACCGAAAAAAAGAAGTACAACACAGTGTGATGCACAAACAAAAGAAAACTTGCTTTATTTAGAGCATAGAGGCATATGTAAAGTCTCAAAAAAGAAAGAGAAATGCAAGAAAGTAAAAAAAATTAACAATAATAAAACTCGTCTTGTGTTAAGCATGCTTAACACTGCGCCAGTGGCCCCGTCTAACATATGCCTTCTCTAGCACTTGCCATTTCCGATTGTTGAATGTTCCCTTTCATTACCGTGATTTGCATTTTTTGCATCTTAGAAGCTTTTTGGTTCCTCACGAAACAAAGTACTCGGAAAAGCAATGGTTACGGCGGACAAACAGAAGTTCGCACTCACGGAACAGCTTTAAGCTCTCCCATAGTAGAGTACCTAGTACTCTAAATCGTTACTTACTTTATCTACACACACAGAAGGGACGGCTCACTGCTCTCCCGTAGTTGAGTACGAAGTATTCGAAATCATTAACCCATTTCTCTGTACACACACTTTAGCTGTTTCAACCTTCTGTGAGCTTGCTTCATCACAGGTTCTGCCTTATACTCCCTCGTTGACTGCTACTATGAGGGCGAGCTAAGCAGCACGCTTCAGGGTGTCCTTGGGCTCCGAAGAAGCCCAAGGACCGAAGCCACCGAAGAAGACGTTAGCCTTTAATGTCGTCGTCCCTGAGGGTGCAAGTCCTGAAGACGTTGTAGACGCGACGTCTTCAATAGTAAGCATTGAAGAAGTATACTGTGAAGAAGTATACACTTTGTAGGCCGGAACTACCAAGTTAGCGTCAGCAGTGAGGCCAACGTGGCCCAAATCGTTGACACGTCACACCTCATCATCCGAGGAGAGCGCGTCGCAATCGTACTTCTGAGACGCCAAGTTACCCAAGTGACCATCCTGTTCTTGCAAAGCCGCGTACCCTGTGTAGCCCTCGCGCAAGCATCGTCCTCACATGGGAAGGTGCTGCACGTCACCAGAGGACTCATGAGAACGCGTCCTGCAGTGACCGCTGGGATGCAATACGTCCGAATGAAAATGAAGACCGCGTCGTCTTTGCCCAGCTACCTCAAGGTTGCAGGCCATCGTGTGACTTGCGATTACAACGGAATACAGCGGGTGTGCCGTCGATGTGCAGACAGTGGCCACTTCCGCATGAATTGCGCATATTCGTTTTGTGAAAGGTGCTCTGTTTATGACTACGACGGCTGAGGCCGTTCGTTGCCGTGTCGCTGTTGTGATGACCCGCACGCCACAGTCACCAGCACCATCAGGCCATCGTACTCGGAGGCGGCATTCAAAGATTTCCCTTCTTCTCAACTACGAACGCAGAGCAAGGGCGACGGTTCCTCGACCTCAGGCCACGCCATCTGCGAGGACTAAGTTGGGCAAAATGCGACGCCTATTAGGAGCGAAGCTCCTTGTTTAGAAAAAGTTTATTTACAGCATGTACAGAACACAAAGGCTTCATACCATTCCAGTAACAGGGCACATACACTTCTGCACATCTATATTTCACGACTAACATCACTACGTTACAGTGAAGACATTTGCTCTAATATACATGATTATGTTGGCATACATGTACACAAAATTCAATGTGATATAACGATACAAGGGTATAACGATACAATAGATCCAAATGAAACACAATTTGTAACAAATGAAATCATATGCAACAACTCAACGGGCGCTGCTTAGCACCAAGTCGGTCGAAAAATGAGTTGTATCCTTTCGTGTTCCACTTTGACGAAAGGGCACGACCAATGCCGCAGAAACTCTTGCTCCCCGAGGAAGAAAAGCTCTTCGGAGAGGAACGCGAGGATCTCTCGTCTCAATCTCCCCAGTATCGGCCACAAGGCACGCCGGTGGCAATTGGCAGCTACGGCCTCACATCGGTTTCTCCAAAGGCTGAACAGCCCCGCAACTATTAAGAGAGCGGAGAAGCGGCTATGCGGAAATCGGCCGTTGGACACGAAAGTTCGCACACCCTGTCCCCGAAAACCAGCATTAACCGCACGCCAAAAAAGGCGGGAAACCACACATTCAAACGTCGCATGTCGATTGGTCTCTACCATGACGCAGTTAGGGCAAGTGGAAGTGCGAACCACCTGCCATCGCTGCAACCGATCTCGCGTGGGGAGCAAGCCCCAGCCCAACCTCCAGACAAAGTCTCTGAGATGCCCTGGCAACACTGCGGCAGTTATTGGTTTCCAAGCACGGTTCAATACAGACTGACGATGCTGGGGCACCAAGGGCCGTAGAAGGGTGGCCATTGTGTCCACAACTTTAGAATCGGCCACCTCTATCTCTGGGCACGTAGCTTCCAAACGTCGGTGAAATGCGAGAAGGGCTCGATACAAAGATGGTAATTCAGTTGATTGGGGACCTTTGTTTATTTGGCTATCCGGCAAGAAGACACGTAGTGATGGCCCCAGGTGGTAACGAGCCAGTGTCTGAGCGGGCACGTCATCATTGCTTAGTATTCGCAATAGAGTGCGGAGGCACAATGTAGAAGCCGTGACGGAAACGTCGGGGAATGCAAAACCGCCTTGATCTCGCGGTTGAGCTAACGCTGGACGCGATAACAATTCTGTGCCACCAGACCAAAAAAATGAACTGATGCAGCTTTGCACTTTCCTGCAGACGTGGAGCGGTGGTTTAACAGAATGGCAAAGGTACCAAAATTTTCCTAGGTACACCGTTTGTGTTAAGTATCGGCGTTCCAAGAGGGGGAATTCGAAGTACCTGGCTGCTTTGATATCATTTAGAAGAGTTTGTACAACGGATGACCAGATGCTATCCTGTATACCAAATACAGTGAAAGTAACTCCGAGTATTGAAATCTCAGGAGACCACTGTAAAGGCGACGTGATGTTGATACTACCGCTGGGGTTGCCAATGAAAAAATACTGGCTTTTAGAAAAGTTTAACCTTGCACCGGAGATAATACCGAAATCATGGAATGTATCAAGAGCATGCTGCAGCGACTGTTCATTATGTACATATAGAGTGATATCATCTGCATATGCAGCGACTTTTACTTGAGTGTTACCGGGTAGAGGTAAGCCACGAGTCTGCGGGTGATGTTCAACGGCCCTTAAGAAGGGCTCTATTGCAAGGATAAATAACACTGGGGAGAGGGGACACCCTTGACGGACCCCACGCGTGGACTCTAAATGCGTGACTCTCACGGGAATCTAAGTAAAGGGTACTTTCTAAATTAGTGTACATCGCGTTGATAAGGTCAATGAACTTATCCGGGAATCCATATGCATGTAAAACATTTAATATGTAGCCATGTTCTATGAAATCGAAAGCTTTCTCTTGATCTAATGAAACCAACAGTCCTTGCGCACATCGGCTAATGGTGTATTGAATGATGTCACGCGTTAACCACGTATGGGTGTGTATTTCTCGGCCCGGAACAGAACAGACCTGGTGGGGAGCGGTTAATGTTGCAAGAAATGGACTGATTCGGCGCACCAAAATGTTAGCCAAGAGCTTGTAATCTACATTGAGCAGGGTAATAGGGCGCCAATCTTCTGGTCGCGTGGACATTGGGTCTTTCTTGGGAACTAGTGTTATACGGCCTTTGTGGAAAGAAGTTGGAAGTGTAATATCTTGGAAACACTTGCGAATGATGCGTGACATAGTTGGACCAATGATAGGCCAGAACTGTACGTAAAACTCTGCAGGAAGTCCGTCAGGCCCTGGGGCCGATCCCTTTTTCATTGCGTCTAATGCGCCTTTGATTTCGTCATCGGATGGCGGTGATAGGGGGACGTCATTTGACATGTTGGAATCATGAGGTAAATCTGTTAGTATAGGATGCGAAGAAACGGATCCTGGGTAACAGACATTAGTACCAGATTTAGCTATTGACTCAAAGTGTTGGGTGAATTCCTGAAAGTCGCGCGTACCCGCAGAAGCTGGGGTGATAGAGCTCAGCGAGTGGGCAAGCGAGCCTGGTGGACGAAGCAGAGCTCTGCGTGCATACCTTAGCACCTCAGGGTGCGCACAGGGTGCACGTCTACAGCGCCAAGCTGCAGCCGATAGTGAAGAAGCGCGCATAATACGCTGGTACCGTTCAACGAGCTCCTCTTGCCATGCCCACATTACAGTGGAAGGACTGGGATCTCGATTGGCAATGTGTATCTTCTGGATTAACAATGACGCATCGATATACGGGTGCAAAGTCCTCGGCCCCGACGCACTGCAATGATGCCGCCACTGTTCTTTGAGGCGATCCCAATCAGCTACATCGGCCCCCATTAAGCGATGCGCGTAACGCTCGGGATAATTTCTCCGTAGCCTGAGAGTCCTGGAGGACGCGGCAATCGAGACGCCATGGTCTGTGAACCGTTGGCGTCCCCTCTGGCAGGCGGAGAGATAACATAACCGGCCGATGGTCACTAATGTACACCGGTGTCGGTGGCAATGACATTACCCTGGTGTCGTGAACGTAGGTAATGAGACTGGGGGATGCATACACGCGATCAATTCGGCTGCTCGACGCTGCTCGACGCCAAGTATAGGCATAATTACTGCCATGCACAATTTGATGAATGTCACTCAATGCCAATTGCTACACTAGACGTTCGAGTTCTCTGGCATTCCAGTTTGACCGGCCGCGACCCGGACCTCGAACATCTGCGTGTGAGTCTAAGACACAATTGAAATCCCCTAAAAGTACCACATGTCGGGAATTTAAAAGGAACGCATCAAGAGATTGGAAGAACGCGTTTGAGTTCTCGCGTGCCGCTGGGGCATACACGGCAACAAATCTTATTCTTAACGAAAAAAAGGTGCAGTCGCACGCCAGCACGCGTCCGAAGGCATCGAAGGAAACATGATGGTCACGTAAAAGACCTCGGTTAAAAATAACGACTCCGACGCCAGTCGAATGCGTGCTGGCGTACGAAAAGAAACAATCAAAATTGAACGCGCGCTTGAAAGCGAGTACATCAGAAAGCTTGAAAAAAATTGTTTCTTGCACGAACAGCAAATCACAGTGCACTGAACGTGCAAAAGCCAATACCTCAGCCTGTTTTTGTGGATTTCGGAAACCTTGAACGTTAAAAGTAATAACTTTTAGAGTAAGAGCCGTGGGGAAAATGAAAACATACTATCGGATCACGCAAATGCAGGGGTACCCTTATCAGGTGCGGGAGCCAATGCCCCGCAAGTGGCTGAGTCATTTTTTCCGGCCAGGCGATCCACCAGAGGCTCGGGGCTTCCGGGATCGCGTCGAAGTCCGCAGGGGACTTCTTTCTCTGGTGGGGGCTTCTAAGTCACGAGTAGTGATCCGGGGGCGTTTGGTGTCCGGGTGTTTGAGCGAGGATGGTACAAAGACGTCTCCACTGTCCTGGCTTATGTCACTGGGGCTGGTGTCTTCGTCAATTTGTAGGGGCGCCTCACTCGCGGTGCTGTTGGAGTCCTCGTAGATGCAGGCGTCGTCGTCTTGAGATGTAGACTCCTCGATGACACCTGAACTTGTTGTCGACAGAGCATCAACGCGAGGAGCCTCAGATGCAATATTCCCATCCGAGACGCCGTCCTCACGAGGCGCTTCGTCTGATGAGGGCTTGGCCTGCGATTCCTCAGAAATGGCCACGGGACGTGGGGAACTTAAGTTTTCAGTACCTGGAGGGATTACCAGGCCCGGAATCGTCGGGAACGCAGTGGGCGTCTGGTGAAGCGCCGCGATTGGCACACCCTGGTCGTGGTCGGCCACCACGGCTCGCGCCGACGAATCGTCGCACTTGTTCTTAGATGGCGTTCCTGGTTGAAGTGGAGGGAAATCCTTGGATGCCGCCTCGGAATACGATGGCCTGATGGTGCAGGCCACGGTGGCATGCGGGTCCCCACAACGGCGACACGGCAGCGAGCAGCCTTTCCCGTCGTGGCCATAAAACGCCCGCACCTTCCACAGAACGGAGCTGTGCAGTTCATGCGGAAGTGCCCACTGTCTCCACATCGACGACACACTCGCTGGATGCCTTTATAGTCACAGGTCACTCGATGGCCCGCGACCTTGAGGTAGTTGGGCACCGGTGACGAAGCCTTCATTTCCATGCGGACGTATCGCGTCCCAGTGGTCACGGTTGGGCGCGATCCCATGAGTCCTCTGGTGATGTGCAGCACCTTCCCGTAGGGAGAGAGTGCTTGTGCGAGGACTTCGCTGGGTACGCGGCACGGCAGGAACAGGACGGTCACTTGGGTCACTTGGGGTCCCAGGGGTACGATGGCGACGCGCTCTCCTCGGATGATAAGGTGCGACGCGTCTACGATTTGGGCCAGTGCGGCCTCACTGTTGACGGTAACTTGGTAGTTCCGGCCTCCAAAGTGCTGAACGCAGTACACTTCTTCGATTCCTACTATTGAAGACGTCGCGTCAACGACGTCTTCGGGACTAGTCCCCTCGGGGACGACTACGTCGAAGGCTAGCGCCTTCTTCGGGGGCTGGCTTGCCATGACGGGCGTCCGCCAGCCCAGAGACGCCGTGAGACGCTAACAACGACGTGAGACGCTAAGACGCTTATGGCGTGGCTTGGGCGTCCCTCGTATGTAACCACCTGTGGCACATGCCCGAAATAGGTATAACACTTGGCCTCCAAGGTGGTGCCAGTGAGAGATTTCTTCTGTGCGTTGTTTAACAATAAAAAATAGTGCTCAATGTACATGCCAATGGCTGGTTATGGGGAATGAGAGACATGAGCATTCGGCTTTTAGTCAACGCGCACGCTGCGATCTCTATTAGCAGCCATTGGCATGTACATTGAGCACTATCGGACAAGAAAGGGATGCTACATTATACTCGCTGGGTGTAACCTCCTTAGCTTTAGAAAGGTTTAGCGAGCGTTGAGCCGCAGTGCCATGAATACAATGAACTTGTATATACCATGAATGAACTCAAGGTGGTTAAAAATGAGAAGTACATACGAAGCGCAAGCCGTAAGAAAGTTAAAGCCGAATTCTCCTGTCTCTCATTTCTCATTAGCAGCCATTGGCATGTAAATTGAGCCCTATCTGACAGGGAAAGGTTGCTACGTTATACTCGCTGGGCGTAACCTCCTTGGTTTTCGAAAGGTTTAGCGAGCGTTTGGTCGCAGTGCCATGAATACAGTGAACTAGAATATACCATGAACTCGAGGTGGTTAAAGGTGGGAAGTGGACCCAAAGCGCAGGCCGTAAGAAAGTGTGCGTCTGCCACCTCTTGTTTAGTCCTTGGAATGTCCGCTGGATGGCGGTGCTTCTATATGGGGAATATATGATAAAAAGATGCGAGATGGTGGGACTTGGAGTGTTGAATAGATGAACGAACGGACACACAAACAGATGCATGGATGGACGCATGAACGGACGCAGGGGCGGATGCACGAAAAAACGCAGGGACGGGCGCACAAACAGACCCATGAATGGTCACACAGACGGACGCATGGACGGACGAATGCTTCGCCCCACTCTCCATCATTCACTCCGTGGATATGCTGCCATTTTTTTACAGTAACATAGTAAACGTAACGCCATGCCAGACGGCACACCAAACGCCAACAGCGTCTCCAGCCAGCCCAGGCCAGGCAATCCAGGAGGATCAATCTAGCGACCCGCAACCAGTGGTCATTTCTACGGAACCGCACGTTGAGCTCTCGCCAGAGAAGGTGCCTTTCAACGAATGCGTCGCAGATGGCGACGTGATAGCAGATGCTCACCACACGCCGGACATTCCTCTGTTAGTCGTCGTATCATTGAGGAGACACTGTCACAAGATGACCAAGTCTCCATCTACGAGTACTCAAACAGCAACACGAGTGAGACGGCCCTGCCCGTAGACGATGACAGCACCCCAAGTGACATCAGCCGGGACAGTTTAGACGAGTTTCTACCGTCTTCACTGAAGAGTCCCGGCACCAAACGCCACCGGATTTCAAGCAGCGACTCGGAGGACCCTAGCAAAGACAGAAGTCCCCTGCGGACTTCAACGCGGTCCCGAAAGCCCAGTGCTTCCGGTGGTTTGCCTGATCGCAAGAAATGACTGAGCCGCTCGCGGGGCACCCGCTTCCGCTTCTCTTAAAACTATGCATCGTCGAGTAACCAGGTTATTCTCTGCTCATGAGGGCTACTTTACTGAACATTATTTCTTTGAATGTTCAAGGCTGTCATTGTCTGGTTAAGCAGACCTAGGTGATTAGTGTAGCCCATGTTGCATATTGTGATGTTTCGTGCCTGCTGGAAGCAAATTTCTTTTCTCTATCTGGCGTGCACGCTTTCAAACGATAGCTTAACCTAGATTGCTATTTCTGTTTTGATACAACTCACTTTACGGTAGTAGGTCTTACTATATTTAATCAGGCTTTATTGAGGCGTGGATTGGCCGCTAGGGGGCCACGGTGTGCGGACGCGCGTCGCATCGGCTCCGCAGATTTTCTATGGTTTTCGGCGATTTCTTTCCAGCCATTCAGTTCAGAGTATTCCCAAGTGACTGCGAAAGTCCTGCGGTCTCTCCCGATACCATTTGTGCAGGTGAGCCCGTGTTTCGGTCACTTTTCGAAGATTGCCCGTACCGCCACGCTGGCACGACAGTCAAGCCAGTAGACAATGCACGGTAGGCCTGACAAGTTGTCGAAGCAAGCGGGTGCCCCATCCGCTGCACCGGCGCCCGAAATGGAATTCGTGCAAGTCGAAGGGGAGGAGATATCGCCGACGGAGTTCGGAAAAGAGCAGGGATGGTGCGAGATCAAACGAAACACCAAGAAGGCGGGTGGAAACGCCGACCCGGCGAAGAACCAGCAAGCAACGCCAGCGTCTACCGAGAAGGCGGCGTTTATACAGAAAGCGACGCAGTACGTGCGGAAGATCACCATGACGAGCCGAATGCCCAACCTGCCGACGGATGACTACAAGATCATCGTGTGACCCCGGGATGGCTTCAACGTATCCCACTACCAGAAGGACCGCGTCCACTGCTGCATACGCAACGCTGCAGGGGTGGGGCGCGAGGTAGCCGAGGAGGACAGCGTCTGTCTCAATGAGCGACAAAACGTTATTGTGGTAAGCACGCCGTCAGAAGATCGCGCTAGACGATACGGAGGCATTTGCAAGCTGCGAATTGGCGACCGCGAGTTCGAAGCGAGTGCCTACAGAGCGGCTCCGGAGAACACGTCCAAAGGCCTCATCAGGGGCATATCGCTAGACGAAAAGCCGGCGGACGTCGTGAGAAGTCTGGTTAACCACCGCAACCCGAACGTCCTGCATGCCAAGCGCATGGGAAACACGACCAACGTGATAATCCTTTTCGACGGCTACTACGTGCCTCGTTACGTGAACTACGGCGGGATAGTGATAAGGTGCACTCTTTACAAGAAACATATCGATATGTGCTACGAGTGTGGTCGTCTGGGACACAGGGCCGACGTGTGCCCCAACCCGAACGACAAGAAGTGCCGTGGGTGCGGATGCGGCAACCCGCCCGACGATCATCGGTGCGAGCCGGTGTGCCAACTGTGCGGAAAGGGTCACCTCACCGGAGACCGCAAGTGCAAAGCTAAGTACAAGACACCCTACCTAGTCAAGCGCCGACAGTGGGAACGCAGAATGCGCGAGGAGGCTGAGGCCGCCTACAGCAGTGCAGCACCGTCAACGACGGGGAGGAGGGCTACGAACGACGCCACGCACCGAGACGACGTCGCGGCAACAGTCGATCGGCCTCGAGGGAGACCCGCGCGCGGAGCCGCACTCGCTCCCGTACTCGTTCTCGAGCCCGCTCTCGCAGCGTCTCCCGACGCCGTTCAGCGAAGCCTCGCAGCACGTCGACGGCCCGAGCCAACCACACAGCTGCAGCCAAAGGGGGAGGAGAGGTTGACCCCCATAAATTGAGGTGGGTGGACGTCGCCTCCGGACGCGCGCCCAGCGCACAGCTAACGCGAACCGAGACTACCATTGATAGAAACCCAGATGTAGACAGACGCGGCAGCTCTGCTTACAAACGCAACAGCGACCCAGAAAGTCAAATTCAGAAACGATTGGATCAATTCGAATCAATAATCCAAAAACTACAGCAGGAAAATGCAAGGTTAAGAAACGAAATTGCCACGTTGAAGAGGGAGGCCCCGACAGTTCCCTTTCCTCCTCCTCCTCCAATTAACCCCGTCGCAGCCGACGCGGCTGCTAGTACAGCCGAGAGTGGGGAGGAAGTCATGGAGGCTCAAGGCGCGCACCCCGCACCCACCAAACGTAAGGCACTTGACCCGGAACAATTCGACGTCAAATCGCAGAAACGCGAGGAGAAACTCCGCGAACGAGTCGATAGACTCGACGACAAGGTAGACGCGATGATGACCCAACACGCGCAGCAAACCGCGCAACTTAACAACGCGATTGCTCAGCAAACCGCACAAACCGAACAGTTGAGCATTGCAATATCTCAGCTCACAAAAATGGTTGCGACGCTGCAAACGCGCATAGACAATATCGAAATGCGACTTCCGGGCGCAGTGGGTCGCCCAATACAAACGACTGGGAAACCGTACTTTAGGCCGTTACCCGACGAAGAGGCGCAGGATCAGCCGGACGGCAAACCATAACACGTACAGTCACCATGGCTCGACACGAAACCACACAAACACAACGCCCACAACAGCATAACACACGGAACACGTTCACTATCTTGCAGTGGAACTGCAGGGGGTACAGGAGGAAACGGGCGCTTCTCCAACAATTCTTACGTAACCGGCAACGACCGGACGTAATACTATTGCAGGAAACCAATGACCCGGTCAAGCTGGCGGGGTACAAATCTGTAGACCACGCTGTGACCGCGAAAGCCCCACCAGCCGCTGCAACGCTGGTGCGACGCAACCTCACCGTGGCGCAACGCGAACTTATGAACGTTAGCATACCGCATGTACTCATAGAGCTCATCCCGACGAAAGGGCGTGGCCCCGGCCTGTTTGTGCTGAACGTGTATAGCAGACCCAAAGCCAGACACCGCTTT
This sequence comes from Rhipicephalus annulatus, assembly GCA_013436015.1. NCBI lineage: Eukaryota > Metazoa > Arthropoda > Arachnida > Ixodida > Ixodidae > Rhipicephalus > Rhipicephalus annulatus. Next base: position 270,273 of record WOVY01002004.1, read on the forward strand.
GGCACGTTACTGCGAGAGGTGCGCAAGGCAGCTGCCGACGGGCCCTTGCTCATCGCGGGCGACTTCAACGCGCCCCACGCGGCGTGGGGGTATGGCTACAAAACGCCAAAAGGTAAGCGCCTTTGGGACGATGCGCAGAATGAGGGCCTCGAGCTCATCACAGACCCTTCCGCGCCAACGCGCAGGGGCAACAGCGTATGTGCAGACACCTCACCCGACCTCACATTTACCAAGAACGTTGCTAGCGCGCGATGGCACAATACACAGGAGGACCTGGGTAGCGATCACTCAGTGATCGAGATCCAGGTCGACGCTGAACCTCACCACCGCGTTCATCGGGAAGGTACCAAGGGCGAGAACCACCGGCTGGTGGATTGGGACGCGTTTCGCAAAGTCCGGAAAGAGCAGAATCGTGGCAGTGCGGCTATTGAGGATATAGATAGCTGGGCTGCGACGCTCAAGGGGGATTTAGAAACGGCGACGCGGGAGGTTCCGCCAGAAGCACAGCTCGAAGTGGTAGACAGCAAACTCCTACACATGTGGGAAGCCAAGCGCAGCCTGCAAGACAGGTGGAAGCGTCAACGCCACAATCGAACGCTGATTGATATGTGGGGTTTAACGTCCCAAAACCACCATATGATTATGAGAGACGCCGTAGTGGAGGGCTCCGGAAATTTAGACCACCTGGGGTTCTTTAACGTGCACCCAAATCTGAGCACATGGGCCTACAACATTTCCGCCTCCATCGGAAATGCAGCCGCCGCAGCCGGGATTCGAACCCGCGCCCTGCGGGTCAGCAGCCGAGTACCTTAGCCACTAGACCACCGCGGCGGGGCCACACACACACACACACACACACACACACACAATCGAACGCTGCGCAGACGCATAGCACGGCTAAGCAGGGACATGGAAGAGCACGCGTTACAGGTATGCAAAACGCAATGGGAAGAGATCTGCAATGGGATGGAGAACCAGCTGGGACGGGCCAAGACGTGGCATCTCCTCCGGCACCTCTTGGATGCGGAGGAGACGAAAACATCGCACGCACATAAGCTTAACAAGTTGCTGCACGACTACAAAGGCACCCACGCGGACTTTCTAGATGACGTGCGAAGCCGTTACTTTCAGTCACGTAGCCCCCTCGCGCACTCGGCATACGCCTGGGAGGGTGAGGGTAACGCGGAGCTAGACGAGGACTTCAGCGTTGCAGAGGTGAAGGCGGTGCTGCACAGGCTCAACACAAAGTCGGCGCCAGGCCCGGACGGGATAACCAACAAAGCAGTACGTAACTTGGACGATGAGTCGATAGAACAACTGACGGCTTACATGAACGAGTGCTGGAATGCGGGCGCTATACCGAACTCGTGGAAAACGGCGCGCATAATTATGATCCCCAAACCGGGCAAACGAGTACAGATTGACAACCTTCGACCGATATCCCTGACGTCCTGCGTTGGTAAGGTCATGGAACATGTGGTTCTCGCTCGCCTTACCAACTACCTCGAGGACCGAAACATGCTCCCACACACGATGCTGGGGTTCCGTCGTAACCTTTCCATGCAGGACGTTATGCTTCAACTCAAGCACGATATCGTAGACAATCCCACACGATCCACCAAAGCGATACTCGGGCTCGACCTCAAAAAGGCGTTCGACAACGTTAGCCATGCTGCGATACTTGAAAGTATACGAGCGTTGGGACTGGGCGAGAGAACGTACCACTACGTACGGGATTTTCTTACGGGCCGCCGGGCCCGATTAGCGATCGGCAGACTATAATCGCAGGACATATACATGGGTTGTACGGGCACGCCGCAGGGTTCCGTAATCTCGCCCATGCTCTTTAACCTCGTGCTTGTCGGATTACCACGAAAACTCGCTGAGATAGAAAGCCTCCACCATAGCTTGTACGCCGATGATATCACCCTTTGGGTTGCCGAGGGAAATGACGACCACGTAGAGCAAACGCTGCAGGAAGCCGTCGACGTGGTGCAGGACTACCTTCGCGACACTGGCCTCGAATGTTCCGCCACTAAATCGGAGCTCCTGCTCTATAGACCCTCGCGCAGGGGCCGTAGACCCAAGAACGCCGATTCCGCATGCGAGTGCGCATATAGAGAAATTAATGTACGCACATCAGACGGCGCTGTAACCCCACAAGTTAACACCATTAGGGTACTGGGCTTGCGCCTGTCCGCCAACGGCCACAACGGCGAAACCGTTCGCAGACTAGAGGGCGCGGTCAATGAAACAATCCGGTTGCTGAAACGAATAACAAATCGGCATAGCGGAATGAAGGAAAGCAATACCATTCGCCTGGTACATGCTTTCGTTATGAACCATATGACGTACGTCGCCTCCTACCTCAAGTGGCATTTGGGTGCACGTTAAAGAACCCCAGGTGGTCTAAATTTCCGGAGCCCTCCACTACGGCGTCTCTCATAATCATAGAGTGGTTTTGGGACGTTAAACCCCACATATCAATCAATCATACCTCAAGTGGCAGGCGACTGAACGCACCAAACTAGATTCTCATCCGCAAGGCGTACAAACGCGCAATCGGATTACCGGCCAATACCAGCACGGAAAAATTTCTCGAGCTGGGGTTGCACAATACTCTAGATGAGATAATCGAAGCACACATCACCCAGTACGAACGTCTGGCGAAGACCAGAACTGGTCGACACATCCTCGAGACACTGGGTATCAACTACCATACGCAGCGCGGCGAAAAGGTCGGGATACCCAGACGTATTCGCGAGCGCATCGTCGTTCTGCCGTTGCCTAAGAACATGCACCCGACACATCACATCGGTCGGCGCAACAGGCGCGCCCAAGACCTTGAAAAGAAATTCGGCAATAGCAAAGGCACAGTTTACGTGGACGCGGCCCGTCACGACTGCCACCGCGGCTTCGCGGTCGCGATCACGGATCATGTAGGAACTTGCGTCACGAGTGCGACGATAGACACGGAAGAGACGGAGGTGGCCGAAGAAGCTGTCATAGCCCTCGCGATAGCCACCACGGACGCCGAGGTGATAATAGGCGACTCGCAGGCGGCGATACGCAACTACGCCAGCGGCCGGATCTTCCGCGAAGCGGCCCGCATTCTCCAAATTCACGAACGCAACATCTGCCGCAAAAACGACAGTTTCCTCGTATGGACCCCCGCCCACACGGACCCTCCGCTTGCGGGCAACGCGACTGCCCACGCCGCGGCTCGAGGACTTACACGCCGAGCTGCGACACCTGCTGACAGTCCCGATGTCTCGCACACTTCGACAGCGATGCGGGAATGGACGTGGGGGGATCGCATGACCACTTTCAGAGACATCACGCAACACTACAGACTGAACAGATGCAAATATCCACCACCCCATGCCAAACTAAACAAGAAACAGCAGGTTGCCTGGAAACAACTACAGACACACACGTACCCTAATCCGGTGATCCTTCGCCTCTGCTACCCAGGCATTTATACGTCCGACGCGTGTAAGGCGTGCGGAGCCAGAGCGACGCTGCAGCACATGCTGTGGAAGTGTACCGGTAACGCGCAGCAGTCCCCTACGAACCCGGTAGACATGGCAGTCTCGAACCGCGAGGCGCGATGGGAGGCGGCTCTGCTCAGCCACGACCTTGCCGATCAACTGTGGGCAGTCCGGCATGCCCAGGATGCCGCCCGGGTCCAAGGACTCGAGGCCGTCACCTAGGCCGGGGTGCTTGTAGCCCCACCCCGCTCAATGGCGCCGGACATGTTCAATAAAGTTTTTACTCACTCACTCACTTATTGAGGCGTCGCCATGTTTTTATGACGGCGTCGGTAAAATTCGGCTCTAGATTGTACCTACTTTTCCTTTCAATTGAGGATACTCTGTGTGCATGCGCCTGCACAGGCTGGGCACACTAATGATCTTTTTCGAAATGTGGATGTTTTTTTTCCTAGACGGTCATCACGTAATTCTAACTGGAGACTTCAACTGTGTGCCTAATACGTGAAGCAATGTACAAAGTTCTGGCTGAGGTCGGTCTACTTGGAATTCACGCGATCTGTGACGCCTTGTTCATCACTTTCATTGCTGGATGCACGCAATGTCGTGCAAGTAAATAATTTTGTTTGGACATGGCGTCGCAGACCATCCTCCAGCAGACTCAACCGGACCTATATCCCACGTGCTTTAGAGGCGTTTGTCTCCGATTTGCGTGCTCCGTCCTTCCCACCTTCTCCTGTGTACATCTCTGACTATTGTCCGATCATCTTAGAGCTTGAAATTCTATTTTATTTTTCGGAAAAACGATGGCGTCTCGACGTTCGCGTCCTCGAGAACGCGCTCGCACTGTTAGCTTTGACCCGTGAAATAACGTGTGTCACTCGCTGCGTCTGGTCCAGATGATTGGAATGCACTTAAAACGCAGTGGCGTTTGCCCTTTTCACTTGAAGGGCGTTCACTTTGTCGTCGCGTTTCTGTGGAGCTGACCGATACTGCAACAAAATTACGCATCTCTTTACGCGCCGATACGCCATCTCACCGAATGCGAGCTCGGCAACCCCAGCAATGACAAAGTGGCTATCGCACTTGACTTGCGAGGTGCCTTCGACAATGTGGCCCATGAGATCATCCTATACCACCTGTCGCAAATAGGCTGCGTGCGTAATACTTCCCGTCACATCAAACAATTCCTCGCAAATCGCCGATCCTGTATCCGGCTAGAAGACACACAACCTGGCCCGTATCAATTATGCACAAGAGGGACCCAACAGGGAACCGTCCTGTCCCCACTATTATTTAATCTAGCCATGATGAAGCTCCCTACCAAGTTGGGTGAGCTCACTGGCGTGCAGCACGGTCTGTATGCGGGCGAGCTCCCCACATGGGCAACTTGGCTCGGTTGGAGAGATCGAGGCCAACCTCACACAACCGACTACATGCCAGCTGGACATGCCGCTATCTCTCTAGCGCTGACGACTAAATATCCATCCGCTATTTTTTCCGAATCCAAGACGGCCGTCAGGTTCTTTGACACCAACCAAATCTCTTTTGGCTACTCACAGAATTTTCATGAATGGCACAGTATTTCCTGACAAGTTGGCGTGGTTCCCCGCCCACATGGGTGACTCCGCCTTCGGCATCGCCAACCCCAACGAAATGGCTCACGCGCAGTCGCGAGGACTCGTTCTCCGCCCCGGGCTAACGAGCTTCCCTCATACTGAGGGAGGGGGAATGGTGATGGCGCCGACGGGGACCGGTTGACCACCTTTCATGAGTTATGTTCGCACTACCGATTGGGTAGGAAATCGTTTCCAGATCCACACGGAGAGCTAACAAGGAAACAGCAGATAGCCCTCCGACTCCTCCAAACTAGCTCCTTTCCGTCACCGGCCACTATGGCACTGTATACGGACATTTCTCCCAACTGCTCGGCATGCGACCAGCTCGCCACCTTTCCTCATTTGATGTGGCGGTGCCCACACTTGCGCATTTCAACAAGGAGGCATCACGTAAACGAGACAGACCCTTTATAATATATCGCAAGTCCACAACTTGCGAAACAACTCCGGGCGGTCCAGGGAGCCTGTGAAGCGATCGGGAACCTTTGGTCCCCGACCCCGTCGCGGGTGCAGTGGGTCCTTAGGAACTTTCTTCCCAGGATGCAAATAAAGATAATCTGTCTGTCTGTTAGACGGGGCAGTGTGAGCAACGCACCTCCCTGTGTGCGGTGCCTGTACGGAAAATAGCTCTGACGCCCGCCGACTTCGCCTGGCTTTAACTCCGCGTTTCCAACTTAAGGCCCTTTCACATGACACAAAAAGTAGCGATATTAAGTGCGCGAATTCGCTCGCAGCGAAAAAAAGGCCAGTTTCCCTCCCGCCGCAGCGGTCCGCGGCGAGCCTCCAACATATTTGAAATTTTCGCTTTCATCGCAGCGGAGGGAGCGATTTTTATGCGATTTTCGGTCGGGACCCATCGAAATTGGGCAGGGCCACCAAGCCGTCGAAACAGCGTCGACGTGTTTGTTTTAGTAATGACGCATGCTGTGCATTAAAGAATAATTTAGATTGGAAATTGTTCTTGAATGACAAAACACAAGTGCTCTTCGTTACCGTTCATGCAAACATAATATTATAACGCACAGATTGTTACATTATATTTGTTAAATTCTACAGTGTCTGCCACAACAAACGGTTGCCAAAAACGTTTCTCGCCGCTCCAGTCGCAGAGCGAAAATCGCGGACCGCTAACAGCTCATGTGAAACGAAACCACCATTTGTGGCAGTTGCTAGCAGAGCGATTTTTTTCGCAGCAATCGCGGCATGTGAAACGACCTTTACGCTCGCCCCGCGAATAATTGCAGCCGGCCAAAGGGCAGACACGGCACGCGCTGCGTTTCCCTCTGTAGTGAGGCAGTGCCGTTCAATACCTTCAACATGCCGCGAATAGGCTAACGTAGACGTCGAATCAGTCGCGCTTTCCTGGCGGTCACACCCCTTTCTCTGGTCCCACTCTCTCTTGCTACAGCTACCACAATCATCTATGACCACAAGGGTTTGTTTAATCATGCATGATGGACGTTAATCGTCGGGATAGAAATGTATGACTAAGCGTCAACATGGATGCATCCACGTTGAGCGGTGCTATTGCTGTCAAACAATAGGAATTGCGCAAAGTTCTGTAAAGAGACATTTTATTTTTGTGTTTTACCGATTTCGATGACAAAAAGATCAACCATGTTTTTCGTTTTTTTTTTCAAAGTGCGATGCGCCTATATACCGAAGGCGAATGGCGCCATATGTGGTCACGCAGTTCCAAGCAGAACAGCCACCGAGCTTCACCACTAGGCCGAGAAAGGGCGCCATTATCGCATGAGGAAGACTTTTTTTAGGGTTTTGCCACTAGCGGAGACCACATATTCTTGTGCTATGAGGGTGGATATAAGAGCCATGTATTCTCGTCACTATAGTTTACTTTCCCCTTTATGTATATTTAAAAAAAAGTATTGTGCGAGTAACAGAGTTAGTGCTATTGCTTTGCACCAACTGGGTGATCAATGGGCAAGCATTTTGTGACTACAGTCGGGAAATTTTTTCAGTATTTCGAAATAAAAAAAAAACGTCTCACGGGAAGCAGACAGCTGTGAACGCTTGAGCCAAATGTTGTTGCAAAGTGCATCAGGGCGCCTTCAGAAGCGTAGCGGTAAGTTGCCATTTTCTGATGCACTCTCTTTTCTTACAGAGGCATATCCTTCCTCTCTCAGGAGCTGCCAGTCCGTGTTGTTTGACGTCACGAAACAGATAGCACGCCATGTGCCAACAGGTGATCGAAGCGCACCAGCCGTTTACCTTCCCGACTCAACAAATATTTCAGCTCGAGTACTCTGCCATGATCTCTTACGGCGGGGACAACGACGTTGTGATTAATGACGTCAGCGTAGACTCCCCGATCTTTGGTGCAGGCTTCTGTGAATCCGCCTTTGAGGTTGCTGCCTTCTAAAACCGTATCTGACTATAGGTTGGTAAGAAAATGAAAATATGAATATACCGATAATAAATTCGAATTGTCACTTACCTTATGTGAGAGTGCCGCAGTGAAGCCTGCAGTCATGTTGAAAGGTCGATAATAACACAGGAAACAATAAAACAAACCAGGCTGCTTTCTTTTACATTTGCAACGTTTATTCAACGCAAGAAACAGTTTTTGCAAGAAGGCAGCAGTAGCAGTAGCATAAGATGAATTATTTTACAAGAGACGAACACAGCAAAGCGCGCAGCCCTAAAAGCAGACCCCACACGATACAGTGGAAGGTCTCAAAAACGTTATAATACGAGACACACGCAGAAAACATGCAGAAGGGACTCTAATGGGAACACTGAGTTTTCACAAGAGGAGGTGATTTCGAAAAAAAAAAAAACACAGTAAGGCTACCTTAGACGAGACAGAGCCAGCTTTTCACTCGATTTACATTAGCACTAGCCGCAGGCCACCATATTAAGCCCAAGAATAGAGCTTCATTATGAGCTATTACGCTAGTGGTGCACTTCTAGCTTAAAACTTCAAGCACACTACGTGTGCAGAACTCTTCCTTCTGGTAAAACGTAGTTAGGCGCTTGACAAGTAAACAGTTACGCCTCTAAAAGCCTTTTGTAAAGTACCAGAGAGCACCACCATTTTTGAAAGATAAATATTGTAATGCGCATTGCACAATATTTACAGAGTCAAAAAGAGTAAATAAAGTGCGGGATTGAGGCGAGAGAGTCAGCAGTAAACGTAAGCGTGACGCCCGGTTCTTACGATGAAAAACTGGACAACAATGCTTTCATCAATTTGAATGTCGTGCACGTTTTCCATCCCGCGCCTTGAAGGGGCCTTTCCACATCATCGTGTTAAGCGTGACAACTCCGCTTAACACACCATAATCAACAGCTGGCGTTGCCGAGAAGCATCACTAGCCAATCCCTCACTCACATTCGTCAATGCACTCACATTTCACACTATCGTATCGCTGTTACTTTATCTCTTTTGGTCGACCAAACGACCTCCACCACCTTCATAAGATCCCTTCCAGCGTTTCTCGACACAAGTGTCACTCTTATCACACACATGAATCCACACTAACCGTCGCATTTCACAGTAACACCTTTTCCCCGTAACTCATTATCGCTTTTCTTTAGGTAGACCAGTTCCATCCGTTGCATACTTAACATTTTAGGCCCAGCCTTCCTTGACACCGGTGTAACGCCTATTACACACGTGACCTGACGTCAATCGAATATCTTACCGCAACAAATCACCTCACCGGTAAGCTAGGGCTTTCACAATAGATTTAATACGCTCCACGTCGGGAAATCGCCAAAGACAAAACCTGCGCGCGCAGCACCATTGCGCCACGTGTTTCGAAAACACAGCGATGAAAACAACACAAGTTGAAACTTCTTATTGTATTCGTGTATTTGTGACTCCGGTTTTCATGTATTTACACAGCTACACTGCGTAAACATAAGCATACGCGTGCAAAGTTTATTCAGAGGTGAATATAGAACCTTATCTTACATTGCAGTCCAAGCGATAACAGGAGGGCGACAACAAACGAGAGATACGGAATGCACTATAACGTTATACTGTGAAGTGATAGACATCGGCGACTCTATACATGGCGGCAACTAGCAAGAAAACGGGGATATCGTCAGGATAAAGAGGTAAATTAACGAGTCAATAAAAGATAGCCATAAAGCGTAGCAAGCAGGTGGGCGTGTATGACACAGCGAGAGATAGTGCGCCATGGCGTTATCTAAACGAGGACTAAACTAAACCACGCAGTACCAAGAGTTAACGAAGTTAACTATCGTACACCGAGGGGGGCACCTGGGCGACGTGTTTGTTTACGATAGATGGAGTGAATATGCTACTCTAGGCGAGAGTGGGAAGATTTAATTAGACTGTGATCACGAGACAAGCAATTTACAGGCCTTCGAGAAATGGTATTCCGAGTATCCGAGAAATGGAATAGGAAATGAAAAAAAAAAGCGTGCACGTAAAGTAGGAACGTTCATTCAAAAAGTTTAGAATATTTACACACTAAAACAGACGTAAAATTAAAGTTTACACCAATAAAAGTCCCAGAAATATAACGCCAATATATGGATTGAAAGTTGTGAGCGCGAAAACCTGAAATAGGCGCGATAAAGCACGGAAACCTTTTGTATTCTAGACAAATCTATATAGCCATATAGCTACGACGAACGGCAAACTACCTCTTATTTACAGACGTGGCTACACAACCACCACCTCATTTTAAATCTCTTTGCAATCTCAGTGTGTCAGGCTTAATGCCACTAGGTCCTTCCGTCCCGGCGTACTGATCTTCTGGCATACAAGTCAGTCAAGGACTTACTCGCCCAGCTCTTGAGAGTTAAGACGAGCGTTATCACAATTCCGCATAGCAAAAAAAGTCTTATCTTGAAGTTACTTATTTCTGAAATTTATGAAGATGTTTTCCGTGAGTTAAACGTAAAAATGTTCCTAAAACTACGAATGCCTACAGTGAGTGAAGGCAAAAGTAACTAAAAATACACATTTAAAATAGAGAAAGCAATCCTTCGCTAAACTCGTGCAAGAGGTTGTACGACTTATTCCGACCTTTTCGAGATGAAATCGATACTCAGAATCTGACGCTCTGAGCGTATGTGCGTTAATGACAGCAGAAAACTAAGAACGAAACAATTTACGTTAAATTAATTATCGTTATGTTATCTGGCGTTCAATATTGGAGTGCGGTAATATGCTAATGCGTTTACCTACCCACGAATAAAGCTGCGGCGACAATTCAACTCCGATAAAAAACTGCAATTTTCGCATAAATACCTTTTCATTATATGAAAAATTTCAGTGGGAGTGCCAACCAGCAGTGAAATTGCATTGATGTATGAACCTACAATTCGCTACCACGAAATTTTCATTTCATCAAAACAAAAGTTGTAGACCGACCGATTAGTCCTTACGCCTAAATCTGGATCTTGTACTACACCATCTGAAAGAAGGTAACCGACACACAATTGAATGAATGCTCGGAAGTACATCGCCAAAAAGTTTCGCAGGCTATATAGCCAGCAAGCGCTTATAGAAGACCGAGGTCTTCTTGGTTGACGCTTTGCCTATGGTGAGCAAAGTGAGGCGCGGTATCCTCACGGGCGTCTTCTCAAGCTACAACAGCAGTGTCATTACGCGCCTAAAACAGTAGCGACAATACCGACCAACACATTATGCAAGACAATCTACAATTACGTGAGAAAGACACGTCTCGTACGCACGCGAACAACACATTACACGAGAATGACGTCACCGTTGGAGGAAAGATTAAACACCTCACGCACTAACACGATGATTTATGGTAGTCCTAACGCTTATATCACTCCTCTTCAACTCTGATACGTCCTTTCATTGCAATTGAAGGATCCTGGTCGACAAACAGGAAGCCAAAAGCGAGGTTATTCGCTTAAAACCACGACTGTTCTTGACTGCGACTCCCCATCAACGTCACGGTTACGGGTAATGTCGGTGAAACTACGGAAACACCCACGGCGCGACGGCAGAGCCGACATGCCAAGCACCTCAGCCTCACCTCCTCAGTAAAAAAGCTCTCCGCAAAACGCCACACCTATAACCCCTCAAGGATGAAGGAAATAAGGTTCACGCTTAGGGTATACGGAGCTCGTCTGGCTCGAAGCGAAACGGCTGGCGGGCAAGGGGGATCCCGCTTAAACTTCAGTGACAATAGATGTGCGAAGATTGGTGCGTCGCACGATAAAGCTAAACTTGCGTTCGCAATAGACTGGCCAAACATCGAAACCCGGGCGTTTCAAGTCGCCGCCAAGTTCTTCGAAAGGATCGTCGATCTTGTGGGATAAAGGAGCCTCCCTTTTCATCGTTCGGAAATTCCTAAGTGTTACAGTTCAGTGTGTGCGTAAACGGACGCATTTCGTTGATCTTATCACAGACCATTGCGGAAACCCACTCACCCACCGAGAACGCATGGGAAGCTCGTCACTGGAGCAATGGAAAACTGACCAGCCTCCCTAGGGTAGGACATCACGCTTAATGCGTTTGGCGGCTTGTTTTGTCCGGGGAGAATGGAACAGTTCAGAGCGTCAAAAAAAATGTTTGCGAGGAAATGAAATAGGAAAAATACTTGGAGGGAGAAAGGGGTGCTTGGACAGACGCCAAGAATTGGGTTGATGACTTTTTTCTGTTTGGAATGTCTGTTGCAAGTTCGTTTACGAGTAGGACGTGTTCATGACAGAGAAGATACTTGAACAACGCTTGTGACGAAATCAGAGCGGTTGCCGACAAATTAATTTGTTATCGACGCTTTTAGCTCATAGGCTCCAAGCTGATGATTAGCAACGCGGCTGTGCAGGTATCACCAAATTTTGAAGATTAAGCGATTGGTTGCCGTCCAATGAAGCGACAATTACGACCACGTTTTTACAAAACTTACCACAAGGTGGTGCTCGCAGACAAAATGACCTCAATGCTTCCAGCTATTGCTCTTAAGCTACGATTTTATTCATCGTTATTAGCTGGACAGCAAGCTGTTTATGTTCAGGGCGATGTTTGCGTGGTACTGCGGCATAACGGTACGCAAGGTATTCACGGCGAAATGCGAATAATTCAACATTGGGCGCAAATAGACGCAAATATGTAGTTTTCGTGATATGTTGTTTCAGAAACATCCATCTCCTGTCATCGGCAAGCGTCACCAAGCACTAACTCTGCACGATCACATCAGTGACAGCGTGTGGAATGCTGTTTTATGCGTTAGCCGAAGCCGGGGCCAGATGGCGCCACGCGACACGTCGCTACAGGCGGCGCCGCTCGAAAGCTCGGCGCATATGTGACCTTCGGAGCACATCGGCACGTGACCGCGATGAAGAAATCGTGGCGCATCTTGTCCCAAATCTCTGCATCACTGTATGGACAAGTTGATATGTTGCCAGGCTGCCCTTACAATTAAAAAAAAGGAAAATTGAAATACCTGCGTTAGCCAATAGCAGTGTAGTCCTCGAGCAACATTTTACGACATCAGCCTTTGTTTTACAAGCAGAAGTATTAGATTACTTTGTTCCTTTACGGTTATTTATTTACAATGTTGCATTGCTCAGTTATTTTACCTCGCGAGGCTTTTAAATCAGTTTGCGAACGCCCCTTCGTTTTCCTGAGAGATGTACTATAATATTTGCTTTGTCATTTGAGTGCATGAAGACCACCGTTTTTTTTTTGAGTTTGTTGCACACCGGTGTATGTGGCATTACTGCAGCAGCAACTAATGAGAGTTCGAACTTTCGCAACGGTTTCAATGTGGTGCCACGTCGATATCACGAAGCGAAACTTTTACGAGAAACTAAGAAAATGTAAACTAAACTGAGCGTGATGAATACAGACTAGTTGATGCAATGCAGGCAGCTATAAGCAATCTGAAACCATGCTCCGGCCTATTGCGAATCTGGGCCACGCGCTTTGGTGAGAACAGAGCGACCCAGCAACCATCTTTTTGACGAGACGGGAGCATGTCCCAGACTTGTTCAGTCACGTGATCAATCACGTTCTATGGAAGGCCGCGAATATACAGAGGTAATCGCCGAGTACAAGACACTCGAAAACTTAGCTAGGGGACAAGGAAGGCCTTGCGAAATAAAGTCTTTCCAAACGAGTACGTTTGCAAAACAACCAATGCCCACTATGGGCAGCAACTGTTACGGTAAAGTTTATCTGTCCAAGCCTCGCTGTCAAGCAACACACCTCGTACCATACGTTCATTTCGCGATTACGATTTCGGCAAATAAGTCAGGTGACCGGTGTCTCCAAGGTCGCGATAAGCCCTCCAGCGGCGCCGCGAGGATACGATTCAAATGTGAAGCTACGTGTGCAGTCACTTAGCGAGACAAATGAAAAAAAAAATCCTCGGTGCGATTGTACCGAGGGACTCAAGCGTTGTTTGAGTGTACGCTTAAATGGAATGCAAACTCCTGTTGAATGGCATTAAAGAGACGAATACATTCTGAAGGAACCGAAGTTCGCTCGAAAATTAAGAATTGTTATAGGTATGGAGTAACCAGCTCCTCGGAGGAGAAACACGGCGTATAGTTTAAGTGCACTTACGCAGAACTTATTGAAGCACATAGTAGTAGTAATAGCAGAAGCAGTGCCGTCTTGACTATTTGCAGCACATGTATATCGACAAATCAAACAGGGTGACGGGGGATCGTTGTAGCATGTCGTGTATAGTTAACGGTGTATTGCAGTGTTTCACAGTTGTCATGGTGACACAGCCGAGAATATGAACGCTTCACTCCGGCACGCACATAGCTTGCCTCCTTTTTTTCGTTGTGGTCATCCCGCAGTCTTGTTTCAAGACAGGCCCTTCAAACGTCCACGTTCCCCAGTCATGACCAACCTTATTTACAAGAACCTAAAAAAAAGTTTCCATGCGGTTCCAAACGTCAGTAGAAGCCAACACAGTCTCATTGGAATTCGTGTTTTAAGCTAAATATTTACCAAAAGACCCGGTCGAATAAGACATTTCGAAAAAGGAATGCATGTTCGGAAACCCTACTGTCAACATTTTCCCAGGGAATCAATACAAAGAAAAAAACATACGCGCTCGAATCTTTTATGCATAAACGCTTTAAGAATAAGCCGAAATCACATATCAAATAAATCACGCTAAGTAGTTCAAAATTAATTCAAAGGACTGCCTGTTTCATTTACACTGCTTTCGAACACGAACAGTTATTACAGGACGTTTCACGGGTGTCGGAACAAGACAGTGAGCACAGATGGAAACAACTTTTTTGTTCGTTTTCGTCAACATGTCTTTCTGGACGTTTGACCGAGACAGGGATCCGTTTACAGGGGACTCAATAATGTCACATTTGTCAATCCACAACCTTGGTTACGTTCAGTTCATTACGTTGTGTACGTTTAACATGCTCGACAGTATGTTTTAATTTTTCTCTTTCGTAAACACTGCGCTACAAAAAGAGCTTCTGCTAAAACATAATGAGGGTGAGACAAAGGAGTTTAGGCGAACACCAATACAGCAGACGACACATAGCAGACGACAATTTTGCGTTGACACGCGGTACAGATAACGACGATGACGACGACGCGGTCGCTGGCGGCGCCACCTTGGCACCGCACTTCCGGACTCTCCACCACACCAACGCCTGACCACCATCGTCGGGAACGTACACCGCCATGTGCCGCTCAGTCCTTGAGCAGCTTGGTGGCGCGCTGATTGGCCGCCGAGATGCGCGACTCGTTGGACTGCGCCTGCGCAAACGGAGTAGCATTGGCCCGGTGCCAAGGGAGACGGCGTCGTCTGCTCGAAGGTGTCGTCTGCTCCGGGCGTCACCTTTCCTCCTCCTCCACCACCATAAGCGCAGCGCTGCGTTCGTGCTTCATTTGAGCAGCTTTGTGGCTCGTTTGTTGGCCTCCTCGATTCGGAGCTTGTTGGACTCCGTCTGTGAGTGTGCGGTGGATTGCGAATGGTTTGGGGGGAAGAAAGAGATGGCGAGCATGAATGAAGTTGTGAGTGTATGAGGCTATGAATGATAGCGTGCGTGTACGCGGTGTGGGGACGTTGTTGTTGACTACAGGGGTGGAGCCGGCCGTACCGATACAACGGCAAGGCGTTACTGCCTGTGACGTAATCAATCTCTCAGGTACTATAGACATTGTACTTGTGGCAAAATACTCACCTTGCAGCGACGAATTCGAGTATCTCATCACCTACCTGGTTTCACGTCATTACCCACATGACACGTGAAAAGGACCAGATAATATAACGCAAGGGTAAGCTTGCCATGCACGACCATTGCAGAACCGTTAGCATACCTATCGCAATATCGCAACCAGCTCGTCTGAGTCGTTCTTGACAAGTAATAGTTATGTAACCAGTGTACTGACTGCATTTTTTTTTCAAATTGCTATCAATACAGTCAAGCCCAAGGCTAGTGAAAATGCCGCTTGTATCAATCGTGAAAACTCCACAATGCTTCTTTTTTTTTTCTCTCGCACGCTTTAGGCGTTGCCTTACCAAAGTAGCGTTGGGCTAGTTGAAAACGCAATATGGCGCGGAAGACCATGAAAGGCACGATATGCAAGAAGGAAAAACAAGCTGTAATCAAGCACTAAATAGAACGACAAAGAAGAGTACGAGATATAAAAGGGGCAAATGCGCCAAGCACTGCTTGCGAGGAAGGCAGCGGCGGATGATACTTTGAACATAAAGCACAATGAGCGGGGAGCTGGACGTCTGGTTCTATGGTGAAGAAGATGGTTTAGATTAACATCTAAAAGGAGAAATACATGTGACTGATATCAAAACGTTAACCTGATCAACTACAGGAGAAGAGCATTAGGCACAGAAAAAGTAATAGAGATGTGGTATATGAACAATGCAGAGAGAGAGAGAGAACAAACTGAGGGAAAGGCAGGGAGGTTAACTAGACAATGGGGTATCCGGTTTGCTACCTCGCACTACGGGAAATGAAAGTGGAGAAGAAAGATGAGAAAGAAAACGAAGAAATAGACGCGCGAAAAAGAAAAAAAAAGATCAGGGTGCTACAGCCTATTCAATAGGCCACTACCACGCAAAAAGTTCAATAAGGCCTTCACTGATATTCTGCGCGAAGACAGATCATGTATATGACTAGACAAGTAATGATTGAGATGTTAACTATGCTTACCGCGACGACGCTGGTTGGAGCAAGGAAGCATCCAAAAGATATGCAGCACTCGGCCAAGCTAGCTCAAAGTAAAAACACTATTGCAAAAATCAGTGGCACTGACACTGGGGCACTGGCACGCTGCACGAGCCACGCTGAAGCTGCACACTGGACGCCCATTATTGGCCGAAATCCGGCTTTTAAATTGTTTCCAAAAATTTTCGTGACGCACACATTGTAATTAAGGCTGAAACACGCACACAGCAAAAAAAAAAGCGAAAAAAAAAAGTCGGCGAGCCGGAGTCCAACTTACCACCGTAACACGTCAACTATCCTGATCCCGACACGCTGCCCACTACACCACACCTGACAGACGAAAGCGAATGTCTCTTTTTTTTTCATTTGAAAACTAATTCACGTATCCAATATTTTGGTTTTGTCGCTTAGAAACGCTGTGTTTCGTCTCGGTGTTCGCGCCAAGTTATAAAGTAATTGCTGGCTTATTTTTTTTTCGCGTTGCCTCGAATCAGATTCATCTGGTGTGTTTTGCTGCAAAGCTTGTTAGCGTAGCCAGATGTCTTACGGCAATCGCAGTGACTCGTTATGTGGTTATTCATATCTATGTAGAAAACAGTATTCATCTGAACTGCTCACTGAACACTGTGGATTTCGCCCATTAGTAGTTAGAAAGTATTTTGTCCTTCTCATTTACGTTCCGCGGGCGACAGCAACAGTTCACTCTAGCCGAAACGACCATTAGGCTTAGGGCCGTACTTCGTGTGACACGGTTGCTGTGAAGATCGTAGATATTCATTAAAAGAAAGAGTATAATAACCGTTAAAATGTACTTTCGATCTTAACTGACCCAGGAGTGGTCATAATTTCACCTTCGTCTACACAAACCAGAAGCTAAAAACACCGAGATTGAGCATGCAGCGGATAACTGCTGCCGGGGACTGCGGCTTTCTGCGCTATACGAGCCGGAACGACTCACTAATAGAGCAGGTTAGTCTTGATTATAAGACTGGTACTAATGTGATACAGTATTACGAATGATCAGTTCTATCGATGTCGTTCATGAAATACATTGACGAAACTCGATCAAACTTCAAGGAAAGTGCACCCGCGCCAGTGGGGGGGGGGGGGGGGCATCCATGGGCGGCGGGCTGGAGTTTTTTTTTTCCCGAAAATTCTCTCATGACGCTCTTTGCCCCCTCCCCAAGAGCAAGCATAGTCAAAACACGACGCTTAAATTGTGTGCATCCCTGCCCCTGCAGGAACACGATTGTCATTGGTGACCCCCCCCCCCCCCCCTAAAACAAAATTCTGGCGGCGTCCCTGCCCTACGCGCTCGACGTATGATTGCTTTAGCGTATTCGCACATACACCTATTGCATAACTGAAAAGCTAAAGCATTATATGTGTAGCGCGCGGGAATACCATCATATTCGTTAAATTTTAAGCTCGACATCTCGCGATTCAATATAAAGTCTTACAGTAAGTGTGTCGATCGCGCCTAGTTTCTTCCAATGTGCCGCTTATGTTCTCAGTGTGTGGTAGAGACTGTGCAGCGTGACCAGTGCCTCCCAGCGCGCTTTAAGACACTGGGCTACGCTCTGCAGTGTGGCCCAGTGCGTTTCAGCGCACTGGGCGACACTGGCCACGCTGTAAAATGTGTCCCAGTGGCTCGCAGTGAGCTGTAGTACACTGGGATACACTGTGCAGCGTTTACAGTGTCACCCAGCGCGCTGAAACGCACTGGAAGACACTGAAAACGCTGTTTTTTAATAGAAAAAGTAGAAAAATACAAAAAACAGCCACACGGAACACGAATCAGGCTTCGTTTCAAATTTCTTTATCAGAGCATCAAAAAACCAAACCAAAAACACATAAAAAACACATTGTTCAGATAACTGCAGCCATACAGAATATGGTGATGATATGTCATTCGAATGTTCGGTAACACACATGCTCTTTTCATTATAAGAAGAAAAGGATTGTCAGTGCAGCAAAGCAACCAACAAAACGTTGACTTACGACAAAAAACCCCAGCCGAACATATGTCAACGATCCCTGCCACCTGATGCAAATGAATTTGCTAGATGAAACAAACGTCAAGCTTAACAGCAAAGAAAGGTTAAAATTTAAGGAGATAAATAAAGGTGGCGCAATCTGCAAGCTAAGCCATGTTAAAGTTATCCGTTATTTTCGTAACCCATTTAGGCGACAAAGAACTAAGTTCAACAACGCTAAAATCAACCAACAACTTCCGTGACAATAATAAAAAAGAACAAGCGGACATTTCATACACTTGCATCAAAGCCAACCCCAAGCAAGCTCTTAACAGTAGCATAAAAATTTCACAACAAAACACACGCCTATACCAAACGCTTTTTATCGCGACAAAAACAAAGTAACGATACAGGCGCAACAAACGAAACATATTTGTAGACGGAATGAATTGATGCGCGCTGTTTTCATCCACTTCCTATCAGACCACTCGCTTAAGGCCCAACTCCACGTAGCCGTCGCAGCGCGTCGGCACGTGTCTTTTTGACGCGGCGCTGAGCTCTCTCACATATTAAAAGAGAGGGAAAGGGCGCAGCCTCGCGAAGCCACGCGCGCTTTCTCTTGATAGGGAGAGGGCACGGCCGCGTCAAGATGCCACGCGCTGCGACGGATATGTGGGGTCAGGCCTTTACTTCTTATAGCACACACCACAGCGACGCTGCACAACAATAAAACTCCCAGTTGAGATCAGTACAGCGCAAAATATTGAATCGACACGGCGTCACATGCGGAGAGGAGACTGTTGCCTTAAGCACTTACCGCACGCGGAACAGACCCTACGCCTTCCCCGGCCCCACGAGCAGTCAGCAACCATACACACAGCCGGCTTGTACCGCATCCCAATCCACGCTGAGTAAGCCAGCCTCGCACACCTACCCACCATCTCGCAAAACATCGCGTGCGCTCGAGAATTCCGGCGACGCAATCACCTAAATGGCACGGCGAGCATGTGGCACAGTAAAAGCCCACACCACGCCACAGATGTTGCCAGCAGTAAGCCTACAGTGCATACTACATGCGCCATACAACCCCGAAAGTAGCCGTCGTATAGCCTGCTTCAATAGACGTCATGCCAGCGAAGAATCGCTTCATCTATGCACGGCTCTGTGTTGTGCTATGTGCGCGGGCGACCAGGTATGTTTGTCTAACCAAGCGCGCGTCCGCCCAAATGCGTTTCCTATATGGTGCTCCGAATAGTATCGCCCGCGTGTATTGATGACTGAATCTATTGATATAACCTAAATTGAGAGCCGTGTTTTTCGTTATAGAGGTTTGTATCAATCTACAGCTTCATTTGGTAGTCATTTTACTACAGGACTATGATACAGGGCGTGCGTGCTCAAGCCTACAGCTGCAGTGAGAGATGCTGGTAAAAATTGTTCATTACCTCGTACAGGCTACAACTGGAGGAAGTGGAACTATCTTTTTTTTTGCACACAAAGAGCCGACATTTGAAGTGTTCATGCCTCCTTTTATAAAACTATACCCGTGTAGTGCGAAAAAAAAATTATTCTAGCCAACAACGCGACCCTAAAACCACCAAGTTTCATTGCGCGAGCAATGGGACAAACCATTAAGTTTACGGGTACAAGGTCTGTTTGCCACAGATCTTAGATGTGCTGTCTAGAACTTTAGGCATCACACAACAACCTGTCATTAGTCCCACAAATGGACAATGCGAACCATCTGGAATCCGCAAATATCCGGGGTACGCTTAGTTATCACACCAATATTAAAGCCGACAGATTTGTAACTCACAGCGTGCCTGCTTTTGAGAAATTTCGACGAGCCTGTGAGCAATAGCGCTTACAAAATTAGCAGTTTTAAAGTAAGCGTGTGTGCAGCACAGTCAATCACACGTGGTACATAGAGCGACGTTCAGTTTCCACGACGATTCCCCTCAAATTAAGGTCTCTACGAATCATTACTAGCAGTTCTGCCGGCAACTAGCTCCAGCATAGCTCCGTCGAAGACACATAACATCTTAGCCGAAAACGCCCATCCAAGGCATAGCTATTCAGCACGCAATCACCCACGACTTCTAGATAGGCTCGTGGCCTCGGTAAAACTACCCTGCAACGAACACTGACCCAGTTGCCTCTGCGACGCGCTTCCTTGCGACAGCTGCACGACCTGCCGTAAGCAATACCACTTCAAGTCAACCCTGCAAAAAAAACCTCGTAGGCCGGGTAACACACTCACCACGGAAACTCCACTAAAGAAGCTGTTTCTAAAGTCACACTTAGCTCACTCGAGACCCTACCACGCTCGTTAAGAACGAACACTGGCACGACAAAAAATAACGGGCCTTTCGAACAAGTTATAGGAATGCATCGCTAGTGACTACACAGTCGTGTCTAAGAGCTACATAGGGGTACACTCAGTGAATTTACACGGGCTACCACCACTTCTCGTGAGAGGTAACGGGTCTAGTGCCCGGCTGACGAAAAAAAAAATCTACTCTCAAGGGCGCTCTGCTATAGTATTTTCTACAGTGGTATAGTATAAGTAAGATGTCAGCTCAGTAACGATGTCAGTAAGTGATATTACAAATAGAGTTAAGAGTGTAACGCTACCTAGTAAGCAAACGAAGACGAGCTGTCGAAACAACGGAAAGTGAAAACAATTGAAGGCAGATTAGTTTATTGAAGTAACCAATGTTCTTAAGCGGTGAACTACGAAAGCGACATAACTAAGCCCATTAAAGAGGATCGAAACGCGAAAAGATCACGGTTGCAAAACCTGATTCAAAGGATTCAAGATCGCGTAGGCATAGCTGGCGAGGACTATCGCTAAGTGGAAGGTTACCAATCCGAAACAGACCTAAAATTCGACGCTTGTAAGAACCGAATGCCAAAGCAAGTGGTATGGTATATAATCATGTATTGAATTTATATTTTGATTTATGAGCATTCTTTCTCAGGATACCTGCTCACTTAATACAGCGAAGCGGTGCTACATTAGCAATTCAATACGTTGCTTCTTCTAAGGTAGGTCCCATTTCACAGGATTTATATATTACAGCCATGCTAAGTTCGCGTTTCGTATAAGCCACGACAGAACGCATCCCACTTAAGAAAAAGCTCAATATTCTATTGCGAAAAAAAAGAGGCGATTATTAAGCAGCGTTACGAAAATTACGAGGAGGGGAGGAACAAAAACGGCACGGTGATTATGAGGGATAACAACCTGTACGTGAGACAAAATTTATCTACATACATGCCAAAGACCAGAGAACAAATATTTATGTAATCGGTACTTCGCGCAGAATACGGAACGTGAAGTATAGTTTCTGCACCCTTACAGTGGTACACTTTACTTTTCTAATGTTTTTTTTGCTATAAAACACTCAAGGTTTTCAAGCTATTACTAGGCAATATGCCACACTAGTAACCTTTCTGGAAAGCCTTTCTGGACACAGAATCGGGTCCCTACCTAGTTATCCGGAAAAAGCCACAGCCTCTGCAGACAACCCTGCACATTTCGAACAAGCGAAACCCGAACTCACCGGTATCCAACGCAGCCCACAAACGCATCGCCTACAGACCAGCGCCCACAAACACAGCGCCGTCACAGACCTCACCGCTTCAAGACAAATCGCTTACAGCTCATCCGACCGACGAGATCTTCAGTTGTAGCGCCTCCTGCCTGGTGTAAAACGAAGCAGGGAAAAGCGATCTCATTTCAGGAACATTCGAGTGACCCGAACAGCCGATAAAGTGAAGTTCACAACAGGCAGGAACTCGGGATCTACCTAACAGTTTACTTCTTCACGCAACTCGACGAGCTAGATGAACTGCGAATCACGAGTCAACCACGACATCACGTTCTAAATGTCAAGAGATATGCGTACGCGGAATACGAAAGGACCCGCAAAAAGTCTGCACTTAGGGATGCTAAGCCTTTCATGACACATGATACAAAAGTCGAAATACAGAAAACAAAATTTCAGAGCTTGCCCTTTTCTATGAAAATAAAAAAACACAGACACAGGTTCAATGTAGGTGACTTTTCTGCAAGCGCCGACCTGAGGTACGAGAAGGATAGCAGCAGTGTTTTTCTATGCGTGATGACAGCTTCCTCGAAAAAGCTACACCAATCGCGATCATTAAGTACAAAGACATAATGAAACAAAACGAAGACTTATAGCAAGCTGCGAAGTGAAAGTCCTGCTTGTCTGGTGAGAGGCAAGGTGAAAAAATAAACGTTTACAGTTGTCTTCTCAAGAGACACCTTTGCCTTGTTTCTCACCTCAGTACAGATAAAGTCAGCGTAAAAGCTGACGCGACAAGAATATCAGGGAGCGAAATCGGAGCAAAAAAAAAAAGTGTTCCTTAAAGCCAACCAGCTCTATCGAAATTCAATCTTCAAGCGCCGTGAAAAAGAAGAGCGAGTTCCCAGTGGACAACTAAGAGAAATCTAACAAACTCGAAAACCAAGAGACGTGCCCAAAACAGATCTGAATACTTTGCAAGAAAGTACGGGCGTAAAAACTCAGAAAAACGGAGCACTTGTTTTAAAACGTGAAGTTCCCAACGGATCAACGAAAAATAGAATGCTGAAAAGAAGACCAATCGCTACTGTGTACGCTTGACGTTTCCAAACTTTTAAACAGATCCAAACTGTAAAGGACTACGCCGCGGTATACATGAAACAGATGATACTTGAATTCGCGCCAACCTGATTTTGTCTGAACTTGAATATATATATATATATATATATATATATATATATATATATATATATATATATATATATATATATATATATATATATTATAGATAGCTCGGGCAGAAATGACGACCCTTGGCATTAAAATAAAAAACAGAAGGAGCACTCCAGCTTGCCTAAGAAGCTCGGAGTACGTGCGGTCACGTCGCGTTCAGATCCAAGCCCATCAAAAAAAAAAAAAATGTCCTCCTCGCAAAGAGCCAAAGAAAGCCGAGGAGTAAAATAACCTTAACGAAATGTGGAAGAAAAAAGGACATCGTGGAAAGAATTGGAGGCGTTAAAGTCGAGGGAGCGTCTGGAAAAGATCAGTGAAGAATTTAGGGTCAATTTTCCTGAGTGCTTCGTCGAATGAACTACTGAAGGAAAACGTTAAATTAAAGAAGAATAATGGAAACAAGTTTTCGTAAGAAGCAGCGATTCGACCTTGACATTCTCCTCTAGATTTTTTTTTGCTTTCATAAACATATCGGGCAAATAATATTAACAATATTAAAGCACAGTAATGCACGACCCATCCAGAAAGAAAAAAAAAAGACGAAGTGAAGAATTATGACTTTAATCTGCTCGTCCCAAACGGGCAAGTTATTAATCATGGGCTTTATAAAGAAGTCACCCTCAAGAAAAAAAAAAACATCGTGCAGAGTGCTGTGACGCTCGCGTCAAGCGCTGGCATATAACATCTACATCGGAAAGTTTTTAAAACACCACCAAAAGCAATGACAACTAGAAAAAACCCGAACTCTAAACCGCAGTTGTTTTATTATTATCATTACTTCATTCAAACTAAGACGCAAGGAGTAGGCTATCGGAGAAAAAGAATGTTTAAGACAAGAAATGAATAACAATAAAAGACCTTCAAAAGCCCGACTTTGACAGGCCCTTGAAAAGGATAAAGACGTGGGTCGTTCCATAGAGCCACCAATCGCATGCTCCGGAGATCACGAAGTTTTTGTTAAACAAAAAAAAAGATGCCCGCACGCTAAAAGGGGGAGGCAGATTAGAATAAAAAAACGTATACAAAAACAACGCTTATGATCTTAGTTAAAACTTGAACTCTTAAAATAAGAGTCTCCGGAAGACCATTTTGCCGGAAAAGAAGGTGAAGAATCAGGTTAGCTTTAAAAACAATAACAACGCTTTAAAGTTGCGGATAGAAACATGAAAACGATGAGATGGACGGCTACGGCTATGACATATGCACGTCCATTTTGGTGGATCACTGTGACTGGCTTTGCAACGTGAGAAGTGCGCATAAAACGATTCGCGTGTTGCCCAAACGAAATAAGAAGTGACCCAGTTAAAAACGAAAGTGCGAAATACAAAACGAGCGATAGGCTGTAATTAAAAAAACAAGTAATTAACGGTTACACTTGCTTCACAACACACAACACGCCGGTGAACAGCGGGTGGACTCACGGGTGGTGCTTTACAATAGTGACCAAACACACACACACACAAAAACACAAGTGCTAGCACAAAAAATAAAACGTAAAAATTAGTACAAACCAAATTTCATTCAATCACAGCAACAAAACAAGAAAAAAAAGGTAATCTTCGAACGGTGCCCTTAGTAAATAGAAGACAAAATAAACACAACGTGCCCGATAATTGTAAGACTTCGACACGATGGAAATGGCGGTGGGTAAAAACACTAACAAAAGCCCTAAAACACCCACTTTAGTGTTTTCTTATGTTTTTTTAGAATCAACGTTTCACTATGACAACTTAAGTCACCATAAAGAAGCTCGACCCAGCGCAGCCCCAAGACGTAGTTTAGCCTGTTGGAGTGCGACTTTAGCGCGAAAAGTAAAAATCTGCATATTAAATTGGCAAGCTGTCACTTGTACATTAAACGGCACCCATCCACGCCGCTTCTCGTATAAAAGCCAGAATAAACGGGACCAGCTTAACACCATGTTTAAACTTTTTCAGATAACTACAGTGAATTTAGAAGTTATCACGAGAATATAATCTTCTTCAACGTGTCGGTCTGATATGCCTGCGCTGAACTTTTTTTTATGCAGAAACCGAGACAATTAACGAACTTCCAACGTTAAAAAAGTAATTCGCGCAAAATATAAACCTTTAGTATTAACCGTGACAAAATCTATGAAGATCTGAACGTAGATTAACCTGCACATTGTCTACACGCCTACATATGTTCCTGCCCATAGCAAAAAAAAAAAAAGAACCGCACCGCCAGAACTGCAGTCTATATCACATAATAGACAGTACCTTAGAAAACAAAACAATCACGCCCCATGGCCGAGAAGAAAAAAAGAAAAAAAAGATGCAGTGCTCATAAAAAGCAAGTGTAAAACACTCGTGAAGCGTGTCTGTTTAGGTCGTGGGTGCGTATCATGTGCAGGTCACGACACACTGTAATTGAGAAAAAAAATCTGTACAATCCCAAGTGAATGATTAAGAAAATAAAAAAAATATTATGACACGCAATCGCACAAGAAATATGAAGACATTTCGCCAGTAATTTCTTCTTTCTTTCCTTTTCCTTCAGTCTATCCCCAAAGTCCGCAGGTAGGTAGGCCAGGTTGCGTCGAATCAAGGACCATCTCCGCGATCATCCGTCGATCGCAGCCCTCATCGCATGAAGACAGGAGGTGGGGGAAGGGGGCATCCATTGTGTGTGTTTTGAGTGTTGATCTCCTGATACGCTTCGTATGCCATTCTAATAATTTCATATATTTCTACATTCGTATGGAGACCATCCGAGAAGAGTCCACACAGGTTCCTTATAGACTCCATACGTTACGCACTATTTCTCTACTATGCACTACTACATATGTCTACATGCGGTGTGTAAGAAGTTTCCGTAAAATCTTTGCCGTAAAATTTTTACGTAAGAATTTACTGAAATATATCGAATCATTGAACTGGTTTACGAATCGCGTCAGTAGAGTTGTGAAAATCTTTTAAAGGACCGGGACGTGCGATAAGTGTGTGTGTGAGTCGAGGGTGCGGAGGAAGTGCCGAAGAATAGGATGCCGAGGAATAGGATGCCGAGGAATAGGCCGTTCAACTCTTCATAAGCTTGGCGGCCCTCTCTTGCGCGCCTTTGACGCGAACCACGTTGGAAGTTCCCTGTACGCGAAAAGTAGTGTTGAGGAAGAAGTAAAAAAAAGAGGAAGGTGGGGGATGGGGAGAGAGAAAAGAAACGAAAAAAGCTAAATAAATATAAGCAAATAAACATGGAAACAGTAAAACGAGATACAACCGAAATAAAAAAAAAGAAACACTATATAATCTTCGCGCAAGATGCCTCTGGAGACGGTTTCTAGCACTTAAAAAAATCAGAAATAAGAAAAAGAAAGCCGCAATCGCAACTGGTTTATGGATTGATATATTGGATGGAATTTATACGGCTGTACCCTTTAGATAGGGTGTGGGCTAACGCCACCTAGCCGTAATATTTAGTGAACAAAAACTAGATTTATCTTTTTTCCCCTTTAAATAGTGAAGTTAGGGACTGGTACTTTGCAGTGAATTATTTAATTTTCACTCGAGCCTGGATTGTAGCCACCAATCAGATAACCTCCTCCTAGTTATAAGTCTATTATGATCCCGTTCCACGCTCGCTGGTGGCCAGTCCCGAAACCTTAGGACACTGGAGATTTACAGTGCTACGTCACTTGTCTACAAAAAACAACCTGTAAATGTTGTCTACAGAAACGCATTAGGTATCCGCCACGACAATGCATGTCAGTGAGCTGGCAACTTGCAGTTACGCTATACTACAGTAGCGTGAAGCAAATGACTTTATCATTATGAGCATAAACACTACATATCGCAACTTGTTTTTAACTACGACAGTGGACAGCGAGAAGACCAAAGGCGTTTACTGGCGGCATGAGAAACCTACTAGAAATGTAGCAGGAAAATCGACACAGCCAGGTAATTACGTGGCGGGTTTTACGACACTGGTACCTAATTCCCGAAAGAATGTTTCTTGGGGCCAATGATTCATTTCACTTGAAAGACTCCAGCTCGCATAATGATTATTGACGGTAGCGCTTTCTCATCGGCATTGCCGAAGATAAGCGTTAACTGCTGTAAAGGCCTGAACACACGTTCGCGTAGCAGCGCGTGACTTTTTGACGCGGCGCCAGTGCCCTGTCTATGAAGAGAGAGGGAGATAGAGCCCTTTCTCCCTATGGGGAGAGAGCTTCTTCATGCGGCGCCGCGCTCTCCCCATAGGGAGAGAGCGCGGCGCCACATGAAGAAGCCACGCGCTGCAACGCGAACGCGTGTTCAGGTCTTAAGGCACGCCTGATGAAAGTGACCCTAAGCCTGAAGGAGACAAGC
Organism: Rhipicephalus annulatus; assembly: GCA_013436015.1. Taxonomy (NCBI): domain Eukaryota; kingdom Metazoa; phylum Arthropoda; class Arachnida; order Ixodida; family Ixodidae; genus Rhipicephalus; species Rhipicephalus annulatus. The sequence goes on from WOVY01002004.1 coordinate 297,616, forward strand.
CTTCAGCCTGCAAGAGCACCGGCCCCAGAGGCATCCTGCGTGGAGACACTAACCACAAGAGTGTCGAGTTTGCGCGGTTTCTATACGAGCACTGGTTGCAACAGACAAGTGCAATAGAGTAGGGGTTGAAGCTAGAGAAACACGCTAAGCATTTTAGGCTAAGAAGAAGCGACATTTTTTTCAAAAAAAAAACGACAGAAATGTCAAGCAGACAACTAACGCTCTAGTTTCGCAGCTACACATGCAGTTTGACTGCATAGACAAAATCCACGGTAGCTTGAAGCTGGATGCTTCTACGAGAACCCCGGAACTGTTAAATTTAACAATAGAAAACTGCTAATGAGGATCATAAGAACAGACTAATTCTGAGAATGAAAGTACCTAAACTACACATGCAAGATGGCTACACACCAGGTAGCTTCTACAAGATTATTAAAAAAACAAATTTACTAATAACTAGATTACTAACGGAACAAGGCTTACAATGTATAAGAATCAACTAACCATGACATTATAATAGACAAATACAGGCCAAGTAATCATGCTGAGCACGTGCGTCGCTGACTACTAACCGTGTTTCTACGTAAACTAACACTGCTACAACTAATACTACTGGCTATTAGTGCTACTACTACTACTACTACTACTACTACTACTACTACTACTACTACTACTACTACTACTACTACTACTACTACTACTAATGCTATTACTAAGTGCTAAGGCTTTCTAAGTTTTTTCAAGATGCCGGTAGCGATAGTGAGACTTGTCGCTATCGCCAGTGCTCGGTGAAAAGTTTTTCAGCCGCAACCTTTATTTAGGTACATTGACCGAACCAAGACAGTTAAAATTTGCGATAATCAACGCAGAATCACTAACAAGAAAAAAAAAACAAGAGAGCAAAGGTGGTGCAAAGTAAAAGGTCAAAAAGACACCAATATATAACAAAGCTAACGAACAGAAACAGGTGAATACATAACTGAAAAACGAAAAAAAAATCAAAAGGAGGGACACATGAACGTAAAAAAAATAAAACGTCCGTCTATGAAATGGCGGAGTAGTGAACCGAGTCAGCATGTTTGGTTATTTCCCCTTCTCTTCGAAGTTCAGTGAACACTTTCATTTCAAGTACGAGCAAGGCCAGTGATGCCATAAAGTTCGCTTGAGCGCACAACCATTTGTAGCTTCTCGTGTTGCAAATTCAACAAGGTTCTCACGACAGCTACATAGTTTTGCACCCCGTAAGAACATTGTCTGCTCGTTTAAAAGCTGGCTGTGCGCTTATGGGGATTGAAAACAACTGTTTTACAGGCAAGCTGGCCTTCATGTAGCAAAAGCCTTAGAGCAATCCTGGACGCCGTCACGAATATTAAGCCGATATGAGTTAACCAGTGGAATCATCACAGAAGAAGGCGAGACTTGTTCTTACTGAGAAGTAGGAATGTTATAGCACGGAAACGCCGTTGCAGTGCAAATCGTAAGCACCGACGTGGGCGAGTTTAACTTGGAGACAATAAAAAAAGAAAAAAAAGACGTTGAGAAACAGAGAAGCGAAAACGAACAAAAAAATCAACCAAAGAAATGTCGCGATATTAGAAACCTTGCGCTAATACAAAACAAAGTAGCTTGTTGCTGCGCACGCACCCAATACACGAGTAAGGACCTGTCAGTGCGTGTGCATAGTGGCAGACGAACGTGCCCAAGATGCGCTTCACGGTGCAAGGAGCAGGCAACGTGTGCCCGCATTGTGTAACTTGTAACCACCTGCGTTGCGGCGCAGTTGACAACGCCGTCTGACGCGCCCCAGCCACCGCGCAGTCGACATATGGGGGCTTAGTCAAGAGTCCAGGAGGATTAACATCCAGAGCGGCGACACCAAAGCATAAATAAAAAGCAAGCGCAGTCGAAGATACGCAGGAACACTACCTCCGTAAGGTACAATTGTTGCGCGAGAAAGTCACCGAAGAAACCCAATACCAAATAAGTCCTTCGAGTAACAGTACAGATCCATACAAATCCATCATTCTTAATAAAAAAAAAAACTCGGCTATCTTGCGACGTTGTTTATGAACCTTGAAAAAGAACAGCCTGTCGGGTGAAGTAGGCCTAACATACTTACTAACAAAGTTAGCGTGAAGTGCTTGTTGTCATCTGCAGTCATTTCATGCATCCACGTCTCAAGTTTTTGAAGATTAGTTTTGTTGATAACAACACAATTGGGCTCGCGGGGTGAAGTTCACGAGGGCACACGACACTGAGGATGTGTTTATGCTACGACAAACAGGATCAATGACTAAAGGCCCGTAACCTGGAAAGCGCGCTAGCTGGCTTAAAACACATATTCCTTACGCATACTCCTCAAGAGAAGAGAAGAAGGAAAAGGGAGGGGGGGGGCAGGGCACCAACTAAAGTAGCTACACTCACAACGTATCCGCTTTTTCTTGTTTTCAAGTGTGCCACTCGATGAAGGTATTGAGGCTCTTGCGTTAGTTAGAAATGTGGCAGCTTGGGCTAGTTGGTATGGCATGACAATATTTCTAGCGCGTGAACAAAACGACGACACTGAGACAAGCTGGACACGAAGGACACAGGACTCGTGTCCTTCGTGTCCTGCTTGTCTCTGTGTCGTCGTTTTGTTCCCGCGCTATAACTATCGTCTTGCGTGAGGTCACTGCTCCGCAGCTTTACAAGCCTGATCTGAAGACCTACTGCAGAGGTCGCACTATTCTATTCTTTTGTTCAAAGCCCCTCTAAGTTAAAAGGGGCTTGTCGCTGAACCAGTTGGTTCATAACTTGAGAGAGAATCGCTATGGTGCAAACAGCGCGTATGGCGCAAAGCAGCCGTATTGGAAAGAAGACAACCATTACATTCCCAATAAAAAGGGCAAGCAGGCAGAGCGTGGATGCCTCAACTAAATTTAGGTGAGAAAGAAGCGATTTTTTTTCCAAAGATATCCTGTAAACATGTAAAGCTTAGTTTGTGCACTGTCCCTTTTGCTTTTCACTCAGTTTCATCCTCTAATAGGACGCGTGTTCATATGCGCTGGCATGATTTTTACAGTTACGGTCAGTTCAGTTTTCGGCGCATGCCGCGACTCTGTTTTAGTAGCTCATGATAAATTTTTACTTTTGTACTGTTTCTGTATATGCAATGAGATTACACTGTTTGGCGGCATATATAAATGGGAGCGGTTTCTGTTAACAAACACTTGGAAGCTGGCGACCATATCTGTCGCTTTCAAGTATCCACTTCGCCCCATTCTCCGCTGCGCCAGGCCAATTTTTTCTCACCGTATAACATCGTGCTTTGATTCAGTCTGTGGTAAAGCGACACCCAGACGCAGCCCAAATTTATTATTGTCAACACCTACGCACTAAACATAAAACTTAGCACAAAAATACACAAACTACAAATATTCCTCTGATTATGACACTGTGTCACTAAGGGCCTTTACACGCGCTTCCCGCACTACCTACAACGCACGTGACAGAACCCCTACCGCACGCGAGCGGGAGACAAATAAGCCAATTGGCGACGCTCTTTCCACCTCCGCAGCGTCGCCAATTGGCTTATTTGTCCCCCGCTTGCGTGCGGCAGGGGTCACGGCCCGTGCGTTGCGGCAGTGCGGGAAGCGCGTGAAACGGCCCTAAGAGGGCCCATAATGTCAGTCGAGGAAAATGCAAACTAGGAAAAGACCTGTCCCAGCAAGTTGGCACGCAGCCAAACAGCGTTGACGTCTAGAGCTATATGGAACGTTTCAAAACATTGGAGAGCATGCTTCCGCGGAGATATGGCCGGCATAACACAAACTGCGGAGTGTTAGAAAAAAATACGCGGACACAGTGCCTCAATGGAGCTCGCCCTGACGTCATGACATGACACGTAAACCTGAGCCTACGTGCATCAAGAGAGAGTTACCTAACGAGCTTCTCGCTGTTTCAGAAAACTTCCAAAAACTACTGCCTGTAAAGCGTGCTCTCCCTGTATGACAACCTTGCAGTGCAAAGAAGCTACCTTGCAAAACATGCCAATCTTCTTGAAATTGTTGCTTGTAAAGCGTGCTGTCACTGTGAGGAAACCATAGTATGCAAAAAAGCTCATTCTTTAGGTTACATTGAGCCTACACTCGCTTCAAAATATCCATAGAACGCTACCTGTGACCGTGCTCTTAATGTTTATCAATGGCGCAAGGTGAAAACACTACCTATTTTACTTCAACTAACGGAGCGGTTAATTGCGAATATCCGTAAATGATAATTCGCAAAGCAAACTCACGCCTTAAAAGAAAGATAACGAGAATAAGCGATACATAAGACACTGGCGATTATCACTCGCAAAAATTAAGCAAACAAATTACTTACTAAACTACCATACAAACTACTCACTAAAACGCTACGACTATTTCCGTAAGAGGAATGCCAGCAGCTCGTGTGCCTCCGATATGAAGCGCAAGCTAATATGAAGACATGCTACAAATAATTAGATGGCATAGAAATATACAGTACTCCATGGCCGGTCTTAACCATTGTTCAGTTACAAATAAGCATTTCGGAAGACAAATCAATAAGGAACGAAAGCAACCTGTACGCTCATCCTCGACTGAAAAAAAAAAGAACGTATTATAGTCACTCACGACTCGTTCTCATCTGGATTCGTCAACTTATTGAAGTTGTTACAATGTTAGCAGATATCGGGAAAAGTAAATTACGGCTGCGATTCCGAACTTAATGTTGTGACAGAGTCAAGTTTAACGAAGCTCCAATGTTTTAGTCCAACAGGGCAATTATTGCTATTATGAATGCTAAAGGGACTGCATCAAAATGTCAGGTCAACACGGGACAAAAAAAAAAAAAGCCAGACATTTACCAATAAACACTATCGCACTGATCATTTCCAAACTTCCCTGTTGAAGTGCATGAGCGGCAAAGGACCGTTATTCAAGAACTCAGGGTCTGTTTAGAGTAAAAGAAACGAGAGGAAGTGTGCCAGGGGAGAATACAGCCTGTAGTAAAAAGAAAAAAAAACACCACGAATCTTGATATCCTCATAAACACAACTCGTAAAAATAAAAATAAAAAGCCTATTTCAAGGACAAGGCTCATGTACAACAACTGGGGTGAGATCTCCAGTTATACGAAGGGATAAACAACGAAGACAGCGCCATCAGTCGGTTCGAAGCATAGCGGTTCGCTTTGAGAAGACGTTGTTCCATGTAGATGCGAGTTGAACAGAAGAAAAGCAGCGGTCTTGTAAACACGACTCGGGAAGTTCTACGACCATTCTTTTAAGTGAAAAAAAAAAACATGAACGAAGAAACTGACGGGGACAACTTTTTGATAAACGAACAAAGAAATGGCCTTTGCACTTGTGAAGCTTGTGTTATTGTATGCGCCTGCCAATCTATGTCAAGAATGGTGTTGACGCTTCCCGTTCGGTAGATCTTTCTCCACTCGGCTGGTGCGTAAACACGCACTCTCTCTTATATAAAAAAAGAGGAAATTGTAATTGATCACAACTCCGACGTTCCGGCGTTAGTAAACACAGAGGAGTAAAGAATAAAGAGAAAAAAAGACATTATAACGCACCCAGCAGTGGTGGTTTGCACTGCGACAGCAAACAGTAAGGTGAATCATCTATAACACGCGTATGCCTCAGCGCTGGGGGGTTTCGATATTTCGATACATACATTTTCCTATTTCCAAACCCGAACAACAGCCGCGATGAAAGTGGCGAAAGACCCAGAGGCCGATCAAATTGTTTTTCCGGGGAGATTTTTTTTTCGTTTTACTACGAGACAGCTTGTAAATGTATGGAAAGTTAGGGAGAAGGGAAGAAAGATTGCGATACTGAAATCTTGAAAAACGCGTAGCGATAAAAGATTAAAACGTCTTCGTACAATTAAAGGACATCCAAGGGATATCTGAAATACGTACGCCTAGAAGACGTCTAAAACAGACATTAAAGACGTCGCGGTAAATCTCGACGCGAGGACGAGGTACTCTCAAAAGCAGAAAAGCAGAGAAGCAAAAGGTGCATGCGGAGTAAGCGATGAACGGCATGCCGAGAATTGCTCGAGTCATAATAATCTATGAAGGAAAGAAAAAGAGAGAGTGATAAATATTAAAAAAAAAGTAGTCCAGATGGGCAAATACGTCACCCTGGGTAGTCCGCGCAGCTTCTGGTGGTGGGGAACAACACACTTCGGAAGACTTGACAGTAAAATACGGCATGCAGAAAATGATTTCGTGCAGGTGCAGAAAAGAAAGATAGAGAGGAAGATGCAGACAGAGGAACGTGTACACACTTACAGGTGACGTAAGACATCGGTGCAGGAGGTCACGAGACACTTGTTGACGTCCAGTGCCGTGTCGTGCGTTGAAGGACGCGGACTATGTACAGGGACTATTTCCTGTTTGCTAGTTGGAGAGTACATTCTTATCAATTGAAAGCTTTCACTAGAACAGCGTTAAGTAGACGAGTATAGTGTTAAAGGAATTGCATTGGATACTGTTGTATGCGACACATGGATGATGCCGCGATTGCATGGAAGAGAACGTTTGCAAGAGAAAACTGAGAAACGCGTTGCCAGCTATCAAAATGAGAAATACACGAAGTTATCGCTTTCGTGTAGTTTTGTTGGCTATAACTAATTAAAATATTATTAAGACTACAGCCCTAGCTTCCCGTCAACCATTTCTGCTTCAGAAAAAAAAAAGTATTCACCGATCACTTAGAAGTACTTCTACCTAAGGTTTCAATTGAAGATTGGACGGAAATTTAAAATAATTATTGCAGAAGTTTCAAATAGCAGTATTTCCCCTAATGCCGAGTTTGTTCCAAATTAAAACTTTGACGGCAAAAAAAAAACCTGGGGCATTTTTTCGTCGTTATTGAAAACACACACATGAACAGGCAGCGCTCTTTTTCTGGGAAAATTACGAAGCGGTAAGCTGCCGGTCTCCGCACGAAAACTTCCTGAAGGAGCCTACCCGTGACCTCTCCAACAAGCGGTCCCAAAAACTTTCTTCTTTAAAGCCTGCTGCTCTAGACTTAAGCGTCGCCGTCGCTCTATAAGCCTTTGCTTGGTGTCGAAGGCTTTACGACCACGTAATACTCCTTTTTGGATTGAGGCGACCAAGCGTACAATGAAGGAACGAAGAAGAGGCACCAACTAAGACTGGAAGGTCGCCAGTAAATTCAATTCTCGCCCAGCTTGTTCCAAGAATAATATGGCCGAGTCCGGGCGATTAAAGTATCTGTGGAATCACAGGATGCTTACGTTTTTGCTTGTTTTTTTCTTTCGCTACACTGAAAATGACGTTTTGACTGAGCCGTATTTGATTAGATCGAGACGGGCACAAAAGCAACGCCCCTTTGTTAAAATAGAAGCCATTATTTATGTATATTTCCGTACTTATTCTGCCGAACTCGTTGTCCTTTGAAGGGTTCCGAGCTGTTCAATTCTGAAACAAAATGAGTTTTCTGCCACTCAAATTTGTCTGTATGCAGCTTCTTTCGCTTCCGTTTATGACGGTCTGCGTATGACAAAAAAAAACAAAACAAACACATCGATACTGTTCTAACATAGTGTGACGATGACTCAATACTACATGAGCCTGCCTCGTACATTATTCTGCACTAGATGCACAGCTCAGCTATAAAACACTCTCGACATGCTAGGCAACGTTATTATGTTTCGCAGACTTACTATTCACTGCCGGATACAAGACTGTCGTGCGATATTGAGCCCCCAATTGGCATAGCAACGAAACATCCCGTTGCAATATCCTCCCGTCACCTGCATCGTTGGTGATCCAAAGTTTTATTAAACCGGCTCCTACAAAGAAATAAATGACAGCGAAGCTAAGAGTGTCAGCCAACGTTCTCAGCATCCCCCTTTTAATCGAAAAAAAAAAAAACGGAAAACGTTGTCTTATGACGCACGTCAGTGACGTGAGAATGACGTGATGATGACGTGACGGGGCGTCTGACGGCTGTGGCGACGAGAACTGTGAACTGGAACATTCAAATGGGGCTACGATGAGTCGTAGTAACTAATGATATGAGTCGCTTTTCTTAAAGCCTTGTATAGCATTTTCATAGAATTCTAAAGGCTGTGAAAAATACCTCGGCATCACGAAGGAGGGTGAAGGTGAATGAGCAGGGTATGAGTGAGTGGGTAAACAGTGAGCGAGTGTGTAAATGAGTGAGTGGGGAGATAGACGTCTGTGTGAGAGACTTGAGGGCAGACGACAACGCACGCCATCAGTGAGGAGGAAGAGGAGGAGGAAGAGGCACAGGTGCAGACGACGACCACATCCACCTCGATGACAGCGCCCTCGCTCGTCACCACGTAGAGTGAAGGTGCGCAGAAAGGGGGTTATATAGATACAGAGATGTCGAGAGGTAGAAGGTTAGAGAGAGAGAGGGGAAAAAGAAGAAGAATAACAGCAACACACACGAGACAAGACACCGACACCACCACATCTCCACCACCACCAGCAGCGGTAGCCAAATAAATCGCCACCATTTAAATCCATGCACATGTGTATTGGGTAGTAAACGGTGGCTACGTTGGGAAGTGGGTAATAAACACCAGCGTTAGTCGCGGCGCCACTCTGCAGATATCGAATCATCTTTCCATGTAACGTCATTGATTTCTGAAACGCGCGCTTGGTGTTAAATCGTTTGATGCGTTAATATATTTAGCAAGCCAACACCAGCTGACAGTAGCCATCATTTAGCCAACGTTTAACTGTGCTGGTAGCATGCGCGCAAATGTGGTTGACTAGCTTAGGAATGCCTCTGCTAGAAAAGAGTGTAATCGACCGCCGTTAACGCCACGCTGACGTCATCAGCGGTGGAAAAACTAGCCAGCAAAATCGTAAAACTTGGACCTTACTTCCCCTTTGTACATTACGAATAAAAAATTAGAAGAAACGAAGTGTTGGGAGGAGAATGTTAGATTTAAACCGACTTGGCGTAAGTACGCGTCCGAGTTTGACGAAAGACCGTCGCAATCGACAAAACATAATGAGAAGAATGAAAAAGAGAGAAAGCATCGTAAATCACGTGATTGGTGGCAAAGTAAGCACCATTAGCAACTCAAGGAAGTAATCAACTTGCGGCGCCTATCAACAGGCCCGGGGCTCACTGAAACTAGCGCTGCCCAAAGCGAAAAAAAAAGATAAGGAAAGAAAAAGAAAGAGGCTGCCGTAGAGACAGCGAAGGTCGCGTCAAACCGAGAGTTCCCGAGCATTTCGGTCCGCGTTAGGATAACGTAACGCGAGTCGCACTACGCAAACACCGCCACGTTGTCGACGGCGCCGCGATAGACGGATGCGGACCGAACAAGCAACACTGACGACCACGGCTAGGAGACTGTAATTAGAACCGTGTTTACGAACTAGCCTGCCGGAACATCCCATTAGGCAAAGGAAGGAGCTTGCCATTAACTCCCTCGCATATTAGCGCGCTAACCGAAAATCCCGGAAGTTAGTGTCGAATTCGATATGCGGTATTTTTTTTTCTAACGCGTTTGATTGAGACGAAATTATCTGGTGACGGATTAGCTGTGTGTAACGTAACTGAGTGTATACGCAAAAAAGTGTGCCTGTCTCTCTTTCTGGTAAGTGCATTATATTAAACATAACATCTACGGTTTCGCGTTCCAGAACCAGCATGTGACTATGAGAGACGCCATAGCGGAGGGTTGCCGAAATTTCGACCTTCTGATGTTCTTTCGCGAACATTAACATCACACAGTACACGGGCCTCTACCATTTAAATAGCTCCTATCAAAATGAGACTGCCACGTCGGGGATCGAACCTACGACCTTGGCGTGAGCAGCCGAGCAATTCAGCCCCCCTGATCCATCATGACAGATAGTCTCTTTTTTCTTTTCAGGGATAGAACTCTTTTTTTTAAATATACACTTCGAGAGATGCACTCTGACGGCTCTCTTAAACGAGTATAACGACATCCAAAAGAAGTTAACCTGTATAATTAGAAATGCTTATGCATATTACAAGTAGGGACTCACCAGGTAAGAGTAAAATGACTCTCTCTTCTTTTAAAATTTAGATTGCCCGAGGGTAAGTGTGATGGAAGCGAAACGCCCGTAATTGTACAGCCCCGCGTGAGACCTGCTTCTCCAAGCCGCGGCGTTCAGAGGCGACAACGAAACGTGCAGCTAGTATTACAGAAGCGTCGCGATTCTGGTTCATGCTTCCTTTAGAGTGCGCGCGTACACGGCAGATACAAATATTTCTCTGGCGGCTACGACGTGTCGTCTTCAGAAAGATACAAACAACGAGATTCTGTAGTAGAACCGTGAACACGCCTTGTTACGATGACGTAATTTCTGTCGTAACAATAAAAAAAAATTCGTGATCGCCATAACAACACGGGCCTGCAGTTTTTTTTTTCTCTTATTACTGTCATTCTGAGACATTTTATGTACGCATATATATGTCAAACGTGTTCTTTTCTTTACTGGCTATGCTACTGCTCCGCTCCTCCAATGCTTCTATCACCATGCAGGTAATCTGTACATAAATTGTTTTTCGTTGATAATGTTACAGTGCCATTTGTATATGTGTGCATGCTACGCATCTTGCTTTTATTTATATATATACAATTTTGTCAACCCCCTTACCTCCTACGTAACGCCTTTACAGCGATGTAGGTAATCTGCACATAAACAACCCTGAGCGACGTCTTTGTGATCTCGTTGTGCGAATCAATATTTCAGCTACACGTGCGAACTGCATACTCCGAACGGTTCTATCCTTGACGCCTATTTTGACACCAAGGACGGGCCAAAAATCCGATAGTATGTGTCCAGAGCGATTTGCATAATAATAAGGCCCCGCCTGCCACAGACCCACCACCCGCCTCGCGAAATCGAGACTCGTAGATTCGGTAGCCGACTCGTCGACTTTCGTTCTCGCCGGCTAATCCCTTAAAAGAAAGCTGTTATCCCAAGCTGTCGCGAATTCAATTATACACCAGGATTAGGTGAGCGCCGTTACAAAATCGCGAAGCCGTAAGCCCCGTTCGAAGAAACGGCGGATTATGGAGTCAAAATCGGATCGCGCTACTTTCCCGCTGCGTCGGTCGCCAAAAGAGATTCGAGTCATGACTGAATTTCGGGGGCGTCGCGCGACAGAAAACGCGACGCAATTACGAGGCACGTCCCATGATGGAAGAGACCTTCAGTTAACGTTGCTTACCCTTAGGTTCTTTGACGTTGCACCGACACGTTAGGCGTACGAGTCCATTTTGCAGTTCGTGCAGATTGTAGTAATAAACATTTATCGTCCCAGAACGGCTGTATGATTATGAGAGACGCCGTAGTGGAAGGCACTGGAAATTTGGACCACCTGGAGTTCTTTAACGTAATGCTAAGTCTAAGTACACGGTCTTCGATAATTGTCGCCCACACCAAAATAAGGCCACCGTGGCTCGGATTTCGTCACGCGGCTTTCAAGTCAGCGGTGAATCACCAACTCCGCCTAAGTTCCAAGTACGAGCTTTCCGGCCATAATTAAATAATCGCCGCACCGTATAAGACGAGTTGAACAGTACACGCCTATCGTGGCCACCGTGTCTCTCAGACATTCAGCGTTCTCATCTGAAGCTGCGATGCCATTTGATGACAATGAACGTGCACCAACTCATCCACATGCCATTCCCACCTAACGCGCCACTTGGTCCTGAGTTCGGCTACTCCTGACATGAAGTCGTTTTTAAATTTACTTCGACCTAACGATTTCTTGGGGCGTACTTCCGGTACGAAACCACAGAAGGGTTCTTGTGCGTGCGTTTGACCTTGCACTTGAGTTAGACGCGTCACCTCGTTCCCTTCAGTCGTGTCCATGTTTGCAGCCCCCCCCCCCCCTTCGTGGCAAATACTAACCACCTATCTGCCCTTTCTGTCGTTCTGAAATACATGCTATATTCTTATAGTGCGGGCTGAGGCTTAATTCTTTTTCCATCTCACAATAAAGAATGTCGTTCCGAGATAACCTCGCTCGCGAAACCGCGACAGGGAGTCTGAAACCTGACCTTCTTTGGGCACTCGTTGGCCGTCATTAAAGGCTAAATGCGTACCAGCAGTTTGCAACCGCTTGCATTTCGCTACATGGGGACCTATATCCGACGTTCTCCTTGCTTCAAGAGAGCTGCGCGCCCCGCCACGTAGGTCTGGTAGCTAAGGTACTTGGCTGCTGACCCACAGGTCGCGGGATCAAATCCCGGCTGTGGAAGCTGCATTTCCGATGGAGGCGGAAATGTAGGCCCGTGTACTCATCAGATTTGGGTGCACGTTAAAGAACATCAGGTTATCTAAATTTCCGGAGCTCTCCACTATGGCGTCTCTCATAATCATATGGTAGTTTTGGGACGTTAAACCTCAGAAATCAAATCAAATAAAAAATTAAGAGAGCTGCGCGAGGGTCCTTAATAATACGGGTTTGCAAGAATCGTGGACATACCGCGAGCCGTTCGCAGCATAGCCTCACAGCATACGAAATAACGGGGGGAGGGGGAGGGAGTAAGAGAGAGAGAGAGGCTCGAATAACTTTAAATAAGCCCCTTCAAACCGGCAAACGCGGCGGTCCGACTCGCTAAATAATTTACATTCTAAGACCACGAGGCCTGGCTCGCGCGAGGAATGCGCAGCACCGGTCGTTATGCCGCAACGTCGAGGTTGAAGGGAATAAGGGAGGCGTCATTAAAGCTCCACCCGTAGGCAGAAGCGGGCCACGTGCTGCCCAGTTGCGTCGTTAGCGAGCCGAGACAGACGCGCCACACCATCCTCCCCATTCCTTTTCTCGAGAAATCATCGCCTTCATTTCCCAACGCGCGCAGAAGCACGTCGGCTATGCCGCGTGGTTCCCCTTAATGCGAGCGCCGGTCTAATGATTTGTTTTGCCACATAGGCGAGATAAAGGGAGACCACTAGAGCACTCGTTATAAATCATTATACGTCAGTAAAACAGATTATTAGCTAAGCAAGAAAGAATTTCGGAAATAACGTTAAGGTTTAACCCCAGCGGGTCAACGTCCTATTAATCGAGCTTACAATGACAAGCCGTCTGATTACCGTTATCCACCGGTTGTCGCTTTGGACGAGACATGTACGCGCCTTTTCTTGATCGGAACGAAAGATATAACTGATCAATAGGCTCATTGTCATGCGAACGCAGTCATGCTTACTGTGGGTGCATGCCTGACATTAATCAATCTTGCAACATTTCGATGAATTAGCGAATACTTCATTAAAGAAAGTTATAGCATGATGCGACTGTTTGGCATGTAATTTGTTTCAGTGAGTGACACGCAATATGTTACCAAAATCATTTTTGTTTGAGCCAGTTAGACAAGAAAATGCAATAATTAAGGTGCGATATGAACACAGTTAAAAAACATCCAAATCGGCACGCCACACTTAAGCAAGCCAATCGTGATCTATCGCACCTTAATAACAGTACAACACTGTCATAATAAACGAGCGATTAAAGAAAGTACGAATTCTTGCGCTCATCTATTTCAGATATTGCCTTAAACGGGTAGCAAACATGGAGCACATCGAGAGAAAAAGAAAAGCAATCACGTCTAGTCTAAGAAGGAAAAAAAAATGATGAACGTTATAAAGGAGCCTTTCGCTGAGAGTATGATTTTGGGGAAGAAAGGGGGAAAAGGTGTAAACCTAGAAACCAAAACCTTGGTCCCTTCATGTCTTGTTTCTTTTTCTTGTTTGTTCTAACTGCATGGCGAGTCGATTGCATGCGCACCGGTGAATAGAAGCAGGCGGTGTTGTTTGTGTGACGTGCACGTGCCGAGAGTTATACGCTCCGTCTCAAACTAGCGCAACAAGGCCCGCACGAATTACTGAAAATGTGCCAGTCACTTTATAGGCGACCCGAGACGTGCTGGAAGTACGAACGCAACTCGCTGTCGTGAAACATAATACAGCGTGCTCTCGCGTATAAGCCGTACACTATATGCCAAAATATGGACCTTAAGTCGGCGTGCACCATATATATATATATATATATATATATATATATATATATATATATATATATATATATATATATAGTACGCATACACAAAAGTACGTCTTTTTAGATGCGAAGCTGCTCCTAGATTAGCCTGTGTAACGCTGTCCCTCCGTACACCTCCACTGCGCATGCTCGCGTCACGACCTGCCGACCCAGGAAGACACCCGAAAAACTGTCGCCTCGCAAGGCCGACGCAGGCAGTGTCTGCTTGTAAAAAAAATAACGACTCCTCGCGCTGCACCACCATTCACTGGCCACCCCGTATTTTTATACGCACTGGATCGCGCGTTCAGAACTCAGTCAAGAACATTTTGCTTGATGAGCGCCAGCGTCAACGTCGCACGCCAGTGTAAGCGCTATAGCGCCCACAGCTTCGCATCTACACACGCTTCGCTTTAGCGGGAGATGGTTCAAGTTTTTGTTTGTTTGGTTGTTTTTCCAGCAGCTTGCGAGTGGGGGGTGCCGGTTATACACGATGAGATACGGTATGCTATTTGCATTAGTCACTAATAGTTTATGTAGTTTGCGCTGTAACACGTAAGCAGAACTGCCACCGAAGAAGCGACACTGGACACGAAAGACGTTTAGACGCGTTTGTTTCATCTCTGCAAACCGTAGGACTAAGCTTCACGTGCAAGATGTTCTCGAAAAAGAGGCGCGCTTTTGAATATCGCAACACGTCTAACGAGAGCGTGCGCGGATGCTTGAATGAACGATGCGATAACTTTGCATCTTCAGTGACATAGCTGAATTTATTACGTGCTCACGTACGCGGTCGCATATGTAATGGAGCGTGAATAATGCAGCGTCGCCGCGCTGCTCGAACAAGCGTATCGTGATTTGAGGCGAATCGCCAGCGAGAATCGCGACGTGCGCGAGAGAGAAAAAAAGATTACCAGCGTCCTCTTGTCATATTGTTTGCGTGCGATCGTAGTTCCTTACGCTACGATCTCGCAATTGTCGAGAACGCGTACCGGGTAACTCACTAACGCGGGGAAGCACCGTCGGATTGTAGGTCGAGCCCATCTGAAAAGCGAGCTACCTACTAGTTTCAAGAAACTACAGAAAAAAAAGAAGTTGAAATAGCAAAGCTATTTTGTCGCTTGGGCGGCACAATTTTACTGCGCTTGGACAAAACCAGTAAGTAGGCACCGCTTTGAAGCCACTGGCTGAGTTGTCTTTCTCTCCTTGCCTCAGTAAGCAAAAAAGTGTAAAAAAAGAAAAAGCCGAAAAAAAGAACGTAGCAAATTGTGCCTTTAGTGCGCTGGTATTAACAGGCTCAAGCTACAGGAAAAATAAAAACAAAAGCCCGAGATATACTCAGCGCTCGCCTGTGTTCTTTCTGTGCATAGTCCTTTGTTGCGCTGTTGTCAGTATAATAGATCACAAACTTGCCCAACAACTTGCTCTTTAAGAAGCCTAAGTTTAAGGATGATGGCATACACATAATTGCTGACATAAAAAATTACGAGCACAATTCTAGCCACTGCTGGCTAAAGTTGGCTGCTGTTAGCCAGTGTTGGTCTTATTGACTTCGAAAGTTGTACTATCAGCGTCAAATGAACCCCAAACAGCACCAAACCTTCGCGACAGTGTGGTGCGGGCCGTCCAGTTATCACCGTTGACAGGCGCGCGCTTACTGTTCGGCAGCTCTGCGCATATATGCGTGCCTGTCCGCGATGATCGGTGTGTACTGTCAGCGTCAAGTGGAACCCGAACAGCGGCAAGCCTTCGCGATGGTATATGCGTGCCTGTCCGCGATGATAGCTGGACGGCACGCATATACCATCGCGAAGGCTTGCCGCTGTTCGGGTTCCACTTGAAGCTGACAGTACACGCCGATTCCATTACACAAGGCGCGCGGCAGTGCGGCACTGCCAGTCAATTTCGAAAAGCTGGGTTTCAGGAGCACGCACCTGAGAGAGGGAGAAAGTACGCGGGCGTTACGTTTCGGCTCCTATGTATATGCGGAATTGAGCTACCGCGGCCCGCTTCGTCGAGCCTAGCTGAATGAGCTTAACATGGTTAAGCAGCTGCGGATCAGCTAGATAAGCTAAGGTAAGTGAAGCTAACGCATTCCGTTAAAAACTACCTCTATATTCCCGAAATGTCGAGTCGTGCGCACATTGTATTACGCCATTTTTTTCATTTTATTGTTCTATTCCACCCCCCCCCCAAAAAAAAAAACGCATGTGTGCACTCATGCGATGTTGTTATGTATCACGTTAAACATGTTGAACATTCGGCTAATTGGAATTTTGACAATACTTCCATTGCGAAATGGCGCCGCAGAACGAAACGCCAGATCGGAAAACAAACACGGTGCGCCCGCGTTCGTCTTCCCTAATGTCAGCCAGTTTATTCTCGCTACTTGCTATGTATACTAACACGTGTTACAGCCAATACACACTCACTTTCGCCAATAAAGTGAAGCGTTGAGACGGAGCGTATATTAAGTGTACGCAAACGCGTGAGTATCAGCGTGAGCATGTTCCGATTGTATATACGCGCGTGTTCGCGTGCAGGTGGACGTAGCAGAATCAGGAAGGACATACGTACCTTCTGGTTGATCCTGTCGATCTGCCGATTTTGCGACTCAATCTCGCTGCCCATGTCGATTGCCATATTGCGCAGGTTCCCGATCATGGTGGACACTTGAACCATGTTATCCTCCATCTCGTTCTCACGGTCGTCGTTTGTGATTCTGTAGAGATAGAAAAAAAGAGAAGGAAGGAGATGGAGAGAAAGAACAGAATTTTCCCGTCACACGCACGAACTACAAGACGGCTCGCTAACTTCCATAGCGTAAGCACGTAATGTATGAAACGGGCTGAAATAGCAGCGAAGCCGGTGGCCGCCTTTAATTATTAGCAGGGTTTTAATTAGAAGGGTCAAAATCAAATGCCCTAAGTAACACGGTTTTACTATAAATGCCCTCTTAACGAACGAACTATTTAACACCACATTACCGCAGCCATGATTAAAACCCTCCCTAGCGTGATAAAAATTAAATCATATTAATTATATAGGTCTTAATTTAAGCAGTCATAATTTGAATATCTTAATTAGTGTGGTCACAATGAACAATATTATTATTATTATTATGGTCTCACGCAACATGATCCTAATTAGCATGGTCAGATTCTAGCAACGCGAGACGCCCTATAAGGTGGAGGCCAATCATGACAACAGTTCTCTGGCTACAGGAACCAGTGGAACGAAAACCTCAAAGAGCTCCGTTGTCGAAAAAAGAAAACCATGACTATAGAAAATTGGAGAGACAGGCGAACTGCGTTAGTTGCCCTCATAACACGTTCCACGTGATACACGTTCTGATCTAATTTGCATCGAGCCACCGCGAGCAGCAGCTGGCGCAATCGATCAGGCTCTGCAATAAAGAAAAGGTATCCCACTCGGCGCCGGTGCACCACGCGAACATTGCGGAATAATTAAACGTTGAAGTAGCGGTACTGTAGCTTCTGCGGCACACGAGGCACGCACTGCGCACGTTCGTTACCTCGTTTACACGCGGTGCGCCGCCACTGGTTTCTGGGACCCTTTAGCACGTGTACGTCTTCGCATCGATCGAATCACTATACCTTCGGGCAAAGCCGCTTGCATAAAACAGAGCGATAACGAGGAACGAGAGGCAACCTTGTCGCCTGCGAAGCTTGAACTTGATTAACGTTACGCCGAACTCGGTGTTGTTGTTTTTTCGTCGTCATTGTTGGATGCCGCATTTGTTAAACGGCAGTAGTAGCAATAACAACACTCAGAGAGAGGGTCGGTGCAACCACGGCTAACTTAAACCGCTTTCTCCCCGCTTAATTAAGGAGCTCGCCCGTGTGCTCAGATTTGGGTGCACGTTAAAGCACCCCAGGTGGTCGAAATTTCCGGAGCCCTCCACTACGGCGTCTCTCATAATCATAAGGTGGTTTTGGGACGTTATACCCCACATATCAATCAATTAATTAAGGAGCTCGCAAATAGCGCATCAAGGCAATAACGTGCTCGAGGAAACCACGTAAACAATCCGACCCCGGCAGATAAAAACAAAACACAAGAAAGTAGGAAAAAGTGAAAGGGTTGAAATTCAGGTAGAGGCGTATCACATTTCACGGCACGGTTCGCGAACCCGACGAAGCGCCAGCAAAACACTGAGAACAGCGTTTGAAAAAAAAAGACACAAAAAGCAGCCATGCGCAAAAACTGTTCGCGCGGAGCAAAAACGGAAGCAAGAAGAATTAAAAATAAAATAACGTGCAAACCGAACGAACACGAAACAATGACTGCCGGCCTGTGTAGACGTGCGTATATAGTTGCGGCCGCTACGGGCTGGCCGACCATCAGCCGAAGCCGATATCGAACCGAGGTAAGCCGCAAAACTAGCCGTCAACACCAGTCTGGGCCGCGTGCAGAATCAATGGCGTCATGGCATTCAAGTTTATGATGCCGCAGCACGCACACACCGCGCTCCACTCTTTTCAGGATTTAGAGAGAGAGAGAGAGAGAGTACACGAGCCGGATGCTTGTATTCTCCCGATTTCGTTACCGCTTGCGACTCGGTGCTGGTATGGCGTGACCGCATTGCGCGTGCCTTCGCAACGAAGCGAGTTAAACTTAGCGCAGTTCGATTCGCCAGTCGCACAAAGAACGACAGCCGCAACGCTGCGGTTGGTAGATGGGCGTATCTAGCTCGATAACCCTGCCATTGGCTGACTATCGCCCACTCACGCAAATAGAATAATAAGAAATCGGGAGATGTGCATTCGAATGTAAGGCTAAGGAGAAACTCGGCTTCGCTGATCCGCACACCAGAGCGAAAGACACAACTCGGGCGAACCACTCCGAGTACGGGTACTTATTGACGTCATCGAGGTATCCATATTGCCGAACAGACTGGTTCAAAGGAAGGAGGAAGCTTCTTCATCTTGAATAGTTGCACGAGAATACAATACAGCGCACAGGAAGTCGGAGTTGACAAAGTTTGATGATTATTATGTGGGGTTTAACGTCCAGAAACCACCATATGATTATGACAGACAGCGTAGTGGAGGGCTCCGGAAATTTCGACCACCTGGGGTTCTTTAACGTGCACCCAAATCTGAGCACCCGGGCCTACAACAGTTCCACCTCCATCGAAAATGCAGCCGCCGCCGCCGGGATTCGATCCCGCGACCGAGTACCTTAGACACTACATCACCGCGGCGTGGTAAGGTTTATATATCAGGCACTGTCTAAAGCGTTGTCTAGGTCGCGCGTAATTTCAGCAGAAAAGGGAAAGCTTGCCGTAGGGAGCATTCAAGTGAGGCCATTTCGCTGCACCGGTCGCATCTTCCACTGTACTTCTGGACACAGACTGATGGAGGTACGGCGCAGCGTTTACTTGTGCTTTGCTGTCCAATAATACGCCAGTGTCGATTACGTCATAGGAGTACCATATAGTGCAGATGACTTCATTAATGTTGAACGACGTCATAGAGACTGCTGTATTGTTGTACAGTACAGTCATCACAGCTAAAAAAGCTCAGTTTTATATAGATGCGCACGCGTAAAGCTGCAAAGTGAAAGTATAGTGATTATGCGTGACTGCAGAACTGCACACGTCACTTCCTTTGCGGCCTTCAATGACGTCACAGACCTCGTACCGGGAGGTGAGGGAGCGTCGTGGAAAGAGCGTGAGATCAGCCGTTTGCGCACCGCTAATTCTTCTGACTAACTAACGAATACACCCGTTTTTATCAACACAATCTTTTAAACGTGCCGGCGACAAATCTCCACACAGTGTCTTCATTCCAATTATAATATATAAGCGCTATTGCGGCGTGATCTTATCTCATATTTTGTTAACACAAACAAGCCTATATCTCTGTATCGTAGTGCTACTACGGATGCAACAGTAAAGACCTGGATTCTACGAATATTTGCCGTGTTTTTTGCCCACCAATCTTCTTATCACGACTGGAGGCCGTTCAGTATGCCTAACGTGATAGTGACAACATCTGGGGTTTTGCGACCCGAAACCATATATCATTATGAGAGACGCCGTAAAGGAGGGCTCCGGAAAATTTGACCATCTCGCGTTCTTTAACGTGCGCTGGCACCGCAAAGCACACGCACCTAAACTATTTCACCTCCAACGAAATGGCATCATTCCGGCCAGGATCAAGCCAGCGACCTTCTGGCCATTAGAAGAGTATAACGCAGCCACTGAACCACCATGGCATACAGTGCGCATAATGTGGCAATACGCATAACGCCATCCAGCCGGCTAATAATGAAATAGTCCTTTTTGACGGTTCCGTATTCTGATTCGCTGATGCAACCTCATTAACGAGACTAGGCCTCACTGCGCTGACGTTGATGAGACAAGACGCCAGAACCGAGAGCGCGCGAAGTCAGAGTGACTCTCGGTTCTTCGCGCGTCATCTTGTAGCTATATATATATATATATATATATATATATATATATATATATATATATATATATATATATATATATATATATAGCGACAAGATGACACCGTTCGTCACAAATACGCCGGCGAATCCGTAGTGTGTACAGTGCGCCCACGAGCGCCCAAACATGGCCCCGCAAGTAAACACGAGCGAGGGTGCACCACACGTAAATTACCCGGAGTTGCCACGAATAAACGATCGGTTTTGCTGGAACAGGCGAAAACAGCGGGAAAAGAAGCGGCGGCAACACAAACAAGGCACCGAAAGCCGACACACAGACATGGCATGCAAGAAACGTCGACCCGAACGACGCCTGTCTAGTCACTGAGCTAAACGAAGACTCTACGAAACATTTTACTTTTACGCGATCATTCAACGGGACACAGACGATGACCTGTCAGCGTCCGGTCGCGATTTATTTTCGGCATCGCCGATATAATAAGGCATCCTTTAGTGCGGCGCCATTAGTCAAACAAGGACACTTGCCGACTATATTAAACTATACCGAGTATGTAATGCGTTCTATTTCTAAAGCATGATGGACGTTACAGTTGGTCATTGAACTCGCCTTGTCATTCGCTGCATTACGGCAACATAACCAGTAAGCTACCACGAAGGGTCTTCTATGCAAATATTGACAGCTTAGAGGAGACGAGAGACTCAAATTACGCGAACACAATATAGGCGTGCCTAAAAAAAAAGAAAAGCGTAGCTTGCACTGAAGCGCTATGCAAGCCAGCCGAGACCGCGTTCTTACGATTTTTCCAAGTTCTGTAATTTTCGTCTGTCTTTCCCGCTCTAGTTCTTTCTTTTCTTTCACTGGCATTTTCGGTATATGCATTGTTTGTATCTATTTTATTACTTTCCTTCTCTATATTTCTGTTTCTTGGTCTTTCCTTCCATCTCTGATTATCTCCATTGAACTCTTTCCTACTCCTTGTATCCTTCGTCAATTGGTATCTATGTGCTATGCTTTACACTTTCTTTTTTTCCCTCCTTTTCGCACTCACTTTCCTGCCTTACACCCTTATTGCACTAAACTATACAAGGCTATGCTACACTCCGCTAGCGAGCCTGAACAGCCGAGTAGTCAAGACGCTCTTCTTCGAATCGTGGGTGCGCACGTTCGAATCTCTGCCCGCGAAGAAAAGTTGCCCCTATAGTTCATCTCCTTATCTTTATTTTAACACAAAAGCGTCTTATGCAGTGGTCAACCAAGATTTCGCTGACATATTTGCGTGACGGAAATATGTCAGCAAAATAAACACAACAAAGAAAATGAGAACAAAAAGTTTCGCTGCTTTGGGTGACCTAGTAGTTGAAGTTGCGCCCACTCGGTGCCAGCCGCTGTAACCATTGCGCCACCGACGCAGTTGCACGACGCTTTGCAAACGCACCTTGTATCTTTCGCACATCAACGCACTGTAAACTGTACCCTATATATCTGCGATGTTATACCACTTACTGTGATGGAGGAATTATTCGTATTTATCCCCTCTCCTTCAGTACTCGTTATACGGCCCCTTAGGGTTATCGTTATCGTGTCCCGCGCCGCAGATATCTGTGCACGTGTTCCGAAAATGAAGAAGAAAATGAAGAGGACGAAGAGAGCGTGTGCCAGTAAATGATGATTACCAGTTTGACGCCGCAGCTCCCACACTAACGGCCATCATTAAACAGCTCTAGCGTTAAAAAGAAAGCGTGTTTTGAAAGGCCACGTAATTGGGCTAGCTGGTACAAGTTGACTCGAGCTATCACAAAACAGCACACGAAAAGACTTCATACTAGGCGATGAAACAAGCAGCGCGAGCGTACATTGTGTCTGTTTTTTGGTCTCACGCATCGTCTTGTCATGCACTATTTTGCTGCGTCATGTTTCGATCAATCGCGGGAGATACAGCCGATTGCGGAAAAATGCCTAGGGAAATTCGGAGCGGAAAAACTGCCACACCACCGAATTTGCGACGCAGCTCGCATAACTACTCAAAACAACGTCAGATGGTTCCGGGAGGCGTTATTCTCTAGATTTTTCGGTAGCAGTCGAAAAATCTTGCCGGCCCGAAGCACTGCGCATCACCTCGAGCTACCTATGATGACAAGGCTTCTTATAGATCGGCAACGCCATTATTCGACGCTTCGTTAAGTGGCGACATAGGAAATAAGCACGAAGCAGAAAAAAAAAAAGACGGAAGAAGATGCCAAGCTACGCCCTAAATGTAGTCCTGAGTGCAGCGAAAGCAAGTTCGGCCGCTACGAAGAAAAAAACTAAATATTGGTGGAAGTAACGCTCGCGTCAGAGCCACTTCCGAAAGCCTCCTTCCGCTGCCGGGAATTCGGGAAGTGGCCGCGGCAAACGCCACCACGGAAGAGCTAGGCGGCGCAGAATGAAGTGCGTCTAACGATTTCCGATCGCAAGAGAAAAAACATTGTCACCCCCTCCCCCGTTTCTTCATTCCAGCGCCACTCACCCCTTTCTCCACATTTACTCTTGCTTTTGAAAGCACGTGGACTACGTCTAGCTCACGAACGACAACCAAGCAACTTGTCTGCTCTCTCTCCTCCAGCTGCTATTTGTGAAGAACGCGAAGGACGAAGGTACGTTTTTTTTTTTTCGTCTAACCGTTGTTGGCTGACGAGCGGAGAGTGAGAGTGCAAACGGTAAGCAGTAGTGGCCGTAAGTTGGAGAGCAGAACGCGGCGCCAAAGGCAGTTTCTGTCGAAAACGGGCACGAGCGTTGAAAACGGAATCAATCTGGAGGAGAAGATTGGGGGACGCAGGGAAGCGGACTCTGGATAACCGGCGCGTAAATTGAGCAATTGTGACCCTCTACTGGCACCCCCCTCCCTCCTCTTTACTTTGCCTCCTTGCAAGCATCGCCTCCCTGCTGGTAGCCTACACGTCGGCGGGGCCCTATGATTACACGCATCGCATCTGCGTCGAAGAAGTTGCCACCGGAAGTGCAGTCAGCGCTGAGACCGAGCACCAGCTGGGGGAAGATAAGCGACCCTCTCCAGAATGGTGGGTGCGATTCGAAAGAGAACGGGATTGGTACGGCCGTAGGCAGGAATAAGAGAAAGACTAGACTGAAGATTGTCCCGCGATTCGATACGATCGAAGGAAGGGAGTTCAGCCTAGCTGCGCATAAAGAGAAACGCACGCGCGACCAAAGTAGGGGGTCCGGGAAGTCGGTTTGCGGCACGTCGCGGGAAGTTCGCCCGTTAACGTACGTCGACCGACCTGTGATGCTGCGATTGAGTGGGAAAATAGTTCCCCAAATGCTAGCCAGATAAACGCTACTGCGATCTATTCCGACAGAGCTTCGTAATCCTGCGATTCTTGAACGAGCAACAACCCGCTAACACGCTGGAG
The DNA here is from genome assembly GCA_013436015.1 of Rhipicephalus annulatus. Classification (NCBI taxonomy): domain Eukaryota; kingdom Metazoa; phylum Arthropoda; class Arachnida; order Ixodida; family Ixodidae; genus Rhipicephalus; species Rhipicephalus annulatus. The sequence goes on from WOVY01002004.1 coordinate 321,515, forward strand.
GATTGATCGTTTGGAGCCTAGCAGCTGAGACGACAAATAGTCGAAGCGGTGACGTCACAGCCTAAACATCAGACGAGCATTCGCCAAGTCACCGCGATTGGTCACAAAGCTTCCGCGCCTAATGCTGCTAAACAAGACTCTAGCATCAAACGAGTTAGCCGCAATGTAGCGTTACGATTACCCCTTTAAACTTCCCGAAGTTCTGACTGATTCGAGGCACACCATAGAGGGGCGCCTGTGTAATTATTGCCACGACTTTTCAAAAGATCGCATATATATCTAAGGACGCCTGTATTTTTCACATTATCAACAACGCAAATGACGCTGCAGTCACAAGGCATCGGTGGCGCACCCTCGTGGTTAGTAGCGCAACACCATAATCGCTAAACCTCGACCACCACGCACGTAGACCCCACCAGAAACGAAGCGGCAAGTGGCCGTCTGCCTACACACTTAAAAATATATCGAAAAACATAAACAGCGCTATGTCTGTTTCACAGCAAGTTCTGCTCTGCTACGTACGTGAATCTTTCAAAAAAAAAAGGCCAACCTCGGAGACTATTAAGCTGTCGTCGCAGAGTCCTGGATACAAAGACCGACTTAACGTGACTCTTTGGAGGGAGTCCCGTGCGTGGCATTTCAGTACTCACAAAGAAAGGTAAGTCGCTTTTCTTTCTTTTTCGCTCGTGTGTATGGTAACTCTGAAGAGTTCTAGGTAATCACCCCAGGAGTAGCAATGCCTAACTGTAATGAGAACTCCTTCAACGAACGAATAGTCTAATCATAACTGTCGGAGTTTAACGTCCCAAAACCACCATATGTTTATGAAAGACGCTGCAGTGGCAGGCTCAGAAAATTTCGACCACATGGGGTTCTTCAACGTGCACCTAAATCTAAAGCACATGGGCCTCAAGGATTTTCGCCTCTAACGAAAGTGCGGCCGCCACGGCCGGTATCGAATTCCGCCAGCTGCGTGTGAGCAGCCGAGTGCCGGTAGACCACCGTGGCGGGCGATAGTCTAGATAGACCACAATGCACTCACCTGGCGATGTATCCGCTGGTTGGACCGGCTCCATTGCGGTCGTCCATAACCCTGGCAGGCTGACTATTCACCACCTTCCCGTCCTCGTTGGCCTTCCACGTGCTGGCGTCTTCCTTGAACTCCTTGCCCCTGTAGCGAGGAAAAAAGAAACACATCGCGAAGACAACGTCGTCTTGTTAGCACCATCATCATCACCGAACACATGTCTGTAAGAACGGACGCTATCAATTAACGTTTCGCCCCTATTCACGTGCTCGCTTCAAACGAAATTGTTCCTCCACGTGCATCGGATGGCTTTCCCCGAGTGCTTCCGAACATGCGTGCGTACGCACTGAACTCAGCTTCACCGCAAAAAGAGGCGCTACGCAGCAAAACAAGCTTTACAGGCAGCTTTCATGCGCCTCGCTACCTGGAATCACTGTGCGAAATTTACGATTGGGGCCCACAAATTTGGCTAATTGCGCGCAAGGAAGGTACAAATTTATCCGTTAAGTGTGAATGAAACGACAAGCACTAGGCTTCACAATCAATCTGAAAGCGCCTTTCCACACAAATATTGGGGCCGTATATAACGATGAGGATATACTTTCCTCCAACTTGGAGGTGTATGCGGAGGAGACGTACATCGATCCCACGGAGACAAATTACACATTACAAGCTCAAGCGACACAAAGAGCCAATTTGCATTAGGGAAAAAGAAACTACTAAAGCCTGTAGCAAACCTCAATCGAAAAAACAGCGGCTCATCTTACCTGCTATCTATTTCTTCATATAACAGTAAGAAAAAGAACAGATGAAGGAAGCACGTTAGTTAAATGTCCTAAGGATGTGTTTAAGTCTGAAGTTGGCTGTGTACTGAAAACACTGTAACGTTACCAGTGTCAAGTGGGAATATTGTTCATATAGGTCAGTACTGTACGGTTAGTTTACTTTAGAAACTTGGAAAACGGAAGCTAAGTGGCTACTGGTTGTTTCAAATGAACACCGCGGAAACACGCGAACCAAACTGCTGAACTAATGCAAATGTTATCACCAAACATACAAAACAGCGAGATGCCCAAGACGCACACGAGAAGAAAGGGTTCAAATATTAAACTCCACACACTCACTCAAGCCCGCTCACCAAGGAAATAACCCACACCAGCCTAACACCAAAGCGTCAGACGCCCATTGAAAGCAAAACGCAGCAAGCCGCAGGTGCACGTTGCAAGCCCATCACCGGCAACAAACAACAGTCCCTCCACACGTCCCTCCTTCACCGACATTTCTCATTCGGGTAAGCACCGTGCGTGTAAAGTTCTTTAAATGCAGCCCGACAAGAAAAGGCTACACCAGTGTGCATTACCCACGCAACCCCCAAACATTGTGCAAGACATTTACGTGAGTGTCATGGCCACTTCCTCAGCCCTAAACAACACTCTGAAAGAACAAAAGACGACGCGAGGCAGACAATTAGAGATTAAGACAACGTGCACTAAGAGGCGAGAGAGCACAACTAATTTAAAGCCGCACAATTGATTATGTATGAGAAAACAAAATTTAGATTAGGCACCATGGATTAGGACATAAAGTAGGATAAGGCAAAGCGAAGATTTGTTGAAGCACCGCAGAAGACGAAGAGATGAAAGAAATCGTGCATGTTATGGAGCTACAAGCAATATTAGGCTGCAGCGTGTGCGAAAATAAATATTATTACTTCTCAGATGATAACTAAGGTAGCGAGGAGTTGATCGACAGAAATTTCTAGTTACAGCAGGCATCATATAAGTATACACACAGAAACCTGAATAACAACAGCGCCACTACGTTTGCACTGCGACCCAAAAGACACCACAGGCAACACAGACCAGAAAACTATAACCAGTGTTAGTAACCAATGGACTTAACAAGGCACGCATATATGACAGCAAAGAGAAGGACACCTCCACCCAAAGCACTGATGGCAGGCTAACTGACAGAGGCAACAGCAACGTTGTCGAATTCACAAACAGCAAACACATTTATGTCCACAAAATTTAACGAATAAAAAGCAACGCACCGTGTCACATCAGCACGAAAACCTCGCACACAACTTTTAGTGACCAGGGGCACTACATCGACGTACTTACCGCACCAATGGACGTTACCTGTCTCGTTAAAGAGAGACAATAACATTCCGCATCCGGGACCGGCTCTTTCGAAGTCTCTCAAAGCCATTCGGATCACTGTATTGAAAGGGGTCTGTCTAGGAAGATTGTTTACCCCGCCCGAAAGAAGAAAGCCGCTACGCTAAAGTTTCCACTACCACGCGTTAGTAGTCTGCCATTCCGAGAGGTTTTAGTCAGAAGAAAGATCTACCAAAGAAGCGCGAGAACCCTAGGGACACAGGGAAAAAGATGAGCTTTTATGCTTTTGTGCGTCATTAGTGCGAAGGTCACGTATGCAGGTTCGATAGAGAGAAGTGGGGAAAAAATAGAGAGAATCCCCCGATAATTTCTCGTGATTATTAACACATGCAAGTGTCAGCACGCCTACTTCCGCCAGCTTTCGTAACTCTGGGAAGAACCCGAACTAATGGAATTTTTGGCACTACCGGTTCCTTTTTCGCTAGATTCAGAGCTTCCAACTTTTCGACTTAGGATGGGTAAACTTGAAGAGATAGTTACAACTTTACGCGAAAGACTATCAGTAGACGTTATTTGAAAGTGGGGTAGAGCAGTTCTCTTTCAAGATACCCATCTTACAATGTAGACCTTTTTTTTTTCATGTAGCGTAGCATACGGAAGAAACACGAAGAAATGGGAAATACAGGCAAGGAAGTCATAATGTTAGCTGGCATGAAGAAATTACAAATCCTCGAAGGACTAAAATGAAATCGATTTGAACAAGTGATGATAGACTGGATATCTGCGTACGTCTTCGTCATTCACAGCCCATAATGATGGATGATGATACTAGTTAGCTAGGCCCCAGCGTAATGGCCTACGAACGGAAGAAAATGTGTTGACAATACGGGACATTTGGAATATGGACATTATTTCTCTGGCCGCTGATTTCTAAAGACGTGTTCAATAGAGTAGGATTAACAACCACATGCTTCTCTCACGACAAAGCTCAATGCCTGTCAACAATAGTAGAAAATCTATCGAGAAGGACAACACGTTTACAGGCTTCTACAGAGACCATCCTATAAAAATATCCTATATTATCTGCCTAGCTAAGGGGCAGCAGCACCACATTTTTATTTTTCTAGTGAGTATACCACAGAAAGCTCTACAAAGTTCACCAGCCTAGGAAGCAGTTTTTTTTTTTCAAGTACGAGCATTCGTCGTCAGGCCACCACTAAAGCAAGCCAGCGGCCACTGAATCTACCACGCTAAGTAACAAATGGGCAGAATAAACAACTGTTTCACGAGACGTCGACGGGAGTGCTCGAGCCACGGACTCTAGGAAGCTGGAGTCGGAAACCAATTGCGTCCTGTCTAGTTGACGCCCACCACAGGCACCGCACTGCGAATGGAATGGCCTTCCAAAAGTAAACCACACTGAACGAGCACCAGTAGAGTTGACGAAGGTAGAAATAGTGGGAAAGCGTTCATTTTCTCAAGACGCGAGTGGTCCGCAACATTTCGTCGTCTCAAGTCATTAGGAGAGGGCAATGCCCATTAGCGCGAGACACTTGCCGAGTTAAGAACGACGAGGTCAGGAAAAAAGAATAAGAACAGAACGAATTGCTCCACGCAACGGAGAAAGAGGGCTGCGAGAAAGTACCGCGCGCTTTCTACGACGACCAGATCACCGCAGGAGGCGGGAACGCAAGACGGCGGAAACGACTCCCGAGACAGGACTCACGCGCGGACCGAGAACTCCAAATTTACTCGAAGAAAGTTGTTGAAAATCGAGTTTGAGCACCGGATCACAGAGAGGACGCGATGTTCTCTCAAGACTCCACGACATCGTTTCCAGCGCTACTTAATCGTACCATCACTTCTATTTACTTTCCCGCGAAAGTAATATCCCAAGTGTTGTTTTCAACTATCGCACCAAGAACATGCCCTCTGGTGAACTCGTCACCGGGACTACGAGCACCTGATCACAGCGACCCGTTTCGCATATATGTGTATTCCCTTCCACTATCGTGTGATGGGGAGTACGTGGGGCAGACGAAACGATGTGACAATGTTTCGCAGAGAGAGCACGAGCAACAGTGTTACTTCAAGGGGTGGCCCGACTTTGTCTGACGTACCATTGCAGGTAATGTAGTTGTCCTCTCTTCCTTGACAAAACCACCACAATTTTGAACGAGCGAACCAATTGACAAGGGGAATTGCTGAGCCTTTAACACATCATTTGGAGACGAGACCTGTAACAGTGAAGCGCCAGTTTTCCTCAATAGAAGGCGTTGTTGCGTGACAGCAGGTTCGCGGACTCTGTCCAAAATATAACGGTGTTTGCAGCCGCGGATTCCTTCTCACCGTTTCCTCGCACCCCACGAGCCGGAGGCGCCACGACAGTCGTTAAACTCATCCTGAACAGACCAGGGCTCTTACTTCGAATGTTTACGGGAGTGAGAGGTATTCGCCTGTAAACGCACATCTCGCTTACGAGCCGAGCGTCATTGTGTTTCGACCTTAGACCCCAGTGGCTGGCGTCTGGAAGGTCACGGCTGGGTCATATGATCGCATCGGATGCGGGAGAACATCATGCAAGCGACGGGAATCAAACTCCGGCAGCCAGCGAGACAAGCTGCTCGAGAAAACCACTTGTGTTTTTAAACGGGCCTGGGGTCCTTTGTTTAGGGTCGCGTAGTACAATTAGAGACCCTTCGTAACATTCACGAGTCCGGAGTCTTATAGGCCCCAACAGCGCTTACTTATCTGTGTCATTCTTGAATATCCGTAATCACGACAACGCTGCCAGGATGCTTCCTCGTGTTTTGCGCATGTCACGGTTTTTTTTTACAGTTGCTACGCACACGTTTTAAAATTTACAATAAAATATCAGTTGAGAGTCAGCGCCATGTTGTTTGTTTCCTCCTCCTTTGCGTGCGTGCCTCCAGTGTTGCACTGTTATTAAGATTCAAGATGGATCCCAACCAACAGGCCCAATATGCCGTCTTCTGCTTTCTATACCCTCCAAAATGGGTCCATTTCACTGTGACTTGTTGTACCGCTATCCACAAATGCAAGGAAAGTGCCAAATTAAGGACTCTTTCTTTTTTAAACACATTATCAGCGGGGACTAACAGACAATGATGCCAAGGAAAGCATAGGGTATGTTATTACAAATATTTGAAATGTAAATGTAAAAAAAACAAGCAAGTGGACGAAAAGATAACTTGCCGCTGGGAAGGACCGAACTTGCGACCTTCGAATATCGCGTCCGATGCTCTAGCACTGAGCTACTGCGGCGGCCATCCGTCCGTCCATTTTTACAGGATCAGCATCTGTCAGTTCTCATTAGTAAGTGCAGATTAGACGCACTGAACGCGGTGTGGGCCTATCTTAGATACGGCGCGATGCGGAACGGAACTTCACTCGCCGGAGACAGAAGTGGAGTACTTAACTGCAAACTCAGGGATCGGGGTTTTGGTTTCTAAAACGATTATAGGTATTGATGGCCTGCCTATACGCCTTAAACCAAGGCCACTTAACTACCGTTTGTAGCTTTCACTACGCTATTCCACAGAGAATCAAGCCGATAACCAGTTCACACGGGGAGGCTACATTATATGCCAATTCGAATGATTTGCTAAAGCCTGCACGAACGGTCTCGAGTTAAAGGAAAGAAAAATTACGGTACAACCAAGCCCCAAGTCCCCGTTGGTGTAAGAAAAGAAGTAATTGAATTAACTTATTTTGTAATCATGTTGAAAATAAGTGATTACCACCAGCCATAAGGTATACGACTTCATTATGAGGTATGCCACACAGCTGGATACTAAGATGAATTTTGACCAAACATGTTTTCTTTTTTTTAAGTGAGCCCATGCGCGTAAGTACACGGTCACTTTTTTGCTTGTTTTTATTCGCCCTTATTGAAACGCTGCCGCCGTGGCCTGGATTCGAACCTCGTCCCCGCGAATTAAAACACCGCACCACGACTGAAGCAACTGGGGCGTGCTCTTCGAAAAATCAACCAAACAATTTTGCGCCTCAAGAACGTCACAGAACACCCAGAAAAAAAAAAGAGGAAGTGCTTTCTCGACTGCACTCAACTTGGAACTCAAGCGCAGACACGAAAGTGCTGCGTCATTCCGTGTGTTCACGGCGTGACGAAGGACCAGCGAAATGGAACTGACAGGTCCCAGTCGCGTAGATCCGGGTCTCACAATTGACCTACGTCTTCGTGTGTGATTGATCGGCCACTCTGGCGAAAAGCAGCTATG